>VWZF01004790.1:209153-379856 GCA_013396755.1 Sclerurus mexicanus
CCCATCCCACACAAGGTAGAAAATGAAAAAAAAAAAAAAAAAATGGAGAAATTTGAGACACGTAATACACAGATGACTTCCAGGAAAAGGAGGTTCATGTGGATAAGATTATTTTTTAACCTAGAAAATATGCACCAGATTGTAATTAATTTTTAGAGAGAAATATTTGCTGGGAAATATTTATTTGTAGTATTTGCGCAAGTATCAGATAACTGGTCATAAGATTTCAGCCAAAAATTAGTAACAGATGTAACAAGCAGCCAATGTCACCCATGCTGTACTTCCTCACCTAATACATTGGGACTACAGCAATATAAAAAATACCAGTCAATCATATTATTTCATAGGCACGTTCACAAAGCATAATTTTCATCAACAACCCGCTGTTGTTATTATTAATCTTTATGGAAAAAAATAAACACAGAAGGCATAAAACAACCCTTCACCATACAACAAACTTTGTTAAGATGTTTTTATTTAGAGGCAGTATTTCTGAAAACTTTTTCATTTAAAGTACTTTGATGTAAAAATTAAAATCCATATAGAAACTATGTCTATCTGAATTCAGTTTCACCTTATCTAGCAGTCATTTCTGCCTTTTTGGCTGGTGCAGTGAACGATATCATGACCACAAAACAGCAGCCATTAAAGATGTCCCCACTGCAGTACTACGTTCACTCTGGGGTCCTCAGCACAAAAAGGACATAGATCTGTTGGAGCAAGCGCAGTGGAGGGCCACAAAGATGCTCACAGGGCTGGGACACCTCTCTTCTGCAGACAGGCTGAGAGGGTTGCAGTTGCTCAGTCTGGAGAAGGCTCCAGGGAGACCTTCCAGCACCTAAAGGGGGTCTACAGGAAAGCTGTGGAGGACTTTTTACAAGGGTATGTAGTGATGGGACAAGGAGGAATAGCTTTAAACTGACAGAGGGCAGGCTTAGATTAGATATAAGGAATACATTCTTCACTTTGAGGGTCATGAGATACTGGCACAGGTTGTTCAGAGAGGCTGTGGGTGCCCCAGCCCTGGAAGCCAGGCTGGATGGGGCTTTGAGCAACCTGGACTCATGGACAGTGTCCCTGTCCATGGTGTGTGTGGGGGTTGGTACTAGATGAACTTTGAGGTCCCTTCCAACTCGAACTATTCTATGATTCTGTGAACATTACACTTGGAAGCAGCAAGGCAACTACCCACATGCTACCCAGTTGCTGTAGGTATGTACTAATGAATGTCTAACCAGGTGTTAAACACAACCTCTCTCACACCAAACACACACATGCCTGTTACTGGAGATCTTCTGTGTTCAACAGTCAGCTGCAGTGTCTGGGGAGAAGGTTAAAGACATTCTCTCTGGCCTGAATGCTAAGCCAGCTTTATTATAAACAGATTATGATTTAGATGTGCAAACATACAGCTTTGTGTTTGTAAACTGACATTTGATTGCCTTTTCAGGGCCTAGGCAAAGATTAACCCAGCAGTTTCATATGACCCTCCTAAATGACTGAAAACACTCTCATTTCACTGTATGCTTTGTCCTCTTCAAAGCTGAACAAATTACAAAAACTTTCTGGGAGCCCTACCTCCAAACTAGAATTTGTTTCCTTAGCATTTATTTAGTCAACAAATCCCTACGCTTCCTCTTCTTACAAGGAACTTGTTGCAAATCCAGAGAGCTGATAACATGATTAAATCCCCAAAAAGATATTTGCAGAAAAACAGACCCTAGCATTAACTGTGTGACTTTTAATTGGCCTCTTACTGCTCCAGCTTCCTACATGCACTAAGTGGTAAGATTAGCATCTACCTCATGTAGCTTTGTTCACTCTCTCCTTACATGGGCTGTATTATGGGCAGAGATTGCTGCCTCTCTCTCATCTGAGGATGACTGGATTAAAAATGTTTTGTGGAAGTTCACGTTATTATATATGCCTGCTTCCCGCATAGTCTCCAATTCCCACAAACTGTACTGCAAATTTGCATCTACAATAAAAAAATACCCAAACATCTGCAGACCACAATCAACCACAGCAGCCTCCACCCTGGAAATCATCTGAAGTCTTTCAGATAACGAGACACAGGAAACTAGACAGCTCAATTCACAGTATTTTGAAGTGTGAAAATTCAAAGGTCGGTGAAGGAACTTCATTTAGCTCCTTGTGCAACAGGAAAATGTAAAATCCAACTAAACTTGCCCAAAACTGCACAGTTGTACCTACTGAGGGTGTGTATGTGTGTGCATATGCATATACGTGCAGTATTCCTTTCTCCTCACAGCAGGTCAATTGCCATTGCGAAAAAAGGGTTAAAAAGGGAGGAAAAAAACCCCAAACAACCAACTAGGAAGATGTATATACACATACATATATGGGAGATGATGGGGTTGCACCAAACAACCAACCAAACATAAGGGCAGTTACTTTGCATCACTACTCCTCCTTAATAACCACGTGATACTAGGTACAAGTAGGCACAGCTGGAAGAACATGACTTCATTTACTGTATTCTGAATATTTGTTTTAAAGGTTCAAAAGGATCAGGCATTTAAAATGGAAACAACATAATTTACATAGGGATACTCTCATCCAGGAACAAGAATTCTCACCGCCATTTATCTCAAATATTTGATTTCAGAGCTCTTCCCTTCTGTTCTCCAACATGCACTGTGTCTGTTTACCTTCTAAAAACCAAGATAAATTTCCTGACCCAACTTTTTTCAGCCCCCCTGATTTTTCAGAGTTCAGATCCTTCCCTCTACTTCTCCTCTTCAACTTTCCAGTCTGAGTTTTAAGCATGAGGTAAGCCTGTGTGCTCTTTGATACCAGTATCCAATCCAATACCTTTGAACTTGGAATGCGACTTCCTCCTATTACCTTTCTATGGACAATCATGATCTTTATTACCTAGTTCATTGCACTTGTGAACTGGAATTAGTCTGATGGTTTAAATAAATTTCTTCATTGAAGAAACTCTATCACATCCTTCATGAAATATTTTACATCAACCTGTTCATATCTTTCAAGGCTGAAATTAAAAAAACAAGCCTCAAGATGAGAAACTCAACTACTACACTTCAACTGATTTGATATACTGAAAGAACAATCCTTCCTCAAAGTTTTCTAGCAGAGTGTTTCTTCTCTTTAACTTGTCTTTCATTGTAATTTACCAGTTAGAAATAAACTTCTTTAACTGGACACTGAATGAAAGTAATGAAATTCACTGTGGTTATGCTCTTGGTGTGTTTATTTTGCCTACTGAAAATAGAGAGGAATAAGCATGAAGAAGAAGCAAAGACATTTGTGCTTTATATATTATATTGTAAGTATATTTTTTGCTACATCAAGGCTATAAAACATGGCTGACTGACCAGAGAGCACTGTGATTTTAGAAACAGCACCAAGTTCTCTGAATGCCTGTAGCAGCTATGAAATACTGAGGCAGAAGCAGTAACTGCTGTACTGTACAGTCTCTACAACGTGTTTCACCTGGTATCATTTACTTAAGAGGCAACTACCCATCCTTGAGCCTCGCTCTTCTACTCTGTGTAAAACATAACCCATATCTGTATAGAGACAACTGTTCTAGACATCAGCATTTTCCAAAGACAGATGCTGGGAAAAAGTATTGTGCAATAGAGACTTCAAGTCAGCGTGGGAAGGAGGACAAGGACCGCTGAGATGATTTTGGCTAGAGACTAGAGCATGCTGCCCTGACATATCTGAGATACTGATCCAAGCTGTTCAGTCTCAAGCCTTCACCAGTGCAGACCCTTCAAAGTCAGGATGCTGCCCACCACTTTCAACACATGGCCTTTTCACCTTGCTTCTGGCCACCTCTCAACTTTATCCAGTGCTTCATTTCCCGTGAACCCAGTTATTTTTGCCCAGAACGCCAGAAGCACAGCTCCAGAGTAAAAGACTTTTTATTCAAAATAAGAGATGATAAACAACTTAAGTATTCTGTAATATACAAAGTAAATAGAACCAAAATATTAATGGAACATCATGCATACTTTCACCCACATTATTGGCATAGATATCTTTAGCACAAAAGGAAAACAATAAACATGTTAAAAAACAGAAGAAGTGACTGCTAACTTGCTCAGGTTGACAAGAAGTCCTATCAGCTGTGTTATTTTGTAGAGATTTTAACTCAGTAATGACACAGATTTGAAATTTGCCTTTAAATGTTAAATGTTTACTACTATTTCTTCTCCCATCTATGACTTCAATACCTGGGGCTGTAGGGAGCTGTTTTAAGGAAACACTACTCTCAGTATAAAACTCAGCAGTGCCCAACTTCCAAAAAAGCAGCAAAAGGAAGTTGTATTTTTTACATTCCTTCAGGTGCTACAAAGACGTTTAATCTCTCAATAAAGATTTGAGTGCAATTTCTCAGTATACAAGTAAGAAAAAGTTTGATAGAAATGTCTTTCTGCACAAAGATTCTACTTTCCTGTGCAGACTTTTCCTCATCCACAGACTGCTGCATTTGGAGTAACACAACATAATCCTAAATGACACTGTTTGTTTTTCTAGTATAACAACACAAATTGCCTGCTCTTCTTACTAATTAAGCCTGCTTATTATTTCCTGTTGGGTGGGACCTGGCAGTTATGTCTGGGTATTTTTAAAATTTTAAAATTGTTTAAGTTAAAATTTTCAAACATTTTCAGCCACGAGCAGATGTATTATTTGACAACAGTATAAAAACTACAAGATATTTAGGAAAGGAAATAATTCAGAAGTATTCAAGAGATTTCATCAGTGTGATGCTCTAAATCAGAATTGTTGCATACAGAATTACTGTATGAAATCTAGAATCAAATTTATTACAGCACATAACTACTAAATTTGAAAAAATCCAAAAAATAGCGTAAGAAAATTCTGTTGGCAAAGAGTAAACAGACTGCCTGAATGGCTGCTCTATTAACTATCTTTGCAAACAGGACTTTTGTTTTATTCCTTTTCCACGTATCAAAGTAGAGAACTAATATGTCTAGAGGAAACACTCAAATGCCATAAACATATAAACTGTTTCTCCATTAAATCGCTGGAATAAAGTTAGAATGTTTTTGTTAAAACACATTCAAAGCAACTTAAACCAAAGGAATAAACAGTATTCAAATATATGGCAAACATATTCTGGTACATGTATAGTGCTAAGTATATGTAAAAATAATGAGGTTCAACACAGCAAAACAGCTCTAGTAACTACATTGTATTTTAGCCACACAGGATGCTACTGGTACTTGAACTAACCTGAATATAATGTTAAAAGGCTGTTATTTTTCCTACAGATCAAAAAGAACAATTGAAATGTTCTTTAGAAAAAGTTCTATTTCATATAAAACTTCATGGAAGTAAAATTTTAACTTAACAATCCACACATACCCATTTCATAAGCCTTAAGTGTAATGAATCATCAATATTAAACTGCAAACCTTTCTCCCTTTNAAGTCCAGTTCACTTAAAGTTTGCTGTTATTACCAGGTACAGTAACACAGGTTCTGGGATAATACTGAAGACAGGCCCCCACTTCATGAGCAACAGCAGCAGAAGAGGGCTCAGAAAATAGCAAAGGCTGTTACCACTGCAACCACCAAAAGTGAGCAAAGGGATTCTCAGTGTCCTTTTAGTTCCAAGCGGCCACTGAAAACATAATGTGACAGAAGCAGTCACTTAAATAACACCAGTAAGTGGAACCAAACATGCTAAACTGAGTCCAGCGCTGATACAGTTATGCCCTGGTTTTGAAATCTACAGATGCAAAGCAGTTACTAAGGCTCACATTCCGCTTTTTACAAAGAAATAGTAAAAATGCTGCCATCTCAATTTTCTATGGTAACCCATGACACAACAAAATCCACTGCGACTAAACTACTGAGACCAGAAAACCACTTGCTTACTTTGCTTTTACTTCATTTTTGTGTTAAAATCTGTCCACATTTAAACAGAGAGAAATATGATCTTCAGCAGAAACAAAAAAATAAAGCCAAACCCAAGCAAAAAACCCCAAAACTCAACACCACACAATTCAGACCTACTTTGCTCTTGACCTGTTGATACCAGTGCAGTTTGCTTGGAGGACAAAATGAAACACAGATGTATTTCAGTATAGCATTTTAAATGACGAAAAAAACCCAAAAATTATCTGTCACCGCTTTACAAAGGAACACAGAAGTTGAAAGGGGGAAATAATGTTAGTAGTAACAATGGTAGCTTCCTCCTCACACATGGTCTGTCAGCTCCACCTAAATGCTAAACAAAGGATTTTACCTTGAGATTATAATAATTTGAAACATCTTTTAAGACCTTACTTCTGAAAGTGTCAGTGCTTCAGCAAAACACGTTTAAATGAAAGCACTGAAGAAGATTCACTGAATTTTTTCTATGCTCAAAGTTAGATGCAAACTTAGTCCCTGACTGACCTAAGGGCACACTTAATGACAGCTGTAATTAAGATCTTATCAACGCAGAACTTCATAAAAGGTTCACATCTTATTTAGAGGACACCAAATTACAACTTCCACTTCTAAAATACCTGTGTCAGTGCTAAAAGTGACCAATACCTGGAATGCTTTTTCATTCTCTGCCTGAAACATTCTTTCCTCTTTGTTTCATAATAGCCGTATTATTTTGTCTGAGAACCAGAGGAAAGCTATCAACATGTCAGTAAAAGATTTTTTTTTAACTAACTTTAGAGTGTTCATTAGTTGCTTACACAAATGAGTAACAATTTTCTTTAAGACTGATACTTTTCAATTCAGGCTTGACAAACAGAGCACTGACAGGTGAAAATATTTTAGCAAATACATTTTGAAGGGATCTATGAGAACACAGAATTAACCAGGATCCCTGAAGACCACAAAATTTTGCCATCACTGCATCAGAATAATAAGTGTAAATTAGTAAAAAATATATTGTCTTTCACTGTATCTTTGCAATTTCAAAGACAACATCTACTTTGTATACAAGCACTCTTGATAGTAAAGACTCACAGGCCTTCAAAACTCAGTTCCTGTCCTTTCAGACTCAGTAATAAGCACAGTAACATGAATTCCTAACTGAACATATTTCTGGAGTTTGCATGTATTCATGTGACAGTGACATGGGAAGATTTTGGGAAACGGCAACGATGAAAAGGAAATTCAAAAATCTATTAATTAGCAATTTTGTGTCAATTATATTTATTTGTAGGTATCCTACTGAATCACATAATGCCACCTCAGTGAAAAGAAATAAATTTAAAATTATTAGAATTGATTTTAAAGTCAAAGACATAGAAACTACAAGCAATTAGAACTGCTGTTTTTCAACAAATGAAGCAAATATTTTCAAATCCGCACATCAATGAAATATCACTGTCTGCTTTCTACCCTCTCTCCCTTCTTCCAAGATTCGCTTGTTCTCTCTCCCAGCACCTTTTTTACAGCAAACTTTTCTGTTTTCAAAATAAATACTACAAAAACACAACAAAGGTGCTGCTGGAACAAAGCAAATACAAGTATGAAGTTTACCTGCAACAACACTGTTTATTAAAAACATACAACATAATGCAAAGTGATACAAAGCTGCTCTCAATTCTACAACCTTAACTCTACTCAGCATATTCATTTCTTGAATGAGAAAACGACTCCATTTTTTGATGACTACCACCGCTTGACATTTCTTTTTCCACAAACAGGACAAAGGGTGGAAAGAAATAACATTTCGGAACAAGTAATTTAACAGATCTTGCACAGATTTCAGCACTGAGATTCCCTGCAATCTCCACACACCGTGGCAGATCCTGACAATCATACTTCAGCATAACTGTTAGTTAAATTTTTGAGCCAGGGAAGTTTGCAGAACAGAGCATCTGCTTCTGAATGGCTACAGGCTGCTTTTTTGTCTTTCAGTTTCTCAGTTAAACTGTAGCCATTTCTGTAGATTACAAAACATTGCAAACAGGATATCTCAGAATGACGTCTTGGTTAATGCTTTCCTAGAATGGGCAGCTACATTCTGTTATGAAAGAATAAAGATGCTTTGACTGAAACACTGTTTCAAAAGTTGATCCTACACAGCACACAGCACAGAGACTCCAGATGCCAACAAAATCAAAGTGCTATATTTCACGAGTTGTTAGGGCAAAGAATTAATCCACTTTTCTCTCTGGACAGAGTAAGTGAAAATACAACTTCTGAGAAGCACAAAACATGTCAAATACAATCAGCACTTTAAACCCATCTTTAATAATAATAATAACCTGTATTTCCTTTAAAATGTCACTCTGAAGCAAAGACCTTGAGCATTTTGAAAACAGGAAGCAGAAACACAGCAGACGCTGCCTTGCTTCCCAAGCCTCATTCCCCAGATGCTCCCAGGCACTCGCACGCAGCCCCACCGCAGTGCGCTGCGTTCCGCTATCAGCCCCGATACAGTGTCAGCACCGCTTCTTTACCAAAGTTACTACCAAAGCAGAAGGCGTCAACAGGTAAAAATAAAAAAAAATCGTGATGATGATGATGATAAGTTGGATGTTCTTGGGTTTAAGGTCAAGTGTAACAGAGCAATCAGCCTAACAACATCCCTCCTCACGACGAGAGCTTTCCAGTTTCACCACCTAATTACCTTTAGAAATCCTCACTGTTCCCTACCTCTTAAAGCAGTCCTTTTCAGACACAACCCGCGGCGCTCCCGAGCTCCCCCCAGGACGCGGACACCCGCACCCGGCCCGCCCTGCCCCGCCGTCCCCTTCGGAACCGAAACCGGGAGCAGCAGCTCCCCGGGCGCCGTGCGAGCACAGCCCGCGCGTCCGGCCGCCTTCCCTCAGCCGGCACACCCTGCTCCGGGGGCTGCCCGGGGCCGCAGCGGCACGGAGGGAGGGCAGCGCAGGACACAGAGAGCAGCGAGCGGCGGGGCAGGGGCCGCCGGGGCTCACCGGGGCAGGNGGCTGTGGGCACGGGCCTGGCCCCGCCGCTGCCGGCGGCTTCGAGGCGGCCGGCCCCTGGAAAGACTGGGAGGGAAGAGGGACCACGCAGAGAGTGAACTTGACCCCGCTCACCCAGCGCCTGGCTGGCTTTAGGGGCTTTCCTGGAAGGTTTGCCGATTGATTAGCGCCCGATGCGTGGAAGCATCGCGGAGCAGGGAGCACAGGCTACACAGCGCTGCTTTTCTGTGGATTCACACAGCTCCTGGCAAAGCAGGGCGCACTTCTGTTAAACAGCGCCAGCCATCGATAACACCCTGCTTAATACCAAAATCCAGGTTTGTAGTGCGGTAACCACTCCTCCCAGAGACAGCTAACCAAGGCTGAAGAAAGTCAGCTACTGACACATTTAGTTGGCACAAAAATTAGGGAAAACATTTAAGTTCAAACATCTTTATGCTGAATCTTAAAGGTCTGGTTTGCTGAGGGTGAAGACTGTCTCGCAGCCAGCATGACTCACCTGATGTGTGTTAGCCCAGAAAGCCTGCAGCACACCTGTGGGGGATTTTGTTGTGCTAAGGCCATATGACATGGACCTTCACTATTTATTTGTCTCAGGGCCGAAAGAGACTCACAAAACTTGTAATTTACAAGAAGGATTTAAATAAAAAGGAAGTATAAAGGAATCAAGGTATGTGACTATTGCTGAAGCAAGGAGCTGTAATGTAGAGCAAAAACACATTCAAAAGAAATAGGGTCAAATCATAAGCCACCTGTTGAATGGAACAAGATGAAAGAGGTATATTTACCAGGGAGCTCTTACAGCCCTCTGTTTGACACTATAGAGATAATCCAGTCATGTCATGGAGGGAGACGATGCTACTGAACACTTTAGTCTGTTCAGTCGGTAGTCGATTTCATTCATCACAAGGGAGTGAATTCAGATGTTACATTTAGTGCTGCATGTCTGGGTTGGAGCAGAGATACACATTTACAGTTGGTGCTGAGACTGCAAAAGAGAGCTTGGAAACGCAAAGGATTTTCTCTGCTCTCTTGACAAGAGAACTGAAATCTCATACAGGTTACGTATACATATGTATGAATAGAGAGTCATTTCCTTTATTTGGATTGCCACTCATGCTCTGTCGTGCAGTTCTAAAATGAGAAATGCATTCCCCCATTCTCTTCCCAGTCCAAATTGGGAATTAAGAATGACTCAGCATTTCTGAGCAAAACGTGTTTGTCCTTATTAAATGGAGGTACTTCTGGGCACTTAAGACCCAATATTAATCTTTTCTGTGAAAGCAAGTACACTGAGTTAAGTGGAACAAGCGAGGAAAGAATTGGGTCCCAAAGCCCTTCAAGAAGGAAGTCCAGATGGATTTTAAGTTTCAAAATAAGATTCACTTGAAAGGAAAGGTGCCATGTCACTGCTAATCAAAGGTGTGCTCACAGGGCAAAACCTGTATGAACAAGTACCAGGAAATCAGACAAGGTGGAAATGTTCCAAAACTTAAGGAGACTTACTTGGTGGATTTATTTTAAACGGACACATTATCAAGTACTCAGGCTCAGCTTTCCATGTGAAGTTGTAATCAGCTTCCACAAACATCTAGGTTTTAAATTAAAATCCTCCTCTCAATTATATTTAAAGCATGAATTTGCCTTTTTTTAGAGCTTAATACCATAACAGAAATGTTATTTCTACTGAAACCCACAATAGTAGCAGCCTGTAAGCCCACAGTTTGGTAAAATTATTTTGGACACTCTAGATGAATAAACTGCTTTAAAGCACAGGATTCCCACCTAAAGAGCAAAATAAGCAATTATTTCTCTAATTCAATTTTCAGCTCTTAGGGAAATCAGGCAGATAACCTAGATTCAGGTATAAGTGGTCTGCAGTGATAAAGCGGTGCCTCTTTTCTGCGTGACACTGGTTTCCACTATTACCATCAAGATACTTCGGTACCTGGACAATATCAGCTCACAAATGAAGAGCAGGTGATTAGACCTGAACCCAAAGGAACAAATGCTTATGTTGTTGAGCTGAGGGGAGCATTGTGAAATGTTTCTAGCCGTGTCTCTGGTACCAGGGCAGGGACATTGAAGCAAAGGCTTTCTAGCTGTACATTTAACCAGGCAGTTTCACCTTAGTCAGGTGATGTGCATTTATGCTTCCTGATATGGAAGTGCAATCTAGTAGCCGTGTCTGTTCTCTGCTAGGTTTGCTCTGCAAATACAGATCTCTTTCCAAGGTCAGAAACCTCTGACCTCAGAACTTTTTAATCCCATAACTAATAATAGATGAATGTGTATGATCAGCCGAGATTTTTTTAAATGATCACACTTCAATTGATATGCCTGAATTGGAAAAATTCATTGAAGTTTCCTACATTATTTTTTTCCTGTTTCTGATGTATTTATTGGAATCAGGGTAGGCTCTTTTCCTTCCCTTTGACATAGTAGGTTTGATACTAAAATAGGAAAGATAAGGTAAGGTCTAAAATAGTTACTGAGAAGAGAAATACTTCCTTTTAATGCTTTCAGTCGCCCTTTTCCATTGACCTGCTCTGCCATACTATTCAAATCTCTTTACGGTCAATTTATTTTTCATCCAGATAATCCAGAAGTTCTAACCTAAAAACTAATTTGCCTTGGATAGTGGACAGTGATCATCTTACCACACTCCAGTCCTCATAGAGGTTGCCAGTACTTAGCCAATGATTGCTGTTGGCATTGCTATTATCTCCTGTAACTTGAATCCACCAGGAACAGAAGAAGACAATATGTTAAAAACCAAAAAGTTGTACTTTTAAAACAGTGGCATCATTCTGGGACAGAATGTATTTTGCGTTCTAATGACATTGACAGTAGAAACTATAAAAAACCATGCTAAATAGCCAAAGTACATCTGCAAAGCCAACCAGTTTGAACTGGAGCTAGAGCAGGGTCTAGAGTTCAATGATGCTGCTGAATCCCCATGTAGTGGCAACCGTGAGAAGTACTTTCTATCATCTCTGTCATTTTTGGTTGATGATGACCTGGCCTCAATCCATCATATATTTCATCAGACTTAAAAGGAGACAGCGGCACCCTGCAAAGCTCAGAACAGTGTGGTGTCTGCTGTAGTTACACAGATTGCATCCCAAATGTACCTTTTCATGCTTCCTCCACAGCCACAAATCAGACATGGGATCTCGTATGACCTCCAAAGTGGTTCAGACCTGGAACTATGCTAAAAGACTAAATTTCTAGTGGGTTGGGTAAAAGTGCCAGAGCTGAAGCAGGAGATGCCAGTAGTGAATAGTTGTTGGGGGCATGAGGGGGAGATAAGTTAGCAGACTCAAATAAGAGAACCATGAGATTGTAGACATGACTGATATGTATAATTAATAGGGAAAGAGGAGCTAGAAGTAAACAAGAAAAGGAAGATTAAGGAATTCTAAAAAAAAATACAGAAATGATTGTGAAACCTTGACTAAGCATTACTAAGGATAAGCACTAAGTGTTGCCTAGGCTGGTCCTACTTCCTAGTCCAGGTTTAAGGTGAGCTATGTAATGCTGTGCAACAGCAGGAACATGTGTTGTCAGAACATAAATGGTTATGTTTACAGAAACTATTTATAGGACCGTTAGTGGCATGTAGCACTATAACAATGTGAAGGACATGCATCTCAGAGTCAAAAGCAAACTGCTATGGCAAGTAGAATTACAGTTAAGAGCTGTGCTTCTGGTAATAAATCTAACAATCAGTGAGTTCTTCAGAATCTGGGCCTAATACAGATTATGAGACATTCAGTCACCTGTCACTCAGCTGTATAATACCTTGGCCAGCCACTGAAGGCAGAGGGATGGTTTTTTGCCACTTGAGTTCAGTGGCAGCAGGTTCTTACCAGTCCACTGTGATCACTCTCTTCCCACCTACGTGTGTTATGATTAATACCGTACTATTGTCAGTATTTCTTATATGAGTGGGTCAGGTTCGCTTCATACTATTTTGCACATCTCAGTGATAAGTACTTCTAACTTCTTTGTGATTACATCCATCAGAACCCAGTTCAGGGGCCCAGTTGTTTTCCCAAGAGGCATAAGTCCATCCCATTGCATTATTGTGGCTTTAGAGACTCAGCAATGTTTCAACCAGTTAGCTAATGCAAACAAAAGCATCTGTTTGATTCTTGTTGTCTCTGCCACTTTCTTTTGTTAATAGTCACTTTCATTAAATAAATGCTCAGTTCAATTTCTGAGCTCGTTTTGGGTCAGGTATACTGAGAAGGACCAAAGTTAACACAGTATAGAAAGTAGAATTTAGCTAACTTGATTTATATTGCTGGTATTTTATAGCTGCAGCTCAGGGAAAGTTCCAGCTAGCTAAGCACTGTGCAAATATATAGGGAGGAGATTTCTTCTGCCACAGAACCTTCAACATCTAAATATGTAATGAAAAAGGTATTATGAAAGCACAAAATGACACTCAACCGCTGTTTGAACTCATGCAGTGATTAATTTATGTCTTCTGCTCAGGTGTTGGTAGGAGTAAGTTCTGATTTCCTGAAGTGTTTCTGTTTCAAGTTTTAAGCTTTTACCACAGCTAGTGATATTCTTCTTAAAAATTGAGTCCTAGAATGGCTGGATATATGGCTAGTTTTTTTCCTCAGGTTTTGATGAAAACTTAAACCTTATATTTAAAAACCCCAGAAGTATCAACATTCAAAAGGTATTTTTTAAATTGATGTGATTCTCTTTAAGAAAATCCTGTGGGTTTAGAGGACTTTATGATTTTGTAATGATAGGGGATTAAGAACAGTGAGTGGTGAACTGAGACCACTAATGTAATGGATCAAGCATTCCAAAAAATACAAGATTATAAAAGGATATTTGGAGGGCCCTACAAAAGGCAAGCTGTCTTAAGGACTTGGTTTCTCAAAAGCTTGTGTTTTCAACCTTTGTTCCGGAGCTGTGAGGGCTAGAAATGTTTTTTAAGAAAGTATTCTATACTTAAAGCTACATCAGAAATAATACAGGTGCTACTTAAGATTGTGATAAGATGCAACAGGCTGATGAAAAGCAAGACAGTGTGCTGCGTAACAACAAAAAGAGCGCTGCGATAGCAGGGTCTCAGGAGTTAAGAAGGACCTCAATCTGTTTACTACTCTACAACAGAAGTAAGTAGAGGAAGCAGAGTGTTCTCCTTATTCTAGTTTCTTTCTCAGTTCCCCTCTTAACTTACTGATTGGAAGCTGAAGCCTGGCTGATAACGGGACAGTCTTTTATTCTTTCTCTACCCAGTGTAAAAGCATGGTACAGTGGCTTTTAAGCTGTAAATAAACATCCCAGCACAAAAGCCATAACTAGTATGACTATGCAATTCTGGTGCTGCTCTCAAGCTCATTGTCTTGGGTGTTGTCACGCTTACATGGCCTGCCTTGCTTTCAAGGCTAAGGAACTTGACACTGTGCTTTAAACATTAGGTGTGTCTACTTGTACAGGCTCAGGGTCTCTGTGCTGCTGAGACCTGACCTGAAAGTGCATGTGACTTTTCTCACCTGAGAGCAGGGAAATGAAATTGCAAAGTCTTCAAATGTTGCTGTTCACCTAGACATCCAAATAAGAATATGAGACTACGGTTTAAGCCCTTGGGTGTATTTACAACAGCTCTTCCCAGCTTTAAGCATTGTGCTGCCAACAATTGGCTGCACCCAAAGACACTCCCTTAGATAGCATAGTGAGAACTGTGCTGCTTGTGTTCAGATCAACAGCAAACTTTTGTTGACCTACCTGGGTGTAGGGCTGGCGGCTGAGGGAGGATCCCTGCCTTCTCTACAGAGTTGGAAAGTGTTCTGACAGTGGGCTCATCTGGTTGCAAATAGTAAGGCTGGGCAGCATCTGCAAAACTGTTCAAGTATTTTCTTGAAGTAAGATTTAGCTTTGCAAGTTGTGTGTTGGTCTGCAAGAAGGTAACGTGGCTGTCATGGCGACTTTATGAGAGCTTCTTGGTAGGTCCATCTGAGTCTGCTGGAGTTCTGACAGTGGTCTAGACAGGTTTGAATCATGTTCTTGTGACAAAAGACAAAAGTACTATTTTTATTCCAATGATAGGGAATAAAACCCCAAAGAAATGAAGACTGAAAATAAGATGATTCTGAAACATTGTGACTCATTTACCCCACAGTTTTTGTCACTACGTAGATGAATACGTCCACCCTATCACAATCTGTATGTGCCACACTCAGACAATCCATATGGCTCTGGAGCCCACTGTGTCTTGTTCCCTCCCATGAGAAGACTTGGAGGAGGTAGTTGTGCCATTTAGAAGAGTTATTTGCCGTTGGACAATACTACAGGACCTGCCTGACTGGAAAAGTTCAAAGCAATTGCCCAGGTTGACTTCAGTTGCAGATGTGAGTGTTTTCAGTACTTTTGCGATCAAACTTCAATGTCTAAGTCAAGCACCAAGAAAATGAGGAACACTGACTATCTGTGAAAAGTTTGGGTTAAGTGATGTGAGTAGCATCACATAGGAACTCTGGCACAGCAGAGAAGACAATACAGCCCACTTGGTCAGGATTAAAGATCTAATGATGTCTCTTCCAGCAGTTACCTGCTTGTTTGTCATAACCCTCCCAGCTTTTGCCCAGAAATTAATGGAGGCCCTATAGAAAACAGTCTCTTTAATGTGCAGTTCTTTTGGTAGAGCAGCTCTATCCAGGTGCCGTGGAGTTACAACTTTTGCAAATCAAATACATTTTTCTGAAGTTATAAAATGAAAATAATCACTTAATAAGAAGTTCTCATTGATGGTTCAGTGGTGCTATAGTAGAATAATCAGCTGCATTCATAAATTTAAAGACAAACTTGTGGTTAGAGCAAAAGTCTCAGTATGTAGATTCTCTGTGTTGACTTTGAGTGTACCTTCAGAGAAGAGAAACTGTGTCCACTTATGTTAAAGGCTGGAGAAAGGGAGGGGAGACCTAAAATAAAGGTAATGGGCAGTGACAAATTCTTGTTTAGTATCACATGTAACCCTTTAATTATTTTCCATTTTGCAAACAAATCTCCAAATCCTGATTCTGCTGACCTGGGTAGCATAAGCTTATTTTGATCCTCTATTGACATGCGGTACTGTGATTGTTCTGGTTGCATGAAATACCCATAGTGTGAAGCATTAAAGCTGAGTAGCTACCACAGCTCAGTCTACTGATTTGCCAATAGTTCTACTAAGCTGTGACCTTTCAGAAGAGCAGTTTTAAAACCTTGAAAAAAGTCTTAAATAAACTTGAAAGTGGAAGAGACAAGGCAAGATTTAATCAAAGTATGTGATTCACCTTTCGCTCTTAATCAGTATTTTGTGTGACAAAGTCAAGTAAGCAGCATCTCTGTTGAAAAATAGTCTCACTGAAAATGGAACTAGTGATTCCCTCTCTAGAAGATGCTCTGCTTATGAACAGCACAAATTGAAACAGTAATGCTGGGCAGAAAGGTAAACCTGAAAATTGGACTACTGAGCTGTAAACTCTTGATGCCTTTCATCACGATAACCTACATAAAAAGTCTACCTCCACTATCATCCAATGTGACCTGAAACTGTCAGGCACCATTGCATCTCAGGCATTTATTATGTCTTTGATATTATTGAAATTGAAGAATTCTCCTTGTTCTCACAGTTTTCAGAAGGAAAGTATTTCTGCAGTCATTGATGACCTCTCTCCGTGATATGAGGGACACGCATGACTCCTTACTTTCACAAAATACTGTAAAGGTACGAAGTAATCAAGTAGCAAATGAGGATGCTGTTGTCTCAAACTGTCAGGAGCCTCCTGGTTTTCTGTGGATTCCACCCAGTGTTTCTCAGGCTGTGACTCATGTCTTTAACAGAGCAGGTCAGAGATTTCAGTCGAGAAGCCTGATCACATGCAGTACATGCCCAAACCTGTTACAGTTCTTTAACCAGGGGCCAAAACCAACCACAAGCATTTCTGTTTCATCACCTGACCCCTTAACAGAAAAAACAGCTATTGAATTTTATTATGTTTGTTGTTAAGTTCTCCTAATAGCTATGCAAAGTGCCTCTTTTTCCATGCATATATCAAAGCCGTATCATAATGAAAAAAAATCTAAAAAATCATTTCTGACTCCTTTTAACTCCTGCATGTGCTTCTGTGCCAAGACTGCTATAGAGCTTAACTCTGCTTAGAAAATGTGCAATCAAGAGAATACTGTACCAAATTCTTACTGGCCATTTCTAGAAAGGAAAGCTCACATTGATTTTGAGTTTTAAGCATTTTCACTTTGCATGGAAAGATGCACTTGAAAGGTGCATTTGAGAACTGTCACAATGGAAATTAAATGTGAGTGGCACCTATATAAAAGATCTAATTAATGAAGACCACCCAAAACTTAGTCCTGTCCTGAAATCTGTAGAAGAAATATACATATTATATTTTTAATATTGACCTTAAAAGGCATTTAGTAATTTGGACAATCTTCAAAATTTTCAAATGTGGTAATATTCACATGTCAGGCATTTGTTAGGTAAGTACTTGTGAGCTGTGAACAGCAGCTCTGTAATCTCTAGGCTTGCTGAAATAGATCTAAAAAGACCTAGGCAGCATGTCAGACTTTCTACAGCAATCTAGACTTGTTTAACCAAGACCAAAGGGGAAAAAATAGAGAGGGAAATTCTGAGTAAATGCAGTCAGTATTTATGCAGTATAAATGCAGTCTGTCTTGGCCACACAAGAGAGGAGACAAACCTGACACAGAATGAACAAACAAAAAAATCCCCATTGCATTTCCACCCAATCCATTGTGTTAAACGCTAACCTGCACAGACACCTGGGTACAGTTCTCTGCTTGTCACTGCATGAAGGTTTTCCACAGAAGAACTAAGCATCAAAGAACTGTAGTACAAACAGAAGGTCATAGCTAAGGAAATGACTGTTAAAATAATAGCTTTCCAAACATTAAATAGATTACTGCAGAGAAGACACAGTGTGTTTGGGGATATCAGTAAAGGCATATTGACAGTCAAGTCACTTGGTGAAGATCTCATCACCTGGTAGAAGTACTTCAGTCTGTGACAGAAAGCCTGAAAAGCCTTTTTTTTTTTTTCAACTGGAGTTGAAAATTTAGTGTGTCTAGCAGCTACAGTGAATGGTTTATCAGGAAGACACTAATAACAGCAAGTATCTGCCTTTCTTTTCCTCATTACATACAGAACCTCTAAGACAGTTAACAGGGTGAGTCTGAGTAAAGGGGCTTGGTTTTGTGGACTGTGCTCCTTTTTCTTTCTTTGCTTTTTTTTTTTTCCCCTGGAGACCTGTAAATGCCTTTTTCTTTTCAGAGAAAAACTGTGCTGTGATGAGAAGTCTTTTGCAAAGCCATTCTGTTTCTGAGGAAGTCATGTACTTTGTGATTCTGTGGGAAGGAATGTATTTAAGCTCCTGAGGGATTTAGGGCTACGCTTTGTGAAGAGAATGTTAAATTGTGAGCCTGGCTCCTAGAAGACAACATCTGTGCCCTGGAAGTGGGTTTGGGCTGTGTCTCAACAGGATTCACCAGAAGTGAAGGACTGAGGACAAGCACAGCGAGCTTGTGTCCAGGGAAAGCCTTAGCATAGAAAATGAGCAGAGCAGTTGAACTAAGTGAGCCTAGAGGATATTTAGTGATAGCAGGAGCAATGTGATGTAGACTGATGTGATAGTCTGTTTGTCAGGGCAAAGAGGAAACTGACTTTGGGAGTCTGGAGAAGACTATATTATGTGTTGTCTGTAGGATGCAAAGGCAAGAGTCTGGTTTCCAGCTACATGAAGAAACTTTTGAGAAATGCTAGAGGGGAACTGACTCTTGTGGTAAAAGTGTCACAGTGACACAGGGAGGTTCTGTAGTCAAATTCAGACTGTGAAGTAGAAAACCAGAAAGCAGAACCTCTGTACATAATTTTCTGAAATGTGCATAGTACTATATGTAGTGCCAGTCAGTTTTGCAGAGCTGGCTTCAATATCCAGATGAGGAAAGCTGACATCAGAAGGGAAGTCTAAAAGTCTTTGGGGAAGTGGTCATGTAAAAATGGGAGAGGTTATAGCAAGTGCATACCTCACCATGCATAAGAATCCCTGTCCTCCAGGTGCTTCAGCTGAGGACCTGCCCAAGCTCTTCCTCACCACAGAAACCAATATGCCAGAAGCTGACACAGATTTTGATCTTTCAATTGCTGTAGGGTCAGGACACTACAGGATGTGATCCACCACCCACAAATTGGGCGGTGAATCACAATTATACCATTGTGTTTCTGTCTAAAGCTTATACAGAGAGATTCCAAACCCCTTACTTTAAGAAGATGAAGGCAACAGAATTGTTCCTTTATAGCTCATACAACTACTTTCACCTCTTTTCATTGAACATATTTTTTTTGTCAAATGGATGTAATACTGTTAAGAGACCTAAAAGTACTCAATAACTTTAGTTGCTATTTCCAGAACATGAAATGCAGTAAGTTTATGAGATCTGCAATTCACTAGTTTGACTCATTTGGGAATTTGTTATATAGTTTGTATAGCAGGCAATAACCCATATAGATAAAATTGTTTCTAAGGGTAAAGAGAACCAGAGATTGCTTTCTTTACTGTATATGCTTCAGTCTTGTTTACAGATATGAGTGTTAGCTTCAGTGCTGACTGCAGCAGTGGGTTTGTTACAATTTGATGCAAACCATCTTGGTTTTGCCAGTACATATACACTGTACAGGTCCAGCTTTGGCAACTGTTGTTTTATTTATGGCAAGAGCAGGTTATTTTTTGTTTGCTGCATTGTTTTTCCATGTGTTTTAATATAAAACCAGTTTTAACAACAAAATGGTCCTCAAAACCCTGCCCTCAAGATTAGTTCCAATTCTTAATAAATCAATGGTGTCTACATAAAAGACACTGATACTAAGCCTACCTAATACTTCAAAAGCAACTTCAAATATTTAGTCAAGAATATAGTGTATATGTGTGGGAGAAGGGAAGCCGTTGCTGGTGTAGTATTAGAGCTACATGTACCTAGACTGCAGCTTTCAACTTTGCTATGCCTTGACCTGATACTCTGGCAGGGGAGGACCAGCTCAAAAGGTGATCATGAGGTTATATCTAATGGTGTTAGTATTTGAGTTTTTTTCAATTTATTATGGAATTGAGTAACATAAAGCAGAAAACAAACAAACCAACCGAATAAAAAACAAAAGAAAAAAGAGAGAGAGCTATGAGCAAGTCAACACTGCCCAAATTCTAATATGCTTCACTGAACAAGGTATGGGGATGCATATAGAGCAAGGAAAATAGAACAAGATGTCACTGCTCATTTGGTGAACAGTAACTTAGAGAGGGAGCAATAAAAAAGGTGGGGTCATATAGATAAAGGTAATTATGGCGTATTTGGATAAGGTACAAGTGTTGGTACATAAAATAAGGATATACAGCCTACCTGAATGCTGACATTCTTATGGCTATCTCTGCTATCACAACCATAATTTTCTTTATTTACCTACATGTAAAAAATTGCACCTTAACTGTATTAAAGTCATCAAGTTAATTATGAAGGATTTCGTATAAGTTTAGTTTGGTCTTACTAGCTCCAATGCTGTGGCAACCAGGCTAAACCTGAGTAACTCAGCAGAGAATCAACCCTTTTATTTCTAGTGTCCTCACCAGCACGTACTATGCAGGTTTTACCACTGACCTGGGTTTCTCACTGTCTTCATCCTGAATATGGAGTCACAATCCATAAAACTAACTTTTACATGTTTAAGTGATTTTTTTTAAATGAAAAATGTCTATTTTAGCCTGTGCTACTTGGCAAATATTAAAAAACAAAACAAAACAAAAAACAAGACAATTAATACAGTTTTAAAGGAAAACCATACAGTATTGACATTAAACATCAAGATAAGTCTGTGTAACTGTTAAAAATCCAGCCATAAGTTATGTTCTGAATAGATTACAACACATCTCCCTTTCTTGCCTCCAACATGCCCTGAAGAGAATTAGTGTTACTCTCAGACCAGGAACCTGATCTAATTCTTGGGGAAGGGGGGAATCCTTGGAAATGAACATTTTTTGCATTCTAGAATTTTGGCAAATAGTGGGGGAATGCTTATTTTTTCTCTTGATTCTGACTGTTCTCCCACGACCTATTTCACAAAAAAGGAAGAAAGTTGTTTTGATTTTATTTAATAGCTTTTTACACAAGGGAACCAGGAAAATAAATAACTGTAGAGCTACTGCCACCTACGGTCTCACTGAAAAAATGCCGGCCTCAGAGAAAATACCAGCGTAATGGTAGTAAATGTCCACCCAGAGGACACGACAATATAATGCAAAGGATTTAAAGTGCATTTAGGATTCACCTATTATCCTGAAATGTATTTCTGAAGGATATCTTAATGAGGTCCTATTTGCCTAGCCTTCATTATATGATATTTGATTTTTCTTGCAAATGCTAATCATAGAATCAGAATAGTTTGGGTTGGAAAGGACCTTGAAAGATCATCTATTCCAAACCTCCTGCAATAAACATGGACATCTTCAACTAGATCAGGTTGCTCAAAGCTCCATCCAATCTGGCCTTGAGTGCTTCCAGGAATGGGGCATCCACAACTTCTCTGGGCAACCTATTTCAGGGTCTCACCACACTCACAGTAACTAATATCTTCCCAATACCTAATCTAAACCTACCGTCTGTCAGTTTAAACTCACTGAGCTTTAGGGAGAAGAAGATACTGAAAGCCATTCAGACTAGCTCCATGATCTATTTCCCTGCCTCACCCTCCTCTTTAACCAGCAGGTGTGATGCAGATGTGTTCAGTGATGGTGTTTGTTTCATCCTCTACTGGAAGTAACACATGCACTTGGACCTATGTTTCATTGATATTCTGACACAAACATAGCTTTTTACAAAGATTTTTTCTTAAACATGTACTTAGCAGGCCAGGGTCTTGTTTGTTTGTTTGTTTTGTTTTCCCCAAGCTTTAGGCTATAGTAATTGGATGCTTGGTTCCACTTGATAATGGTATATAGGAAGTATGGACTGGTTTTCTATTAATTATAGGGGCTCCAGCTTTTTTAAGTTTATAGCCACACTTCTTTTCAGTGACTTAAAAACAGTAATCGATCGAATCCAACTCACATGGTCCTAATTACTCATTTAGGCTTCAATTTGTCACTGGGTTTGGACAATGATTACTTGTGTTCTTTGCAAAATGAAGAAAGCTTTACAGGCAATCAGAGCATAGAAGCTGGAAATTAAAGGTAAGTCAACAGGACCATGTTGAGAGCAGCTGCTGTTGCCATCATCTAGAAACACATGCTGCAGGTTTGTGACGGACTGTAAGTGGAAGAAATTAAAAGCTCTGAGCAACTCTGGTAGTGATAGGTGAGGAGTCTGAGCCATCTGACTGAAATGTCTTATGGCTCTGGATTTGATAGGAAGTTATAAACTGAGAAAATGTAATACTAGTTTTGGGGTGCTTTAGGAATGGATTCAATACATGTCCTACCTATATCGTTCTTTTATGGCAATTAAATCTTTGTTGAGGTTATATATACAACCGCAAGGATGCTTGTGTGCGGCTAATGTGCTACAGAAGGATTTGGATAGTTCAGCTCCCAAATCTGCGACAGTCTGTGTGACCTGGACTATGCAGGCCAAGGCAAATAAAAGGGCTTAGACACAGCTCCTCTTAAAGTTTAATAACTATTAGACACTTGAATTTCATTGCAGATTTATTCCTTAATCTGTTTTCTTCCAATTATTTAATCTGAAGTAAGGGTAGTATTTCTCTCCCATGCTGCAGATTTGCCTCTTTTAATTGTGTAAGCTCTTCATTAAGGACTGTTTTCCACTAATATGTGAAGAGATCAGTAGTAGCCTGGTCTGAATGGACAGTAAGATAATTCAGAACAATCTGTAGGAGTAGTGATAGTAACCACACCCTGCCATGGGAGAGAGTTAAGAGCTTTCTGTACTCTGCTTGAAACATATTTATTTCACTGACAAGGAGTGGACAGAAAACTAGACTTACATGCTTTTCTTGGAAAGAAGGGTGTTACTCTTAAAAACTTGTTGTACCTTTTGATGGTGTCTTAGGTGTCTAAGTTCTCTTGTGTCTCTATCAAAAGATAAATGATTTGTGGAAGACAATGGAGCCAGGAATGGTTTTTGAATTCTTATTACACCAAATGATAGAAAAATAATCTCCAAAGGCTGAATTTTCATGTTTCATACTGTACATAAGTCACTCAGGACATTTTATATCATCAGTTGTATCTAAAAATACTCATGTCTTGCCCTTAGTGTAACACTTTGTTTTTTCTGCTGAGTGAAAAGTTGAAAAGAATAGTTCCTGCAAAAAACTTAACTTTTTAAAAAAAAAAAAAAACAAAACAAAACATCCATTTAAACACTACTTATTTTTAATGGTATCATCAGCAATGGAAGGCATCTTTGATCGGCAGCAAGGCAGAGTGTGACTTGTTTTCATACCTGGCAGTGCCACATTGCTTCCATTCCTCTTTAGATCATTAGTGTGTCCTTGAGTGGCAGTAGTATGTGTCAAAATTTACAAATACAGTATAATTTAATGACCTCATATTTTAACATGTGGTAAGAGTCAGATCAAGTCTGCAGGCTTACACTGAGAGGTTTCTGGATTTTCTTCATGCTAGGTTTTAGGAGATGAATGACAGAATAAAATTAGTATAGGTTTGATAGAACAGGGGCTTTGTACTTTTCAAAGAAACTTCAGAAATGTTGGGCTAATTTTTACCATTTATAGGCATCTTCCAAAAGGGACCTTGCTTTCATTTGGGAGACTTTGTGGTAGTCCACAGACTTTTTTTCTGAGAAAGCTTCTTGTATGTTCAGAAAACGTGAAAAATTCTTGCCATCTCGGGGGGGAGTGATTTAAAAAAAAAAAGTCAAACATATGACAAAAGCAGAAATTCACACCAGGACTTCAGCTCTTATCTCAGCTGATTTATTTCCTGAGCAGGGGTAGAGCCAAGCACTTGAGGCATTCACTCGTGGTCTGCAAGTTTTCACAGCAGTAAGTGTTATCTGAAAACACTTCAGTAACCACTGTAACAATTGTAACCATTCAGTGCTACATTTCCAAGCTGAATACTGGAAAGTGAGGAAATAGTGGTACTACGTTGTTAGTGGTTCTCTTCACAAAAGAATCTTAGCACAGTGCTTTGGAATGGGGGTACTCTCTGAGCTTAAGTCATCTGAATGTATCCTCACTGAATGGCTACAAGTGCTCGTTTCTTAGTACTGTGTCTCTAACATACCAAAAAAACATATTATAAGGGTTCTTGTGGTATTGCAGCGTGACAGAGAAGTTGTTGGAAGTTAGATTTTGACAGAAATACATTAAACCAGAATTGGTGCTGATTTATTTTCACTGGCTCTCTGTAACCTGCAGCAGCTCATGTTGCTACTTAGTGAGCAGCTCAGCACCCTGCACTACAGGGGGCTGTTTGGGGGCAAGATAAAGAAGGGGCCACGGTACTGCTGCGCTTATCTCATCCTGCCTCCCTATCAGCCAGAGCCCTCTGTGCCTGCTCGGGACTGCTGATGGTCATTCTAAACACTGAGAAGACCAGAATCTGGAGTCTGTGTGGGATGACTCAGGCAGGAGTGTGCTCATGTTAGTACGTATTTTTGCATTGCAAGTGCAGCTACCATCCATGACTCAAATGTGATTTTTGGGTTAGGAACTGACCTTGCTCTGTCCAGCCTTTAGAACAATGGGACTGTGGCCTGAGATTTACATATTATTATTGGAGGACAGTCTGGTACAGCAGTATTCTGAAGTAAGACGAAGCCAGTCACACAGTAAAAAGTAGATTATGAATCATTAGTGATTTTGAAAACAAGGCATTTTTAGGGGCAAAGGGACTAGCTGAACTGTTGCGATGTGGCCATATACTGGTAAGTGCTCCCAATCTTAATTATATACTGTACATTTGATATCACTGCAGTGAGACTGTGACTTCAGTTATTCTTGCATTGCAAACCCGGTGCAGCCAGACCTGTGTTGAACATATCTATGGAAAAAAACCCCAACATGTGCCCTGGGTTGGAGCAGCCCCTGCTAATCAATACAGGCTGGGGGATGAACAGACTGATAGCAGCCCTGCTGAGAAGAACTTGGGGGTGCTGGTGGATGAGAGGCTGGGCATGGCTCAGCAATGTGCACCTGCAGCCCAGAAAGCCAAATGTGTCCTGGGCTGCATCAAAAGCAGCGTGACCAGCAGGTCCAGGGAGATGATTTTGCGCCTCTACTCTACTTTCATTAGACCCCACCTGGAGTGCTGCATCCAGCTCTGGGGTCTCCAGCACAAGAAGGAAAGACTGAGACTGGGGATTGTTCAGCCTGGAGAAGAGAAGCCTCCAGGGTGACCTTATTGTGTTTTTTCAGTACCTGAAGGAGGTCTACAAGAAAGGTAGAGGGACTTTTTACAAGGACATGTAGTGACAGGACAAAGGGGAATAGTACAAGATCTTTCCCTGTGACCTCAGGTGTTCTTATCTCTGCTAATTGATTGGGTTGTGGGGGGTTCCTGTTCTTGAGGGTCTTGTCCTAAAAATATTATTTATGTTTGTATGTCAATTGACAAACTCTAAATACTTAACGGATTCGCAATCTGAACTTCCCTATCTGATTGCTATTTGGTTGTGTTTCCCACCTGGGAAGATACAACGAGTTGGTCCAGTTCTTTGAGAAAAGACTTTGCTGTTTACTGTTCCAGCTGTTAAAGAAGCCAGCTGTGTGCCTTACAGGACATTAGGTGGCTTCATTACTGAATTTTCTGTTCATTTTCAAAACTAGGTGAGGTTAGCTACCTCTGAAATGTGAGGAAATAAATGGCTCGAGGGAGAGGGTTGGTGGTAGCAGAAGAGTTAGACAGGTCAAGACCTCTCTTGCTTCTAATGCCACTTCAGTGATGCCGCTTTCTAGGTTTAGATGCTTTTTCCATCCCCAGGGAAAGGCAGTATAAAACTGGAAAGCTTTTTGGTGCTTTATAGCAGGACTAGAGGAAAAACAGAAATCAGGATCCAGCACTCTAAATCCAGGGCAATGTCTTTAGCAGGATGATTTAAGGCTCAGTTCTTGAACTCAAGGAGAGAGGTAGTAGAGAGAAGCCAGGCCTCTAAGATGTATAGTAATGGTGACCCCTTTAAGTAAAGCACTGAAATTGTTTGGAAAGCTTCTTACCAGTAATTGAAGCTGTTAGGTTGACTGCACAAATGAACCAGTTCATTCTGCCTGTCCCCTCAAGTCTTTACTGGTATCTAGCAGTTGATCTGATAATTTGTGGTTTGAAGTAGCCATTCTGTAATTAACGACAATATGGTTTGCAATATCTATATCTCAATAAGAAGAAAAACAATGAAGTTTTATTGTGTTTGCAAACAAGTCCATTGTGACCCCTTGGTATAAAATCAGAAGCACAGCCTGACCCTTCAGTGTAGGAGGACAGTGTTGAGGTATGAAGTGTATGGATTTCTCCCTTGCTGTTAATGCAGAGAAAAAGAAAGGTCTGAAAGCCAAGTTGCCCGTTTGGCCCCTGCTGCCTACTTTCCCGTGTGTTTGGTAGTTGGTTGCCTGCTTTGTCAACAATATGATATACAGAAAAGTTCTGTTTCCTGGAGATAGTGTGTATAACATATAACTCTAGCATCATCATAATCATTATAAAAAAACCTGAAAATGCCACCCACTCAGAATGGTACTGCTCTGCAGCTAAACTTTCACCAAGATTTAATTTGAGTGCAGTTCTGTAGTGGCAGAAAGGCTGATGACAACATGAGGATGATCTGCTGAATTCTTAAGTAAGCCTGCAATGCTATATACCACAGTAGGCATCTCTACTTGAAAATCCAAAAGCACAATGTCAGGTTCATTTACCTTAACCCGCAATGAATGCTTTCTGATTTTAGGCATTCATAAAACATGTCTGAAAATTGTTATGTTTATGCAAGCTTTAAAATATCTCCCAGTGACTGAGACACAATTGTGTCACAGGTGAGGCAGTCATGGCTTGGAGCCCACATTCACAAGTCCTGGCATGTCTTAGGAGGAGCATAGCTTAAGGCCATCTGAGAAACTGTGAACTGAGTCAGCTTGGGTTGTCAGTTTGGTCTCAGTGGCCACAGTAGTACCAGGAGGACTGAAACAGCAGCAGAAGAGAGGAGCTGGTGATGGTATGAACTAGAAGCGCTGTTTGAATTGAAAAAGCCTGTGGAAGAGGAGCCAGGAAAAGGCTGAAGAAAAGGGTGCTGGGGAACTACACCTGAGGAAGCACAGCATGCTGCCTAATTGCTCAAGCAAATCCTCCCAACAAAACTGAAATGCCTCTTCTATAACATGGAAATAATTTTCTTCTCCCCCAGAGTTGCTGTTTGTAGAGAGAGGGCCACAACAGGGACAGCCAAGTTTTCAGTTGTGCAAACAAAACAAAAACTTTGAAATTGTCCTTTTAACAGCATGTTTCTTATAAAACATCCAGCACAGTCAGACTATACCACTAAAAACAAATATGCAGTCAGGCATAAAGCCAGAGGATTAGTTACAGTTCTGGTTTATCAAGAACAACAGTACTTGTATCAGAGCAGAGGGACCTGAAATACTCTAGCACTTGGACACATGGTAATTAATGGCTCCTTAATAAGTACTTGGTGAAAGGCTGATGTACTGGGTGTTCCCCGTAAGTGACTGAAAGACACATTGTTGGTGTGGCAGAAACTCAAATCCGGGTTTGTAGCTGAATTTCTTTCATTAGGTCCCTGGTTTCTTAGCAAATGTGGTTGCCTCTGTGCCTCGACTTTAATGCTAGTACTCATTTGCATTCTTAACTGTGTCTAATGTGGGGTAAAGTGGTAATGCAAAGGCCTTGTCTACCCTACCAGTCCCTGCCCAAGGAGTTTTAGAAGTATGTATTTTTTCACTAACACAGTGGTGTAAGTAGTTCTTTGAATGCTGCACATGATGCTTTTTGGTTGGGATTACTGCTTAAAACCAGTCCTGTAGACTGCACTTAAAATAAACTAATGCTTCACTCATATTTGGAGGTTTTCAGATCCTGGATTCTAATCTAACTTTACAGCATGGTTACTCTCTAATTGAGGATAGCTTTCTGTGGATTAGAAACTCTGCTATGTCTAACGCCCATGTAAACGAGGTATATTAGCTCTTTGCCCAGCAAGTGTTGAATAACTCTTTTCAGTGTGTTAAAAAAACCCAACCCCCTAGCATTTGGTGTTTATACTGTAAAAAAAAGAACACTTTGCCAGAATGTACTTTATCTTTCCACTGTAAGGACAGATTTTCTTCATTTATCTCCATAAGAAATTTTAAATTTTATGAATGAGTCCCTCAGTGTTTGGCAAACTCTGACTTGAAGATACATCAAATATTATCTCCACTGATAAAAGGCCTCAGTGATTGTCATAAGCTGTGAGTTTAATTTGCATAGCTAAGGACAAATATTTTCAACCCTACCAATTTTTTTTTTTTTTGTATTTACTCTGATTTCTTTTGCAGTTGTCTCCTATGTGCAGTTCTATGGCTCTAAAGTAACATAAGACTACCCTGTTATGTCTCAAGTTGCATGAGTCAACAGACCTATAGTTATACTGTCCTAAACCTCATGTAGTTTTACCACTTGTGCAAAGTACATGTACAATTTTGGAAGAAAAGTATCTATACGTCTTACAAGGACACAACAGTTCTGCTTTGGTGAATCTTCACAGAATTTTCAAGAGGTTTCAAATAGTCGTGTGGTTCCAACCTAAAAAGCATACGGTGCTTTTCCTGACAACAATGTGCTGCTTCTTTATGATTGCACATTTCTATGGTAAAACCCTGCCCAGAAAGAGAAAACTGCAACTTGAGGTAGAATGACAGCATCATGATATTTTTAAAGGAGATTTTTAAACAGACTTCTATGGATAATCAATCTGTCAGGGGTTTGGTAGGCTACATGCATAGGTCTCCTGTAATGTAACTCTTTAGTATAAAGTAAATAAGCAGGAATAGCATCAGTCCAGGGGAAGAAGATGTGCTAAAAGCAGGTAAAGTTGGCTGTGAAGACATGAAATAACTTCTCATGACCTCTTTCTCTGATTATGGTAACCACACTTTGAGCATTGCTGCCTATGTGTAATTAAGAATGTTAGTAAGGTGATGCACAAAGAAATTTTAATTGATAACTATCTTTTCTTTCTCAACTTTAGTGGAGGCTCACTAATTGGGACTGCTCTTGTGCTGATGTTTTGGAAATGCGTGAGCAAGGAGAAGGAGGGAGATGGAGAAATAACTTGTCCTTCTGCTCTGTGTGGTGCTTACAGTGGAATTCTTGGCATTTAAACACAATGAATTGAAAGAAAGCTCTGTTTTGCAAGTGGAATGTCTTTAGCAGATTCAGAGGAGTCCTACCTGTTGGTGTAGCACTAAAGCTGTAGGGCCACCATTGTTAAACAATGGAAGCAAACAGCCCTTGCAATTCCAGAAGAAGCTGGAGGGATGGTATCTGATGTTGGAGGATGGAGAGACTAGAGTTCATTTGGAGGAAAAACTGTAGGTATATTGCTTCAAGCCAGATCTGAAGCTGCAACTAATCCAAACAACATGACTGAGCAGCTCAAATAATTTAGTCATGAGCTGGAAGATGATGAAGAGCTAAGAGACATCCTCCAAGTTTTCTGGTAAATATTTGGCTATGCTTAATTTCAAATTATTTTTTCTTGTTGGTCTTCACGTTTCTGTAAATTTGTCTGCAACTGCTGGCAGCCAGCAGAGTTTAGAGCAGTCTTTGGCAGTTCAAGGACAGAAGGGGTTTAACACCTTTGCATCCTCTGTGTCTTTTCATGCTTTCCATGAGCTTGGCTTTCTGACTTGCAGCCAAGTCTTCATATCTCTGCAAGTGCCTGCTTGCTGGGAATGCTGCCAAACGCCAGCACCTGTCAGAGCAGAACAAACTGCACGGGCGCGACCCTCGCTGTTGATCAGCAGCATGCTGGAATTCAGGGGTGGGGGCAGGCCAAGAGGACAGCTGTGAATCTCCCCCTCTTGGCAGGAGCTGAACCATGTGTTGTCCAATACTGTGGGTTTACTGCAACACTACTGAAAAGTAATGCCCTAAAGAAGCAAGTAAGTACTTTAATCATATAGATTAAAAGACAAACGCAATACAGTCAAGAGCCATTACTGCATGAAATGTGTTTGATTTTGTACAACTTGGTAGGGAGCAAGTGATTATTTAAGGTAACACCACATTGATTTTCCCAGGATGACTTCAGTTCCCTGCTTGGCAGCACTCTTGGTTACCCCATCTTTTGATGGGATATCTGACTTTCCTCACCATCCCTTTGTCTTCTAACAGCCGTCTGTGACTGCTCACTTGTCCATATCCATGCCTACTTGCTGTCTCTGTGCATCTAGTAGAAATGATGAAACTGATATAGGCCTTACACAGCAGCTCTGTTGCTTTGCTATCTAAACAATTTTATTTCTCCTTACAAATTTAAGAGGAGAGTGTAAGTACCCTACCCTTGTCCAGTCCTTTCCCTGTAAAATGAGCTACAAAGTCCTGGCTCTTTGTAAGGTGGGTGTTTTTCTTTGGTTTTAGTGAGGCAAAGCCTTAGTCTGTTCAGTGCTAAACGCAGTAGTTTTTAGTGATATTATATTAAAATAATGTAAATTCTGAAGTTTCAATATGAGAATGTGAAATGGCTGACAGAAGTTTATTTTGGATAAATCATTTGGAAGAGTTTCAGCTGTTTAACACAATCTTTCTTGAGTGTTAACTTATTTTCACATACTGTCATATGGGAACGACTTCACAGATTTATTATTTATTCCTTAAACCTTGTGGCAGGAGATGAAGATATTTCTCCTTCAATTTAGCATTATGATCAACCCCTATCTGCTTCCTGTTTGTGTAATAGGACCTTATCCTTGTTAGGTATTTCACAAATCAAATCCTGTTGCTTCATTAAAAAGTCCAAAAGGGAGCTTGTGTATATGTTCAACCTTTGCCTGTTAACTTTAAGTCACCACTGAATGGGAGTAGTATTAGGGCAGGTGTCAGTCATTGCATTTCCCCGTTATTTTTTAAAAATAAAAACAACAAAGCAAGTTTCAATTTAGAGTCCACTTGCCAGAAAGCTCCATAACAAAGTATGAAGAAGGAGCTGGAGACAAGTGACCCAGGAACAGCTGCCCTGAAATGGCATCTTTAGAGTCCTGTCCTTTGACTTTTGTCAAAGAGCGTGGCGTAAGACACTAAGAACAACCTATTGCTCTAGCTGGGTCTTCCTCCGCCTCTTGTACTCTCAGGACAATGAGGTTTTGTTCCAATTTCAAACACTCTCATATTACTTATTACCAAATCAAGTGAAGGACAGAGAGGGGAAAGTTTTGCTTTATAAACACTAAGAAAATAGCGCGTCTGAGAAGATGGAAGTATCGAGATGTGTTTGAGTACATAGTCATAATACATATTATCTGGCACTGTGACAGAATCTCTTCTTCATAAACAAAGGTATGTATACTTATCACTAAATTATCTTAATTTTATTTATTTTGCTTTCAATCACCTAGATAGGTATAAGCAAATCCATTTTGAATTTGTGTTGTATGTTTAATAACTGAACAATAATTCAAATATTATTTTTCATCACAACAAAAAATTTAAACAGCTCAGTAAAAAAACCCCTAGAATGCTAAAATGCCAATAAAATACCCTTACAGGGTGCAGCACATGTGATGTTGCATGGAACTTTGAAGGTTAAGGCTTGGAAATCCCTAAAATGTCACGGAATTGCTAATTTTACTATGCAAAACTTGTGTGTGTTGTTGGGTCTTTAGTGCTGTAATATGGGGTAGTTTAGCAATATTGTTCATAGTGTGAGAAGATACACCAATACAAAGAAATGAGTCTATTCTTAATAATATTCTCTAGACATCTGAACATATTAAGATAGTACATGATGCTGAACTTACTAGGCCCGAGCTGTAATCACATGTAATGGGCATTGTCTCTTAAACACTTCTGTTTGTGCCAGTTTCTGGTGTTAGCAGTCTTTGTGAGACTGCTTCAGATTTCTCTAACACTGCTGGGTTAAGTGAGGACTTAGTATCATTATGTTTCTTACTGTCATAAGTATGTTGGCAATGACATTTGCATGAAAAAATTAAAGTGGAGGACCACGTTTGATATGCTTTATTTAATGTTGGACTATTCTGGCAAAGTAGTTAGAGATTCCCATGAACTGAGCTGTAAAATAATTGAACACTTCTACAGACAGCTTCCTTAAGTTAATGGTATTGAACTGGTTCTCTGATTTTATTTGTGATTTTTTTTCTATGGGACCTGCAGTTACAAATCTGTAACTTTTTAATCTGTAAGGTGTTCAGGAAGTATTCTTTGTCAGATGTTTACTGTGTTATCCCTTAGCCGTTTTAACACTTTTTACAGTTCTCCACAACTGATAGTAAATACACTTTGGAAGGTTGTGAGGTTTTTTGTTTGTTTGGAGTTCTCACTTTTTAGATTATTTTTTGAGGTTTGAATCACTTGCTTCCATGTTTCTTTACCACTTATGGTAAACAAAAATAATGGCTCTCTGGAGTTTTTTTAGTATTCTGACCTGATGATTTGTTAACATACACCTTCCAAAACAGTGGAGTTTTTGTTTGTTTGTTAAGTTCGGGTTTTTTGTGTTGTTGGTTTGTTTCTTTTTGTTTGTTTGGTTGGTTGGTTGGGTTTTTTTAAAAAAACATATTTCTTTAATCATAGATCATTTCTCTTTCTCTAAACTCACAAGTCCTTTAATATCAGTGCTCTTCAGCCTTGGCCTTCTGTACACATTGTGCAGAAAGACTCCTCAGCAGAGCTGGTTGTACTCCTGCCTCAGTAAACAAGTCTTAATCTTGTTAGGCCTAAATGAGAGTACAGGGTTTTAAAGCAAAAATAGTTGAATATGAAAAGACTCTGCTGTCTCTAACAAATGGTTTTCCTCAACGACCCCCCCACCCCCCAAAAAACTGAAAAAACACACACTCACTGTAACATTCAACTCCATCGCTAAATAGAACTCTTTGAACAGGCGTGCCATGCTAAAGTTACAAATGGCATTAGAAATTTTTCATAGACAGCAAACTCTCAAATCTGAAAATTGTCTAGCTAGATATACATTAAATATCTGCTTGTCCGAAATAATTGTTCCATTAACATTTTGTCGCTTTGAGTGCCAGTGAGGGAAGGTTCAAACTTACACTTCATACTGCTGTTACTGTTGCAGACAAATTAGTCAAGTAATACTGGAATCCACTGTGCATATACACAACTTTCCTCAACTGGTAAGTGAGAATACCAAGGGAATACATGAATTTTGCATATTTTTTTGCACTTTGCTCCACAGTGGGACATATCATGGAAAATAGGGGCACTGTGGGAAGGGCTGATGATTAAATATTCTGCTTGACTAGAAAATTTGCTGAGGATGGAAAGAAAACCAGTGAATGAACATTGATGAGCAGCTGCTTGCTACTAGAAGTGTTGCTTCCTTCTGCATGTGAGGACCCCTCACAGAGGGGCACTTGTCACCATAAATTCTATTGAGTTCTAAAAGATGCTGTTACACAAGATGAATCTGTTTAGTGATTTACACGTGACCAAAAAGATATTTGTTTAGTGCTTCAGTTCTAATTACTGAAGGAAGACCTAGTGTCAGCATTACCCTTTTGGCAGGACTTATTTCACTCCTCTGATTTTTAGCATGTAAGCTTCATCTCAGTTAATGGAGATGCATCATGAAGCATGCATGGAGTCATGGATGTATCCATGACCTTTCTGAAAGTGTACATCAAAACAATAATAGCTCTCTGTTTCACTGAACTGTGTATATTTTACTTTAAGGGACAAGCATTCTGAAAATCCTTGAAGTACTTAAGTTAATAATAGCTTTCAGATTCCTAAGATAACGTCTTGCAAACTTGTAAATTCTCATTATTAAAACACTGTATATAATCTTCTTTTGTTCTTTCTTTACTAGATGCTTCAGACACTATGTTTCCAGTGCTGTGCATAGCCTAGGGGTGTCCTTGTACCTCTGGCTGCATATGTTCAAGATTTTCCTATAAATTACTTAGTGGTAGAATATTCTAAGCATCTCTCTTGTTTGTGTTTATGCACAGTCATATTTTGTAAAATCAGTGTGGAAATGGATTCCACTGTTGTGTCAGTTAACTCTGTAATAATTCATATGTGCAATGTTTCAGATTTGACTAACCTTAGATGAAACAGGAGATGCCTTTGGCTGATTTAGTGTGCTTCTTCTGTGTATGGTATTAGAAGCTTCATCTTGGGGTGTATGAAACCCAAAAGTTGGTAAGGTTGTCTGTAGGTGACCTCATACCTAAACATTATGCCTATGTTTAGGGGTTCATGCCCTTTTCTATTTCATTTTATAAAGTCCTGTCTGATGTACCTGAATATTTTGATTATCACTATGAATATTCAATCCTGTTTAGTTCTTGACTAGTCTCAAAGACATCCAATAGCAGTATTCTATAATGTAATTGTGAGGTTTAGAGTTTTAGAAAACCTATTTTCTAATACTTTTCAACAAAACAAAACCTATTTTCATGCCAGGAAGATTTTGAGTACTCACATAGGCTACAAATGTTAGTAACAAGTTCATTACATCACAAAGAGTTCAAAACCTGTCATGAACTGCATACAGCTGGTGCTCCATTGTGATGATGTTGCTTATCTTGCCATCTTTGAAATGTTAACCTTGATTATTTGCAGTTACCTGCAGTTAGATGCAAACATACACTTAGGATGGAGTCAAAACTGAGATGTTTTCTGTGTTCAAGTAATATATCCCAAATGACTGAACTAATATTTCATGGAGAACCATGCCTCAAATTTAAATACTTTGTCATTTGGGAGCTATTATTTTAATAGGTTAAAGCACCATAGTTCAAGTATATCCTGAGTTTAAACTTAGCATGGTGACAGTACTTAAGAACTCATGCAGACTTGGAGCACTGTCTGTTAACTGGAACTTTTAAAATGTTAGTGTTAAGTGTGTAGAAGAGAAGTGACAGAAGGGCCTGATGCTGTATGCTGACCACTGCATCCCAAACCAGGAAAGTGTTAGCTGCAACTGTGCTTTTCCTCTGAAGTAAGATATCTTCTACCTTGTAGCACCTTTTGTCCCCTCTCATGTTAGTGGTTATTGGAAAAGTAAGCTGGGTTGAATGCACAGTTGCCGGTCCCAGGGAGCAGTACAACACCTATTTTGTAGAAGTGCTAAGCATACTGACATGAACTCAGAAACAAGTGCTCATGTTTTCAATAAGGATTTGTTTATTTAAGCATGTTTAGTTGATGTATTTCCTAGAAACAAAGAGAGGGAGTGATGTATTGAAGGCCATTTATCTAGAAAAGTGTCCAGGACAATTGTTTTCTTCCTGGATTCTGTAATGGGAACCGGTAAGGTTGTTCTGGTCCCTCCCCAGAAACTCTACTTACTCTTTCTTCCTACCTGATTATGAGGGAAAAACCTAAAGGACTCCTGCAGCTAGGTTAGCATTGCTGTCTCACAGGGCTCATCTTGATCCCTGCGGAATCCAGCCTGGAAAATACAACACCAGCATGTTGTGTCTCAGACATCCTGCTGACACTACTGTGCTTATCTAATCATACTAATATTGACAAATGACTGCTTCTCCTTTATTCTGTGGTAACCCTTGTTCTTTAGATACATACAATTCGGTGCAGGTATGTCAATAGACTCCAAGCTTGTAGCTTTCAGTCCTGTACTGATCATCCCCTGAGATCCTCTGGTGCATTTAAAGGTCATCACCAGGTAAGAGGTCACTACTAGGCATGTTCCTACAAAACACGTATTGTTTCTTCAATGTTTTTGAGACTTTGATTGGTTTTGAACTCATTGTAGAACAATAGAAAATTTAAATTTAAAAGTTTGTTTACAAGACTTCGGGAAAATAGCTGGAATGTTTGACTCTGAATTTGTAAGTGTAAAAATTCTTTCCTGTAATGGTACAGTTCAGAATAAGGCTGCCTTGAAAAAGAACTCTAAATTGCTGAACTTTCATTTTCTTACAAAATTAACTGATTAGAATATGTAGTGTCTTTTTGCTTAAAAAAACCTAAACACCTCTTTTTCTCCACCCCACGCCCTGTCCCCAAAATTGCAGAACACCCGTATTTTTTCCAGAAGATGACTCTTTGGTAAAGATTATTTGAGCAATGCTAGGCAATGTGAGCAGTGTTCATTTTCACAGCGAATCCTGCTCTCTTTTTAAGGCAGTTTATTGCTTCCTGTCTCTCTGCAGCATACCTAGGGTGCTCTGAGTCATAGGCTGGCTCAGCTCCCCAGGCACTATCTCACTTCATACCACCCGAAGCTGTAGCCCAGCAGCTACTGGATTTCTGAGTTAGAGGCCAGTTTACCAACTGAAAATTAGAGATGGCCCTAGGCTAAAACTTCAGATTCAAAACAACTTTAAGCTTTGGCAGTAACAATAGGATCTAAATAATCTTGACCCTACACTAATAAGGTGGGTACAGATAATATTTATAATAGCAGCTATGAACTGAAGCTAATTCACCTGTATATCTCATTAAAGACAATTCTTATCCTGGTGAATGAAGACCCTTAAATATCTCTATAATTGAAAATGTAAACACAGAAGATTTTAATATAGCTGTTTTATTGCAGAGATTTTGTTTTTAAAGATATTTGTTTAAGCAGTAATTAGTTCTAAGGAGCAAATGGATCACATTTCTTATCAGAAACCGTGTATTTTACAGTTTCACAGAGAGAGCTAATGAACTGGCTAGTGTAGGTTGTAGAACTAGTAAAACCTCTTGCTGGCTGAAATCTTGCATAATGTTAAACTTTTGTGAGAGCCAAGCTTCTCAGGGTAGTAAGCAGTACACAAGTGGTACCCATAGTGCAGCCTAAGAGGAGAAGCAAGTTGTGATTGATTTACCATAGCAATGACATTATACCTCTTGTACTTCAAGGTCCGTATCATGCCCCTAGCTCTTCTAATTCACTAGTAAACTATTAAAATTACAGAGTCAAAGTATTTTGTAAGACTTAAGATCCCACTTTTTCCTTTGAAAAAAGTTTTACAGATCCAATATGAGATATTTTGTGCCTTACAGTAAAGATTCCTTCTGTGATATGTAAGGATGTATTTCCAGTGGTACTCTGTGTACCCAAGCTTTCAAAAATGAGTCAAGATCTGCAGATTGATGTGATTTTTATATTAAGAATTTTAAGCCAAACAGTATGTTTTTTATTTGGCTGCTGTGGTTTCAAGTCCACTTGGACTGTCTTTCTAGAGCTTTAATACCAGAATTCCTTTTCAGTATTTCCAAGAGCACAGAATTGAGGAGAACTGTGAGATTCTTGAGCTGGCAATATTGAAAACAGAGTATCTATCTTAGCATGCTGTTAAGCTGTAATTTATTTGACTGTGAGTCTCTGGAAGTTAAAGTATAGTGGCTGTGAGTGTTTAAGTCTACCTGGCCAAGTTAAAAATGAACAAATGGAACTGCTGAGAATTTGCTCACCATACTGAAGAGAATTACTTAGAGGAAATATGTGCAAAAAGGTTTCAGTCGTATCTACCTCGGTACCTTCCCTAAAATATCCATTGCTATATGCTATTTCATTCAAGGGTGTTTAGTTACAGGATATAATTTTTTAATCATTTTAAAATAGTCCAATTAAGAGTTGAGAGAAAAAATGGTGCAAATGTTAGTATAAGGGATGGGTGTGTCTGTTTTACTTGCCAAATGACAGAATTATGATTGTTATTTTCAAATAGATTTATTTCAGTAGTTTAAATGTCAATAAACAGAGAGCATTTTTCTGACTTTGAGACAGATAAATAACATGATTACAAATTGTACTAACTTTAATGTAATTAGCTACAGCTTCACTGATTTTTTCTTTTTTTTTAGGAGAAACCCATATCAGAGAGGATTTGGCCCTGTATAAGATTGGAAAAGCTGATTATGTGTCGTCTTGCCCACTGCCAGTCACCATCTTGTGTGCTGGCACTTTGTGGTGGTTTAAATCTAACAGTAACATCACACAGGTGTAAGAAAAGCAGAAACAAAACAATAGTGAATCAGGACCGTGAAGTACTGTTGGGAAATACTTGGTTTACAGTGTACAAACAGATTGTTCTCTCAGTTTGAGAAAGAGAATTTGGCTCTGTTATTATTTACCTAAGATCTATCAGACCTGACACGAACAAAGATCGGACTTTCTGATTAGGTCTATACATCACAAGAATATACACAAAATCTGGAGTGGTTTTTCAAGTGATATACATACAATTTGAAAAGTACATGACCTCTGGTCTTACTGTTAATATGCCCTTCTAGTTCTTGCAGGCTTTTTCAGTGACAATGGGTTTATAAACTTTTTATTTCTTTTAAACTAGAGCAGTACAAATTTTAAAAAAATCAATTTTGAGATTAATCCTTTGGCCCTGAACAACAGAGCACTGACAAATCTTTTTAGTGCAACCAGCAACCTCTTTTGATTTACCTGTTATAACCATTTTACAGTTGTTTCCAGTCATAAGATACTCTACTGGCCATAAGGTGCTTTTCAAATCTAGGCTTTTTAAAATTTCAGAATGCCTTCAGTAGTCAACTGTTACTAGAGCTGTGTTTAGAAATAGACACGCTGAAGAAGAAAGTAGAGGAGGTGCCAGTTTTGTTACTGACATTGCTGCTACCTAAAGAAGAATGTTGCAATGCCCTTAGCAGCAAGTTGATTTCTCTGGAGGAGAACCAACGTGCATACGCACATAAAGAGGTGGGTAGGGTGGAGCATCTTCAACCACAGCTGGTGGTATAACCAGTACAGATGGGGACATTTGGAACATGCAGCTGAATTGCGCCCAGGCTGTTTTAGCGGCCACCAACCAAGTAAAGGCGAAGCTTGAAGGTATATTAGTTATCCAGGCTCTAATTCAGAAAAAGTGACAGATTTTTCAGTATTAGGATTTATATGATTGTAGCTCTCTCTAGATTCCCCCCCCTCCCCGGCCCCAGTAGGGGTCTATGCTGCTGATACTTTTTCCCCCTGCTAGATGCTTTATGAATTGTGGCATGGAAGTTTTTTATGAAGAATTTATCTAAATGAGTTTTGCTGCTTGTAATGTGTCTTTATAACCATGCCTCCTTCATAGTGCTGTTACTCAGACTACTTGGCATACACAATACAAAATTCTGGTTTCAGAAAATTTGGAATCTGGGATGGTGCCTCAGCTCATGTAATTCAGCGCAGTCACACAGTGAGAATCTGTTTAAAAAGACAAAAAACACAACAAAACAAAACAACAAACAACTCTTTAAAAACATGCTGTGTCCGCCCTCTACATGGATATATAAGAATTTTTGTAAAAGAATTACTTAGTTACATAATAACTTAGTAGTAGAGATCTCTACTGAGCTGGAGCTGCTGTCCTGCAGCATGAGGATTTTTATCTAAACCACTCGAGTGAGTGATAGCCCCCAGGAATATACCTGTTGCCAGTCACAAGTTTCTCTGTTTGTTAGAAAGCGTACATGAAATCACATGGGGGTTTTTGTGCATTAATCCTTCCTAAAAAGGTAGACTAGGCACAAATCCATGTCTCAGCCTGTGGGAGGGAGGGGGCCTGAGAGAAGCAGGTTGCCTAATTAGCAACCTAATGACTCATTCCAAGGTCCAGAAGCCTTGGCTGTGGAGATAGTGTTGGTGAGGTGTGTACAGCAGGGCCATATTCGAGTGCCTGGCTGGACCTGGACCTTGGCCTCGACTATCCCTTGTGGCGCTCTGTGGGTCTGGGCAGGTGGGTGTGGGAAGGGTGTTGCGCGGCAGACCGGGGGAGGCGGGCAAGCTGGGTATACCCCTGGGAATACACTGGGGGCAGTGACCCTGATGGTTGTGTGACTCTTGGCCCCCGGGCCGGGGCTGGCGGCAACCAGGAGTCTTGCAGCCTCCCCGCTGAGCCGACCCCCGCGCCGCGCTCTGTCGCGATACGCGGTGGCGGGGGGCCCCGCGGCTGGCGCAGCCCCCGGCGGCGGGGCTGGGCTGCGGCTCGGTGGGCAGCCCNGGTGTTCGGGGCCAACCACAGCCTGTCGGCGCCGCAGCTCTCGGCGCTGCTGCAGCAGCTGGGCAGCGCGCCCGCCCTGGGCTCCGCGCTGCCGCTCCAGCACCTGCACCACAACCAGGTACCGCGGCGGCCGGGGTGGACGCGCACCTCCAGGGGCCGGGGCGCAGAGCCGGCCGGGCAGCTCCCTGGTTTCTTAAGTCTCGCTTGCCGTCGTGTTTCCTCATGTTGAAGCCGGGACAGAGAGAGGAGGGAGGGAGCAAATGTGCTGTGAGGCGCTGGGTCCGGGATTCGGGTGGGAGCAGCTTGAGGGGAGAAGCCGCCGTCCATCAGTGAGCTGCTGCAGCGCGGGCTGCCCCGGGGTTAGCCTTGCCTCCTCGCTATTCGGCTCTGAAAGTGGCGCTTTTCCTGGCTAAATAGCATCTGGACAACAGCAAAAAGTGTATGACAGGAGAATCAGCTGGTATTTCCCACCAACAGCTGAGTAAGCAAATCTTCAGGACTTGTTAAAATACAATAGTCATGAGACAGCACGAACTCAATTACACGGACAAATGTGCTTGTGTAAAGAAACTTTTTCAGAAATTTTCACGTTTTTCATTTGAGTGCAAAATGTACCCAAATCGATTAATCTACCAAAAAGTTTTTAAACTGATGTTTAATTTACTGACTGAATATCATTGAAATATTATTTTTCATTAAAATATTTTTACTCTGCTTAGTGTCTCCATACAAAACTCAGATCTCATTGCTACTTTTAAAGTCTGTAATTTCGCTTGTCTTAATGTCCTAGACTAAGTTTGTTTCCTTGAAGGGGAATTATGAGGCTGGTGGAGATTTTCATATGCTCAGCAATCAGGGACACAAAGTCACAAAAATGAAAGGAAAGCAGGAATGACTGCTTGCTCTGGTTTGATTCCACTCCCAAATAAACAGAAGATGGGTGGCTCTAGGACCTTGAGAATTGTTTTTTAACGTTTGGACTAGTATCTCTTTTTCTTCTTCTGTGAAGGAGGCAAATCTTGGATAAGCTCCCTTTGTTTTAGAAAAGTTTAATTGGGAATTAACGTCACTGAAATCAATGTAGTAAGTATAGGCATAGCAATATTTACAGAGTCACTGCTTTCAAATATCACAAATTGGACACTGTTCCAACACTGTGTGTTAAAAACATAAACATTCCCAGCCACACATGCTAAATACAAGTTTTCAGTGTTGAATATGGCTATGAAAAGGCGCTTTCTTTAAAAGGGCATAGAAATGGGCAGATTCTTCAATCCTTCAGGTTTTCCCTCTGCAGAGCACGTAGCTCTCGTACGCAGGCTTTGGCACAGCCTACAGAGGGAAAAAAAAAATAACTCTCTTTCTCATTACTAAAAACACATGCTCCTAATAAGTAATTTGAAGTTTAACTGAAACACATTTGTTTTGCAGGCCTGTCTTATTTGTGCCTGTGTTGAATAATATCTGGGTTCTGTACTGAAATATGTATACATTTCTTGCTAAGTTACTTGTATTCTTTCTTAAAATTGACCTTACAGCTGCTCCATCAACTTGTACCACACAAGCAAGTGCTTTTTTCCTCCTGGCCTTTGATCCCTCATAGATGTTAGGGATGTCCATGACTTTGGGCAGGTGTTGCATACAAATGCATACTCATACCAGGTAAAACCTATCTGATTATTTTTAAATACTGTGAGTCTTTGTGCTTACAAGTTGATAAGTTAGAGTGCCTACTGGTTATGACAGAAGGCATAAAGTGGCCTAATCTAGATTTGGGTGTTGGAAGGTGTCAGACACCTAAACTCTACTGATTCTCTACAGAGTAAAGTGAATACCTCTGGAGAGTGATTCAGGTCTTTCTCAAGTAGGCTGAATCAATTTGGGCTACATAAAATATCTGACTGTAGGAACACACAAAGTTTATCTCAGATTTTAAGTTCTCAACTTCCATGCCGAGAGCTAGTGGGATTACCTCCTGGTCTCTCTTTGAATCAATGTAACACCCCCCTGCTCTTCAGAGGGTTCCCCATTCAAACCTGAAGGAATTTTTAGTGCAGAGCTGATCTGCATTAACAGTCAGGTGATAACAGCACGTGGCAGGAAGGACCAGTCTCTGTAAGTTTTATCCCAGTATTAGTTTTTAGGTTTAATGTTTCATTCATAATATTTTTGGTAAGCATATTAATCTCATGAGAAGATCCATGAGAAGCTGATCCATGTTCTTAAAGATTGAAAGTCTGGATGTGGAAGGCAGAAGAAGATGGATGCTTGATTTCTATTTTTCTTTGATACCAGGTTGACTTGAAAAGATAGGAGAGACTAGAAAAATCATTAAATTTGTTGATGATGGTGTTTGAATGTATGCTTGTGTAGGCATTTATGGTAACTTGTATCCTATGATGCCTGTGAAGATGCTGGGTTTTTTTTATGTAGGAGAAAAGCCACTTTTTTTGATTACTCTTGCAATTTTGGATTGAACTGTCCCTAATTTCTTATACTTTTGGTCTCTTTATTTTCTTTCATCATGCACTTTTATGAATCTCTGTGTGTTTATATTTTCTTTGATCTTCAATTTTTCTGTTATCACCTTTTCTTAATATGTAGCTAAGACTTCTTGTCAAAGAAGTGGTAACTGAGCAAACTCAAATACTGGTTGCTGCTGCTATTTCATGTTTTACTGTGGAATTCCCACACATTTTAGACCTACTAGTAGGAGTAAAATTAGCAATTGCAGTCTGATAGATGATGGCTTGGGTACTACTCTGTATTTTACATTATTAGTAAGATGTGAAAACAAGCATACTTGATCTTCTGTCATTGGATTCATTGTAGTATGGTAGCTATACGTGTGTGCCAAAGGGTTAAATGATGTGCTCAAAATTCCTGGTGAAAAAGTACATGGAAGGTAAGTGGGCAGTGGAAAGAAAGCTAGTTAGCATCACCTTTATTTGCGCTTTGATGTAATCAGTAGGTGCTAAAATCATGCTTTTATTTCCTTCTTCAATTTTCCTAAATCTATATTTATGCCAGTCTAGATGTTATAGCTGAATGCTGTGTTTTAATGTAATGCATTTTAATTTTTAAACAAAACATTTGGATAAAATGAAATTAAAATTTGTATTAATACTCATGATCAGATATAATTATTTTTTTTCCCTCAGGATATGTCAAAATCCAGTAATTTTAGTATTTCAGATAGACTAGAACCAGGCTAGTATTGACTTTGATTTTGCTTTTTTTTTTGGTAGTGTTTCACTAGTTACTACTCATGTTTTTTGAAGGATTGAAGACGGAGTGTGGCTTGGGGTCTTGATCCCATAACATGATCTGATGTTGCCTGACCAGTGAGGCTAAATAGGCTTAGTTTTTCTACCTTCTAAGTGTCTTATTTCTACAATATTTTCAGCAAATTTCAGTGTTTATGGACAGTTTTCAGCTCCCAGCATGAACAGCGGCCTTAAACATGTGTATGTGAAATCCCTAAAGCACACAAGTGCATTTGAGCAGCTTTGTCTGGTTTGAGTCTTTCTCATGGAGAGCTGCTTACTGAAGGAATGATCGTCTCATAGCATCCAGTTCTTAGCTGTGCTGAGTGACAAAAAGGTGTCACCACATCAGCGTTAGATGATTTGTTACAAGTAAGGTGAGGAAGACATAATTGCATGTTTCTATTTTGCCTTATTGAGGCTCAGACTAAGTAAACAAAAAAGAAAAGCTGGTCACATCGGCATTCACCACATTCTTTATTTGCTGTTGCTACTGTGGAAGCTGTTGCTCAGCCCTGGGCTGGGCTGGTATTTAATCTAGCAACATCTAGAAACTGCAGTTCAGGATGCTGTGGGGTATTTTAGTACTTCATATGCAGAATGTTACAGATAAAACAGGTAAAGCAACCATAAGAACAGGCAGAAGATCAGAAGAGGTTTAAAAGATTTAAAAGATGGTTGCTACTGTTTTGCATTTTTTCTTAATTTCTCCAGTTAGAGGAATCCCATATTGGTCGATCACTTTTTGGAGAGCCTTAGCAGGATAAAAGTAAGCATATGTTTCAATAACCTAGTTGATTGTTTAATTTTTTCTAAATCTGAATATTTTGTAATTGTGTAAATTCTCCTGAATTCAGTCCTCCCCAATTTTGACGACAGCATTTTTTAAATTATTTTTTAAAAGTTCAGGGACAATCAGTTATGCTATATCTTTTTTTGCAATTGTTTACTAAACACTGGGTGACAGTCACATTATAGCCAGTCCCTTCATCTAATCAGTGTGATAAGTCTTACTGAATAGCAGGGGACAGACATAACAGTAGACTTGGTGAGTCAGGACATCATTCTCAGTCCCCTGTTCCACAGGGCTAAATTTTCTTTCTGCTGAGATCATCTGTCAGTCTTACAAAATAAATACTGTATGTTTTTCCAGCAGTTTGGCTGTGTTAATGTATTTATTTATCCTCCAAAGATAAATGCAGAGTTTTGCAGTGTGCAAACATGCATTGCTCCAGTCCAAGACTTCTAATAGATTGAGTGTTTTAATTAATCCTTTAATTGCTAGGGAACTCATGCAAGCTTGCTTTTTAGCTCTTGGATGTATGTAGGAGTTTACTGAGAGTATGAGGTGACTTATAACAGTGAATCATTTATAAGAATCGTTATCCTCTGGGTTTGTCCCTGATCAAAATAATAATAGTAATTAAGTAAAATGCTGTTTCTCAATTTCACATGAAAGAGCTCTTGTCCAATGGTATTTTTCCCTTACGTTTGTGTGTAGGCAAAGTTACAAGTCTCAAGTTTACTAATTCATGCTGTGTCTGATATGTTGTCTCTCCATAACCTGTTTTCCTACCTACAACATTGTTTGGATTTTTGTGAACTAGTGTTAATACTAAAGTATTAGTATTTTAAAATATTAATGATTCCTTCTGTATTTCTAGGAATGAGATAGTTAAAGGTGATTTCTCAGAGCTTACTGGCTTGTTTTTTTAGGGGCTTTTCACCTTAGACTTCGGGGAATGGCTCCATGAGCCACTAATAAGCACCATACAGGAACTATTCCTGTAGACCACAACTATCGCCCCTTTGTTTCACTGTGTTTCAACCATGTATTTTGTATTATTCCATAATACAGAGTTAAGAGTATAATGATTAGGCACGTAACCAGTTTAGAAAGCTCCAGAGGTTTGTGTATTGTCCTGTTAAACACTGTATCTTCAGTGATCATTTTGTTACACATTACATCCACCGAGATTAAAGGGGGCAACATGTTTTAAAGCAAAAAAAAAAACATTTTCTTTTATCAGGCTATATTTATTATATTGTGTGTGATACTTCTTTGACATTAGCATTGGCATTGAAAGATGAAATTATATGTACTTTGCTTATGTATATTTGAGTCCTCAGAGTCTCACAGCCTTAACAAAATTTATGCTTAAGTTTAGGTTCAAGCATGTATTTGAGTTCTTTGCTAGATTGGGTCATTAAAGAGGAAGGATAGAAACATCCTGGATGTAACTTAGCTGAAGTTGCTTGAATTGGCCTGCTTGTCCTTTTCTTCCAAGCTAAATCAAAAAGAGTGACATTCAAGTGATGTGTGCATGCTTTTCACCTTTTGGGTAGTATTACAAAACTATTTATTAATGGAAGCAGAAGCTGAAGTAAATGACTTGCATTTTCTTTGGCTTATCTCTAGAAGGAAATGGCTTCATAAATAATAATGTTGAATTATTGGAGAAGTGCTTTGGAATCTGAAGGGCAGCAAAACTGAAAAGAGCAGGGAGTGACCTGCTAAGCAATCTCTGTTGCTCTGCTTTTGCTACTGAGATTTGCTACAGGGAAAGTTATGCTGTAATTGATGTCTCCTATAGAAGGAAAATGTTTGATTTTTTTTGGTCTTGAGACTTAACTTTGATATGTGTTTGTTTTGCAGCAATAAGCCAAATCACCTTTGTTTACACCTAAAAAAAGAACACGTTTTCCGTATCATTGTAGGAAATACTGAACGCGAATGAACAGAAAGCGTTAGGGGAAAGACTTCAATGGTTTGGAACATTTCATATAAAAACACTCAATTTTTCTCTAGATGTGTAGTTTATGGTATTTCTTGGTTTGTATTTTATTTTTTTGGTTGAAAGTGAGGAACCAGCAGAGGAATCTGCCTTGTCCTGGCCTGTCTTAGCACTGCCAAATACATTTATTGTTGACCCATCAGACGCTGTTATATCCCAAGCTGAAGGCAAAGTGAAGATCCCCAAGTAGCAGTGTATCTCATTGGAGTATGGGAAAGCTCTACAAAACAATGTTTGCTCTTAACAGTTATTGGTATCAGATAAATGAAATATGTTGTGTGCTGCTAAGGTTTAGACCATTGTTATGCAGTTAATTTGGGGAGATAAATAAGAAATGTAGAAGTTTCTTTTAAGGTCACTTATATGAATAAGCTGTCATTGAATTACCAATCATTTTCTGAGATACTCTGTTGTTGAGATTTTGACTGTATCTAGTCTGCTCTAAAATGTAATTGTTTTGTAATTATGTGAGACTTTATTTACTTTGAAGCTATTTTTCCAAATAGGGAAATGTAAGGTTTAACTGTCCTGGTTCATAGGGTGTAAGATTTGCAAATGTTTCTTTAAAAGGTGTTGTATTGATTCCTGATTTATGTTACTTAAAATACTTTGAATCACTTCTGCCTCACATTAAGCAATCACAGCATTTTCATGCACAGTGTACAAACCCTGCATAGACTTCCTTGAAAATGCACTACAGTATTTTCATGTTGTAATTCTTGGATTTCTCAGTGTATGACTTTTTGGGGTTGCATTACTGTACTGAGTTGCAAAATCCCTTTTTCTTTCAGTGCTTGACTAGTGAAGAAATTTTTTCTTTGCATGGGATACCGAACAACAGTCACATATCAAACTCCAGCTTCTCTACAATATGTCCTGCTGTTTTGCAACAGCTTTTTTTTCACCCATGTGATCATCAGGAAAACTTTGAGGATACATCTAAACCACATTCTCTACAAGGTTAGTTAATATTAATTAATATTAATACTGTGACTGGAGTGGGGTTTTCTTAGGAGAATAGTAAGCATATATCTATACATAACAGGGGTGTCTTATTTAGAAGGATATGGTTGTAAAGTGGCGACCTAAAATGCTGTTTCAGGTCAGCAAGCTACCTAAACACATATGCTGTCTCTTGACAGTGATCTATTTGAAATGTTTTAGGAAAGCTGAAAGAACTGAGTAGCAAGTTATGAAATAATTTGGCCACTAAAGGAAGAGTCCTTCTGATTTGTTTTATTTGAATAATGGTTTGTGCCTTGAAACATAAGGAGTCTTGCTAATAGCTGGTTAATAGGAGAGAAGATGAGAATACAGAAGGGAAGTTTGTTCAGGTGATTTGCAGTGAGAAATCAGACTAGTTGTAATCTACATGTATCAAAGGCAATACAAGGTGAAATTACTTAGGGGGCTGCATTTGAGTGGAGATACTTGCAGGTGGAAGTCATGACATCAGGGGAACCAGTGACTGTTTTAGTGAGGGAAAATATGATTTCCAATTCTGACTCCTGCTTTCATGTCATCTTCTGTGATAACCCCTCCATTTGGAAAATCATCACATGGTTAAGTAGCCTCAATCTTTATTCCTCCTATTTTTCTCACTATTATTTCTGCATTTATTGTGCACAGCACTGTACAGTGCAGTAAAAAACATAGGACAGGGAAGTTTCAGCTGGTTAATGAAGTCACTTGTTGCACTGATAAGGATACAATGATCTATTTATTTGACCCAGTATTACGACTAAATTTACTGCTCCAAGGGAGTTTGCTGAATTAAAGTTAAAAGGATATTGGATGAGCTGGTGCCTCATGTCACTGTTTATGAAAAAAGATAGAAAAGTGCTTTTCATAACTTGAAATAGTGGTATTAATAAAATTCTGGTTAATATAGGTGATCATATTTATTAAGAATTAGAGATCATTCCTAAAATTTAGCTGTGTCAGTGAACGATTAGAGTTCTATTTGAGTAATCACTGAAACCACGGCACCAATTTAGCATGGCTGTTCTAGGTTGCTTGTATCATATGAAGACACGTATTGCCAAGAAGTCCATAATATCTGCACCAGAGAGTAGGATCTGTCTTTACATGGAATCCTTAACCTACAGTTAACCTCCTAAGCTATTTAGACCATCCCTCCTGTTTTTCTTTTATCCCTCTGGCTCAGAAGCAATGTCCAGTAGTCAGATAAGCAAGGCAGCCTTCACCCAGGCCCTCCCTTGGCTGCAGCACAAAAAATCCACAAGGCCCGTGGTTATTTTAAACCACAAGTGTATGAGGCTGTGACACATAGTGGTACCTATTTTGAACAGAGATTCACAGGAAGGCCCAGTGCCAAATACAGCTGTTGATTTATGCACACATTCACCCCATCACAAAATGAATCTGTATTGTGACAGCATTGAGCCCAGATGTTTTCAATTACTGCCCATGAAGCAAAATTTTCTGTGCATGTTTCAGCTATGCTTGTGCAAATTTTCTCCCCAGGGACTCCCGTTCACTTAACAATATACTGTGTTCCAAAATACTAATGGACAACGCATACAGAAGAAAGTTCAATAAAGCTTTATGGAACAGATCCTTGAAATCAAAAATAAGTGCTGATGAAGCACAGTAGAAGTTAGAAGGCAACATATATTATGTCTTTTTTCTTGGGATTTGTATAACTCATATCTAACCTAGCTGATCTTAGGGGCACACTCAAATCCTTTTCCTTGCTTTACTGAAAGATAATAGGGAGGTTTATGGAGCTGCATGAAATAGGTGGAAATTTCCAGTGGCACTCCTGTCCAAGGTGAATGCTTTCCATGCTCTTTGCTCAACTTTTTCAGAAAAGTATTCATGCACTTTTTCCCTCTTTATCCTAGGCCAAGGCTAAGGAAGAGCCTGAGTCTGTTTATTCTTATAAGGAACAATGCTGAGCAGTGGTGTTCTAAGAGGGCCATCTTACTTACATTCCTGCAGTTCTATTTTTTGTATTTCTTGAGGCTGCAGGTATCTTTACTGTCTCTTTATTGGGGCTGCAGTTCTAGAGACAGAAAGAATAATAGTAGTTGGCAAAAGCTGACTGCACCACCAGTCTCAGGGAAAGACAATGTGTGTCCTGAGAAGTGCACCCAGGTCTGGTACATGAAGTCAAACTAGTCAGCTTTCTGAGATGCACGGACTCATGAAGAGGTTAGTGTGGATGGAGTCGAATGAGTGAAACATTTTTAACACAGCAGTGCATGCATGATATTGTGAAATACAGTCCGTAATGCAGAAACTTTGGCAACATTGGTTGTCTTGGAATTTTGTCACTTTTTTATTTTGTAAGATCAGTTTCAAATGTACAGTTTAGCACAGAATATATGTAGATGTCCATCCATTGAACTGAAAGAGACTCATGCTTCTGTAGTAATCCCAAACTGTAAACAGTGTTTTGTGACTCCTGATGACATTGCAAGCCCATTTGTTTATTACAAATTTGTTTTCAAAAAGATATTTACAAGCTTAACTGTCATTTATTTTAATGGAAATTAATCTGCTATGTAGCTTAGTGATCTACCCATATCTGGTTCTGTGTTCTTCCCACTCTCTGTGTATCTCTATCAAAACTGACAAATGAATGTTCTAATTGGCAGTGATATTCCTTTTCTGAATGCTTTAAATGTTTCTAATGCTTTCCATTCTTGACATAATGTAAATTTCATTATGTTAAAAAATTGTGACACTGTACAAACAAAGTAGAGCCATCCCAGTTATAGGTGAGGAATCTAGCTTGGTGTGTTTTCCAGTGTGTTCCAGAAAAGTTAGACTGGAGATCATAATCTGATCTGTTCATTTCTGCAATGCAGAGAGGAATTTATGACAACTTCTTTACATACATACAAGCTTACAATGGTGCAGCTTTCTGGATTGTACTAAGTAGTTCTCAGCCAAACAATATTGTGTTGGCTTTGATTATTATTTGTGGTTAATTTTTACAGACAAGCCCTTTGTCTGTGTGGATAATTTGTGGTTCTGTGGCATCACTTGAGGAACCATTGTAGACCTCTTCAGTGCAACTTTTAAAGCTTTTCTCTGTACTCGCAAGGACTTGAAATGCCACTGAGAATAACAGTAGTCATGCACAGAGGCACAACTTTGTGATGCTTATGAGCAACAACAACAACCACACCACACGTTCCCAACCTATAATTCGGACTCCAGAATAAATATGGTATGGATTTGTGCAAGTCATGGTGTCTGAACACTAAAATTCTGAGACTATGCTTATAGTGAAGGAAAAAAAGTTATGGTGAACTCTGGTGCATTTACTACTTCTTAGGAAAGGTTTTCCCCACTGTGTACCTAAATCACATGTTCTTATTTTTGAACCTAGAACCTCTTTTTTTCTGCACTTTGATTTCTCTATTGTAATTGTCTCAACTATCTCCTATCTGCCATCTCACCTGTTTGAAAAGCAACGATGGGCAGCATTTTCAGCCAGCAGAACTTCTTTGAATAAGAGGAGGAGGGAGGAATGTTGGGAACTAAGATACCCCCTCAGGGTGATTTGAAGGAGCCATCCTTTATCAGGAAGGATTTTTGTATCTAGTACAGCCAAGACAGCAGACTTTTTGTCTTGGAACTCCTTAGAAGTAAATGACAGTTGGATCTGACTCTGGGACTAGTAAGAATTTTTGTCTTTTCTCTGTGCTATACTTACTTCACCTGTTGGCCTAAGCCTTAACTTTTACTCTTCATTGACTGTAGAGAGACCTGATTTGTATTAATAGCACGTAGGCTAGCTCAGGTCTCATACTAGCACAGTTTTCATTTTTGAACTGTAGCCCCAGACAGTGTTTTCAGATATTTCCCTTCTGCAGGTGTGCCATAACTGCCTATGCATTTTGAGAATTATATATTTGTGAATTCTAATTTCAACCAAGGGACTACTCTTTTTACCAATTCCATGCCAATTTAGCAATTAGAGAAATCACAAGCAGACTGAAGTGAATGTTACACTGAATTATTTTGTATTTCTCCTTGTTTATCCACAGTTTGGGGATTTGGGTTCCTGGCTGTGACTATCATTAACTTGGCATCGCTTCTGGGATTGATTTTAACTCCTCTCTTAAAGAAGTCATATTTCCCCAAGGTGTTAACTTACTTTGTGGGCTTAGCCATTGGTACTCTCTTTTCTAATGCAATTTTCCAGCTCATTCCAGAGGTAAGCAAGGGGAATCATTATTTGGTTTGCATACAAGTTTCTAAAGTGTATTAATTTTAGAAGCATGCTGCGGTGGGGTTCTGTGTGTGGGTTGCAGTCTCCAGAGTTCTGTGTGGGCTTAAGTGCCATTAGCTATGATCCCTTTCTGGGATGAGTCAGAGCCATCAAGATCTATGTCATGTTGTGCACTGGGAAAGAGCAAGGGCTATTCTGCCTTTAGGCAGAAAGAAATACATTGGATAAAATTGTTGTGAACTTTATTGCCCTACACTGTTAACATTTAATCCAAGTTTAAAAATTCTAAAAAGATCGGGATCTTTCACAATTTCAGCTTATGGAAACTGATGGTGGGTATAGAGGCAATTTTTATAATAAAGGTTTATCTGTGTTGTGTGGCATTTGTTTGTTTTTCTGGAAATGTGCTAAGATTGCAGACTCATTTACACTGCTTTTTCTTCACTGTTAGGCATTTGGGTTTGACCCGAAAGTAGATAACTATGTTGAGAAGGCAGTTGCTGTGTTTGGTGGATTCTATATTCTCTTTTTTGTGGAAAGGATTCTTAAGGTGGTATTAAAGATCTATAACCAGGTAATGAAACCTATCACTAGCTGAATGAGCCTTGCCTTAAAATACCTGTCATATTTTATGAGATACTTGCTAGTAGAATAAAATGTGTGGGGTTTTTTTCTATTTTATCTAGGGAATTCAGCCTTACTTTGTGTTCTGATATGTCTGTTTAAAATTCATATGAATCAGGGAAGCAGTCTCACTTTTTTGAGGGAGTTACAGCACTGGGAATAGAATCCAGTTGTGAGTGTGGTTTGCTCTCACTGGTATATGCTCCAGTTGCTCTCAGCAGCCAAGTCGTTGCCATGATAGCTAAACACACCAGAAAAATGTGGAAATATGTACGAGCTGGAGAGAATGGAGTCTGCCTGTGGAGCTCCCCTTTGGGCAGGAGAAATCAACATAACACACATACCTTCTTAGTTACCTGCAAAGTGGAACTGTGCTGACAGGGTCCGAGTCTTGCCTTCGGTAACTTGAGCTCTATGTTTCCCCATGCTCTAGTACACAGACCTGCAGTTACATCCTACTGCCCACCACTCTGCTTTCTGCTCATACCTCAGAGTACTTGTTTGCTGTATACTTGCATGAGTATGGGGCTGAATTTGTCTCAGAGAAGGGTGCCTCAAAATTTTTGGTCCTCTCTGTTCATTATTTATGAAAGGAAACTGTCCTGTCTTCCCACTCTTACCTCTCTTAAGGTCCTCCCCTCCCAAAATGTCGCTGTTATTGTCCCTTATTGGTAATAGCTAAAAATAGAAGAAACCAAATTTGTTACTCTTTATTTTTGTGAACAGTTGACAAAGGCTAATAAGCTCTGTTTGACAACCAAACATGAATAACTAGCAAACGTTGATCACTTGTGGTTAGATGTTTGGTTTGGGAGGTTCTGTGTAAAGGTATAAAAATGAAAAATCTCCCATGTATTCTGATTAGCTAACACACAAGTTAGGAGCTTAGATACATTAGGGTTTCATTTAAAAATTGAAATGCTTAGTGCTGCTCATTTCAACAATCACTTAGTGTTGAAAGCAAGGCAGCAATGAATATGATGCACCCACCTTTTCCTTTTTGTCTCTTTTTTCTTAAGTTTGCTGTTTTGCTTTTGTTTGAATTAGCTCCTACTTGTTTATTTGTCACCTAGACTGGCCATAATTACTTTGAAAATGGTGAAGAGAATCATTCTCAGGATAAGACTAACGCACCCAAACCACCATCCAGCAATGGGGGGATGTGTTATGCAAATTCAGCCATCGTAGAGAGCAATGGAAATCTTGGTTTTGACAGCATCAGTGTGGTCTCAGCACAGGTATGAAAACTGTGTCTATTCATTTATTTTATCCCTGACACTTATATAAGCATATCTGAAGGGAGAGTTAATATAATTTTTGTTATTCCTTTTGTCAAATTTTTGTAAACATATAGCTTACAATTTGCTTGAGCCCTGTGAAAAAGATAATGGGGTTTTGGGGCAAGTTTATAAAAGCTGAATTATATGTTCAATTTGTAGCCAACAAAAAGGCTATTTTACATCAGTGTTTGGATGGGTAGGACAAAGAGTTGTATTTAATCAGATAATTTGGTTATTTTTGATTTTTTTGTTGTTGTTGTTATTATTTTGTTTTGAGTGACAGTGTATTTTAGTGTTGCATAATCTGTATTGTGTTCCTGATGATGTCAAGCTCTTAAGTGTGAGAACCTGATTCCTCTGAATCGATGATGGAAAACTGATACAGTAACTTTCATGCAGTGTATTGTGAGCACTCCTTGTGGTAATCCAGGATATTTGGATCCTATGGGAATTATGGAGGTTATATGTCGAGACAGAAGCCATTCCTCCTGGTTTAAGTGTTGTCTTTCAGACTTGTTCTCTGTATTTCTTTGTGTTTGTTTTCATACTGCAAATACAATTTTCTTCTGTCTGAGAAGAAAGTAGAAGTAGGAAGAGAAAGTTTTGTGCTTCTTTAGTCTTTTCCCTGTGCAAGGAGGGGCAGTACTGTCTCTTATGTATAAAATATTAAAAACACATAGAAAAAAATCTCAACTGTCTTAGGCAGACTTTTCTCATAGTAGAGATTCCTGGTTTGCCTCCCATATTCTTTAGCCAGTAAGTTGGCTGTGGGGGGCAGAGAGGAGCAAGCAGAAGAACAAGCCAGAAGCAGGCTCTAACAGCCAAGAGAAAATATGAGAGTTCTGCAATGACTCCACAGGCTCACGGGGCACTTGGTGCACACGGTTTAAAGCATCAACATTGTACTTGTCCCTACTGTAGAAATGTCATGAAGTGTTGTGGATACTGGACATTTCAAAAACTAAGAGGAACATTCTTAATTACTAAAATCAAATGGGCACCAAGAGGGAATTAATATTATGAGTGTCCCTAAGCTGTATTTTGTAGATTTATAAAACAAACAGAAGAATCCTCTGCTCTCTGCAGAGACAGTCAGTTCTAGTCAGCTCTGCAGAGACAATGTTTTTTTGTCCTGTGTACGAGAAGTTTTATCTGGACCTATTCCAGTATTACTTTTTGGCTAACCATCCCCTTATGCATAATGTAAACATAAAAAAATCATACCACATAATAGAATATTAAAATGCAACTATATAGGATTTATTTCTAGCAACTAGTTTAGTTCTGGCAACTAGTTTAGGTTGTGATCATGAAGTATCATAGGTCACCCCAAGATCCTTTGTGGAATACTCACACATCTCCTTTTATATGCAGTCTTGACTTTAAGATCTTAAAATTTCACAAAGGTGAAATTTATTGTTCTTATGAAAATCCATGCCCTTCGAAATCTTTCTTCCTCTCAATTTCTGCAAATCCAGGAAGAGGGTATGTTGTATTAAATCCTCTGGAAAATAACAGAGTAAAGTTCACTTGGAGCCAAGACTGGCTGCCAGGAAGTTGAGGTGTCAGATAACCCATGGCTGGGTGGGAGCGCAGGTGGCCAAGAAGGCCAATGCCATCCTGGTATGTATCAGAAACAGTGCAGCCAGCAGAACTAGGGAAGCGATTGTTCCCCTTGTACTCGGCACTGGTGAGGCTGCACCTTGAGTTCTGTGTTCAGTTTTGGGCCCCTCACTACAACAAAGACATTGAGGTGCTGGAGCATGTCCAGAGAAGGGCAATGGAGCTGGTGAGGGGTCTGGAGCACAAGTCATATGAGGAGTGGCCGAGGGTTCTGGATTGTTTAGCCTGGAGTAAAAGAGACTCAGGGGGACTTCCTCGTGCTCTACAACTACCTGAAAGGAGATTGTAGCCAGGTGAGGCTCAGTTTCTTGTCCCCAGTGACAGGACAAGAGCAAACTGCCTCAGGTTGTGCCAAGGGAGGTTTAGATTGGATATTAGGAAAAGATTCTTCACAAAAAGGGTTGTCAAGCACTGGAACAGGCTTTCCTATGGAAGTGGCCTAACCACCATTTCTAGAGGTATTTAAAAGATGCACAGATGTGGTGCTTAGGGACATGGATTAGTGGTGGACTTGGTAGTGTTAGGTTAGTGGTTGGACTCAATGATCTTAGAGGTCCAACCTAACGATTCTGTGATATTGTAGGTAACAACAAAAAAGCCATCATTACTCTTGTCCTCCTCCAGTAAGGTTCAAAGGGGCCACGTAGTCTTCAGAGTTACTAAGGCGCAGGGGAGGGCCAGTATGACCAAGGTGTCTTGGGTAGGTAATGACACGAGTGTAAGTATGCATTCAGCTTTACAGGCATGTAGTATTTAAGAAGAAACCTTTTGGCATAAGCCAACACATACCTAAGAGAATTTTAATGAGGTTTAATAATCTACTGCTTTACAGTGCCCTTCACTTGTTCCCTGGAGTCAGTGTCAGAATTCCTTCTTGGTCCTGGGGGCACTTCTAAAGAACACAAAAGGACGTGTCTGGTTCATATCTGAGGGAACCAGAGGTGCGTTAGAAATAGCAATAGCAAACTCAGAAATCATGGGATAAAATAAGAGAGCCTCTACAATTTTTTTTAATTTTGGAAAACAAAGGAGAGACCATTACTTTTGAAAAAAACACTGTGTTTAGAAGAGCAAAAATACCAATGAGGTCTTTGGTTTTCCATAAACTGTGGAGATGCATAACACAGAACTACACTAATAATTAATAAAAATTAAATCTAATAGTCCAGTTGGGTATTACAGACCTCCTTTGCTGGCATATCATCTGTGGTGTCTCCTAAACTACCATGACAAAGTGGGAATAGTCCAGCAAAAACCAGACATTGTTAATTTTTTACCTTGAAATCCTATGTATTTGTAGAGTAATTTTGTCAGGAGTCTGCCTTATCTTAAACATGAAGCATATGTATTACTCATTCATCTTCTTCTATTGGACACGTGATCTAGTAAAGTTCAGAATGTAAATCCAGACAAGCAATTTCATTGTACTTTATATAATTTAGAGAAGTCTTCAAGACATTATCTAAAATGGATTACATGCAAGAATTATGATACTTCAGAACTACACCGTAAATGGCAGTTAGCCATATATGTATTGCAGAAACCTCTCAGAAACCGATTCCTAGTTTTCAAACTGCAGTTGTTTCTGCATTTGGAAAGACTGGATCAAGAAAGTAATTTTGAGAAGTGAATCAATACTGGTATCCTAAATTAATTGCAATTAAAAAAAAAAAGAAGTACATAGGTAAAACAACCCAAACCTCAGCAGTTTACTGGTGTCAGTTTCATTTGTGATACACTCAACAGCTAATTTTTAATAGTATCTTCTTAGTCAATGTTCATTTTTTTATTAGATGCATAGAAAGTTCAGCATGTATATTTGTAAGCTATTTATTTCACTAAAAAGCCCTTCAGATTTTTATATTTGTTGTATGTATGCAATGCTTTGGGCTGTCATTGGAATTCTCAGCTGTGCAACTGATATCAGAAGACAGGTCCTTTACCTAATTCTGTGCTTAAGCCAGTTGTGCCATTACAGCCCTCAGAAAACCATATGCACACACATGGTTCCCACTGTGCTTTGGTGGGGACAATCATAAACAGGTATGTACAAGTGATGTTTTTGCACATTTTTATTATTTGCTCACTGTTTTCATTGCTCTTTTAGGAACTTTCATCCTAATAAGCTTTTTTTTTTTTCCCATAAACCCATTTATTTTATGTAGGTGCTTGGCAGTTGATGTGAGAATTTTTTGGTAATAGAAAGTTTTGACAGAACAAAAAACAGCACTTCTTTCTCAAGTATAATAGAAGTTACTAACATGTCTTTTCAAAATATAGTCTCCTGAGATTAGTATTGATGCTTTATCAGAAAATATTTGCTGTTGTTGTGGTTTGTGTGTATGTGGTTTCCAAAAGAACAATGTTCTTTTTGTGTTAATTGTTCAAAATTAAAACCTGTGCATTGTCTCAAACTCCCTTTCCTCAGTGAAGCTAGAAACCTGTGCAAGAAAGGTGATGTGTCTTTGGCAGAAATTAGGATGATCTACAAAACAGTGCCTCCATCAGTTCATAGGCAGCTTGATGGATGGTCACCAGGGAACAGAACAAACATAAGAGAGCAGATCTTCAGCTCAGAGAGCTGCATGTATTGGTGAAAGAGCTTGGTTAATTGTAGTTGGATTTTCTTATACTCATGTATTTCATGTGGCTTTCTTTGTAGTACTTCTTTCTTAAAGTGAGGATTAACTTTCCTTTGGGGATTGAGAGGTCTGTTATTCATAAATGGTCTCAAGCAGAAATGGTACAGGTACAAATTAATCATCTCAAAAATATGTTTGGCATTGCCTGTGTTAGATGAAATGCTGAGAAGAAAGCCTTAAAAAACTCAAGTCAGGTATGTAGTACAAGTCCAAAACTATGTGTTTGTGTCATCAGGGAAATTCCCAATTTTGTAATACCATTGCCTATTTTTGCATCATTAAAGTATAATTACAGAACTTCCTATGGACTGAATAGAAGCTGTAAGTGTCCTTTGTGGCAGTTTTGGCACTACTCAAGCAAGGCTTTATTATCTGCAAGTTCCAGACAGTGCAGTAAGCAACTCGGAAATTCATGACCTGAACTTTTGTCCTGTCCCAAGGCAGCTCCTAATACAAGAATGTAGTCAGATAACAGCCTGCTGAACAAATCATGAGACAGCCCTTGTTGCTCTCTCATTAGAGATTTTGTAAGAATTTATTAATTGTTTTATTTCCTTGTAGTTCAGAATTCAGTTGCGTGATTACTTTTACATATGGCAAAAATAAAACAATTTGCAATGTTGTTTTAAATAATAAAAGAAAATTTCTTCGAATACTCTGTGGCCTTCTCATAAGGAGAAAGAGGTGTTCCTCTACACCCCTTTACTACAGAAGACAGAGATGTGTAAGGATGAGGGGAGAGCAGTGGATATTGTTTGCCTTAACTTTAGCAACCTTTTCAATACTGTTTCTCACAACATCCTCATAGGCAAACTCAGGAAGTGTGGACCAGATAAGCAGACAGTGAGGTGGATTGAGAACTGACTGAATAGTAGATCCCAGTGGGTTGTAATCAGTGGCACAAGATGTAGTTGGAGGTCTGCCACTACTGATAACCCCCAGGGTTCAATATCACGCTCAGTATTGTTTAACCTATTTATCAGTGACTTGGATGAAGGGGCAGACACTTCCTCAGCAGGTTTTCTGGCAATTCAAAACTGGGAGGAGTGGCTGATATCCCAGAGGGCTGTGCAGCCCTTCAGGAGGACCCTGACAGGCTGGAGAGATGGGCAGAGAAAAACCTTCTGAAGTTCAACAAAGGCAATTTGCAGGGTCCTGCACCTGGGGAAGAAAAACCCCCTGCACCAGCACAGACTGGAGGCCAACCTGCTGGAAAGCAGCTCTGTGGGGAAGGACCTGATGGTCCTGGTGGACAACAAACTGTCCATGAGCCAGCTGTGTGCCTTTGTAGCCAAGAAGGTCACTGGTATCCTGGGGTGCATTAGGCAGAGCATTGCCAGCAGGTCGAGGGACATGATCCTGACCCTCTATTCAGCCCTGGTGAGGCCACATCTGGAGTGCTGTGTCCAATTCTGGGGTCCTCAGGACAAGGGAGACATGGAGCTCCTGGAGCAAGTCCAGTGGAGAGCAGAAAGGAAGATTAGGGGAGTGAAGCATCTCTCTTATGAGGAAAGGTTGAGGGAGCTGGGCCTGTTCAGCCTTGAGAAAAGATGACTGAGAGGGGACCTCATCAATGTATGCAGTAACTGAAGGGAGGGTGCCAGGAGGATGGAGCCAGGCTCTTCTTGGAGGTGCCTAGCAATAGAAAAAGAGGCAGCGGGCAGAAACCGATGCACTGGAAGCTTCTTCTGAATGTGAGGAAGAACTTCTTTATTGTGCGGGTGATCACACATTGGAACAGGCTGCACAGAGGTTGTGGAGTCTCCCTCACTGGAGATATTCAAGAACTGTCTGGATGGAATCTTTTGGGAGGTTGGACCAGATAACCCACTGTGGTCCCTTCCAAACGGACCCATTCTGTGATTCTGCGATAAGTTTATCTATAGGCACACAGACGTATGTAGTACTGCTTATGTATTTCAGTCAGTACTAATTAATGCCTTATAAGCAAATATTTATGTTTTTAATAGAGAAAATGCTATAATGCTTGCAAATACTCTATAAATACACTATGTGTGTACAGATATTTATCAGAATGGATCACCAGAAATTTGTAGGGGAGGTTAGTTTGTGCTCACAGCTAAAATGGCAGTTCCTTTTATCTACTTCAAGTTTTTCATTATTTCATGGCACCATGTGTATAAATTGCTTCCACTTTGGGAGGAATTAGTGAGATCCCTGGAGTCTATGTGCAGTGCAGTTTTATATTAGCCTGTTGATTTCATACTCAGAGCCTTTAACTTGTGCAGTCAGAATTATCCAGTACTGTTTTTGCTAAATATTCACTCTGTAGAAACTAATTTGAATAGCTGGACTTGACTATTGTTGCCCAAAGTTAGAAATAAGGTTTGTGGAATATCTGAATGTGTCTGTAGTCATGTGTACCTGGCAGCTAAGTGTGTCTGTGAGACAAGGATGTACTGGCAGCCACTATGATCAGACCCTTCAGACTGTACATGCTTAAGGAGGAGGCTGTGAGGAGCCTTGGGACTCTCTTTGTCTGGCAGAGACTCCAGAGAGACATTCACACTGCTATGGCTTGAACTGCTTTCTGTCTCAGTTTAAGGGCATTCAGAGGAAGCTTTGTAGTTAGAAAAGTGATTGAGCCTTGCATGTTAACTTGTTGAAAAGGAAAATGTTTGGTGCTGCTACCGGTGCCTTTTGCTTCTTGGACCAAGCAATTAGATCTCTATATGCAATAGTGCTTTAGTTTATGCTTAGCATTCATTTAAAGACAGAAGTGTGATTTGTTGGTGTCTTTATTCAGTGTTTCACGTAATTACTTTATTGTGTTGCTTTTTTCCCAGGAAGAAGCCACCCAAAGCAGCTTATGCAAGTGTCTTAATGGGCGTCCACTGTCAAAGATTGGGACCATTGCTTGGATGGTAACACTGAGCGATGCTGTACATAATTTCATAGATGGTTTGGCTATTGGTGCTTCTTTCACTCTGTCTCTCCTTCAAGGGCTTAGTACCTCCATAGCCATCTTGTGTGAAGAGTTTCCTCACGAATTGGGTAAGGAACTTCATTGCACATGTTGTTTACTGTGCCGATCACTGTTGTAGGAGGTTGTGCATAGATTGAAAGAAAGTTTAGACAAATTAATGGAAAAAATATTCATCAAGAAGTTCCCAAGCACCAAAATACACATCTGGCACAGGAAGTTCCCTAGTGCAGGTGGGTGGGAGCTGGGACTGTATATTGGAGAGGTTTTAATTATTCTGTTCATGTATATTGCATACACTGTTGTGTTAATTAATTTTAGAAACTGAAGTAAGTGTAAGTAGTTGCGTGTTCCCATGCTCTTAGCTCAATTTTGCATCACCTGTTTGTTTAGAACATTTCACTTTCCTTAGTATTGAAGGGAAATCCTCTTCATGTACTTGAATGAAGAAAAATAACAGGAGGTTATAATGTGTATACAAATCATGTCTTCAGACTTCCTTTGAAACCAGAAAATAACTACAATATCATTTTCTGAAGATGGTTTTCTCTTTTTTTTATTCTTTTAGGAGATTTTGTCATCTTACTTAATGCAGGAATGAGTACTCGGCAGGCTCTGTTTTTCAATTTTTTGTCTGCATGTTCTTGTTACATTGGGCTGGCTTTTGGTATATTAGTAGGCAACAACTTTGCTCCTAACATCATCTTTGCTGTAGCTGGTGGAATGTTCCTGTACATCTCTCTGGCAGATATGGTGAGATATAATTTCATTTTCAGTTATTTATTTATCTGCAAAAAAACAATGACTGCACTAAGTCTCTCCAGTAGAATTTAGTACTTTCTAGCTCTCACAACAGTGTGTTATCATCATCATCATCTTTTAAATCATCAAGTATACTCTTAATGGAGGTGCACAAATAGTTATGTTTCTTCATGAAATCTGGAAGCCTTTCACTTCACAAATATAGGTCATCATATTATTGCTGAAAAGGAGTTTTAGACAGGGACAACCTATTTTGGAATTTGGGCTGGTTTCATCAAAAAGTAGAAAGTGTATAAATACTTTGTTTCAGCATTTTAAAGTGTCAGAGTATTTAACCTTATTTTTAAAAGGTTCATTTGCCTATTTAAAACATATTTTGAAAAAAAAGCAGAAAGACTAAACAAAGTATTAAATTTTGTGTTGAATGAAAGGTGTTGTGTAACCACAGTGATAGTTTTGGGGTTGGTTAGCTGAAAAACCTGATTAAAATTCATATTCAGGTTTAAATTAAACAGTAACAGCCTGTTTTGTGGTTCAGACTAAAAAAATTGCTGAGCTCTATTCAAAATGGTCTATCATTTATTTTTCAAAGCATGCTGGAAGATATAAGCCAAAGAAACTGTGCTAAGATCCAAACTGGTTTTAGACATTAGGAAATAAAATCTTGATTCACAGGCAGTGAGCAATATTCCATAATTTCCTCTTATGATGATGTTTTGTCTCAAAAGGAGAGAGATCTTTTGAGAGTTTTAAGCTTTAGTACATTTAATTCAGTGTTGTAAGAACAGATGCAGCAGTTGCAAAGGTGTTTACACCTGCAATGTGAGAATCCATTTGAGTGTAGAACTGAAAGAGTGAGGCCTGAACTTGAAAAGTTTTGAGTCCCCAGTTTGCTTCTATGTGTGTTTAAAAACTGTCATATAGTTGTAGTGACTATTTCATTAAATGCTATTATAGTTTAGGTAGTAGCATAGAATTTAAGAAGTGATACTGTTAGAGTTAGATGAACAATGTGAGTCGTTTATTTTATAAGTTTGCAATACCTTAATTGCTAATGCTTTTCCTTCAGTTTCAATCTTATATAATAGAATAGTAATGTACTGAACTATGATGTGTAAAATTCATGGAATAAATTTAGAGTGGCTCAAATTTCTTATTAAATCCATCAAAGTAGGTAATATTCTTTCATCTTTATCTGTTTTTCTGTTTTCTCTGTTCCTCTCTGTCTCTTTCCCTGTCCTCTCCTCCCCCCAATCTCTCTCTCTTTTTATAGGTTTTTGGATTGTATCAGTTACTTATCTGAATTTTTCTTCCCCCTGAAAAATCTGAAATAGGGTATTCAAGTGCTCTGTACAGAGATCTTTCTGCTTTCTGTTATGATTTTCACACCCTTCTGGTTGCTTGTCCAGAAGCAGGTAGGATTAACTGGAATGTCATTCTGTCTTCTTTTTTTTTCTCTTCCTTTTCCTTCCACTATTGGCATAGTCCACCCTCTGTCAGTAAGATCACTGTGAGGTGAGGCTGTGGGCAGGTGAGAATGTGTACACTGAGGTGTGTGCACAAATGAGCCTTGCTGTATGGCATGAAGCTAATCTGGTTTGTTGCCATTGCCTCTTGTGCAAGAGCATTACGGAGCTCTGGAACGATTTCTGGGAAGGTTTGGTCACTTCCCGCTAACCTTAGCCTGTTCTTCAAGAATTGCATTACCTTCAGTGGCTGTTTTTGTGTTGTGAGATCAAAGAAAGATAGAGTTTCTGAGTCACCCAGCCTGAAGGTTTCCAAACCAAGACTGAAATAAACTGTCTTCATTGTATTCCAGTCATACTACTCTCAGCAGGATGGGAGAAGAGAAAGTTTGTCTGAGTCTGTTTGTGAAAACCCACTGTAGTTGACTTTATCTGCAGCAAACATATACCCTGAATCATGCCACACAGGGAACTTCATGCCTGTGCTCTTCTGCCGTCACCTCAGAGGAAGTCCCTTTGTTTCTGCAGTTAGCAGCAGATCAGTCGTCTTGGTGGTTGTGTTACCAGTAAAATGCATGGTAATTAGTGATTCACTAATTAAGAAGAATCCCTTCATTGCTGTGTAATGTAATATTGCATGTGTTACCACCACTTTCACACCCATCTTCTTTCTTCCTTGCTTGACCTCATGAGCCCACCAGACCTACATGTAAAAGGTTTCTTATTTCTGAGGCATTGTCTTTATTTTCACCTTCACTTCATTTGCCTATAGATAAAGTAGAAGAATCCTAATCTTCCACTTCTCAAACAGAAATCTGTTTATACTAGTGAAGGAAGAAAGATAACATTTAGCAACACAAGGGCAGCTGCTCCTAGCAACATACAGACCAACAACTGGAACCTAGGAGATTGCTGGAATTAAAAAGGGAAAATTTGCATGAGAGACAACCAGGTGAAATCTCAATAGAGAGGAATAAGACACCATTTTGCTTTACTATCCTTGGTGGAGCAGTTTTTCAGAGTAGTTAGGGTGACTTGTTCCTGTGACTGCCTTCACACTCCGTTAGTTCTAATATTCAGTCCAAAGCAGCAATATGGTTCAGTTCTTAATGCCTTAAATTAAGCACACCACCACGAGATGGCAATACTTACCTAAAAATATCCTTTTTTTTTTTTTTTTTTCCCCAGTTCCCAGAGATGAATGATATGCTGCGGGAGAAAGTGACAGGGAGAAAGATGGATCTTACATTCTTCCTTATTCAGAATGCTGGTTTACTAACGGGGTTTACTGCTATACTCATGATTACCTTATATGCAGGAAATATCGAGCTGTGATAATGCAAGTGAAAATGGAATCATTATTGAAGACATCAAGTGAATTGCAAATGGAAGACACTTGAAATCCATAAAGGGACATTCAGTACTGATAAGTCCCATTCTGTCCCTCTTGCCCCAAATACAGGAAATTCTTCTTTAAGACTTGCAGTGAATCCAAATAGTAGGAGCTGTCAACTCCAGTACAATGCCAAAAAAATGATGCTAATATTTTTATTTCTACTTAAAATTATCAGACATATCTGAACTGTCAGAGAGAAAGGATGTTACTTGGCCAGTAGAATTATGCAATACACACAACTCAAGACTGGCTGGAAGCTGAGGTGTGCAAGGAAGATGTGTACGTAAAAGAAAATAATAGAGTTTTATATCCTTTTTTAACTGTGATGAAGGCAAGTAGTTTCAAAACTGGTTAATTTTCATGACTTTTGTTGCAGAATTTGTCTGTGTAACATGTCCTTTCCCCACCAAAAAAGAAAAAAAAATCAAACTATTTCAGAGTAGGTACTAATGAAGCTAAGATTTTTAATTACTAATTAACACTGGAAGGAAAGATACCAGTTCCTGCTTTTGATCTTCTCTCTTTTTAAGTGCACTAGGGAATTGTTGATTTATTTTGAGAACCACTTTTTTTAATTAGAGGGGACCTGTGTTAAATTTATGACTTTTATCAACTCCATAATATTTTAAAACTATTAAGTATTTTAAAATGTTCAAGCGTATCTATTTTATATTCTATGAAAATAACGTTTTTTATGTAACTTTCACAAATATTGCCTTTAAAAATCAGTATTTTAGTTTTACAAAGTGAAATTTAGAAAGAAACCCTCCTAAAATCGACATTCCAGTTACCTTTTTTTGTAATTTGAATCATTTCCTTATGTGCAGTTGGGTGGAAGTAAGTGATAATAAAATATACAAATTCTTATCACAATCTGTTGCATGTGAACTTTCTAAAATCATGCTTTATAAGTATGAGATCTTCTGAAATAAACAATTCATCTTCTCTGGTGTGTAGAAGGAAAGTCGTAAAAAATACAGTCCATTTCAATCACCACTTTGCTTTGAAGAAAGTGTTTTAAGTTGCTTCCTTAAAGTCTGAAAATCGAGGGAAAGACTTTCATATTCTTTTTCATGTTAATGTTATCTGCAACACCATTCAACTTATATTCAGCCGCCTCTTCAGCCTGCTTTTCAACAGTTGTGCAAATTCAGTGTGCAGCGTCATTTCAGAGGCCTCTTGCGTAGTTTTGTACATGTTTCCTTAGGGCAAATTATTGGACATCTAATGTTAGAGAGTATTTAACATCTGTTTGGGAAGATATTCTGTGTTGGCAATACTGTTGTAGAAGGTGTACAGTTGTAAATAGATCGCTGCTGTAAAGCTTCCTTTTTTTCATTACACGATTCATGATCCAAGACACACTTGTGAAAATTTCACTAGAGGTGGGGAGAAAACCAACACCACAATGCCCTCCCCACACCCACCCACCCCACCTATAATAGACTAAAGAAGGAGCCGGGAGCATATAAGTAGCAACAACATGAACAAAGGGCAAATCCTAGAGTTCTTCTGATCCCTTGAAGACAGGATATGCAGAAAAGTACTCCGTGGGGGAAACCTGTCAAATATGCGATACGTTACTGGTTAGAATCTGTCCTTTGTTTTCTGTAGCTTTTCTGTGTGTACAGTTGTTGATGACACTGGGAGCAACACATGCATAAATGTGCTTTAGTTAAGGGAGAAAAAGGTGCTATTCTCCAGCAATAAGACCCAGACCTTGCATACATGGGAAAATATAACATTTATGAATGGCTCCTGCCTGATCATTTTGATCAAAATGTACTGCTTCTTGGAAACTCAAAAATCTTTTCACCTCACTTCTGCTTTCTCTGTTTTATCATGGCTTTATCTCATCATTCACAGCCAGTATCTCCTGATGACAACTACATATATATCCCATTCTGCATTACTGGTTTACCATCCTGGCAGGTGCTGAGAAGGAGCTCACCATGACTTTGTTTGCTAAGAAAATGCAGTTGGACCCATGAAGTTGCTTCAATTAGCCTCGTCTTGTTTTGTAGAGTTGGTCTTGGCAATGCCTGAGATATTAAAATGAAAATAAAAATTAGCAGTCCTGTTCAGTAAAAGCACTTAGTTATCATACCAGATACTTTATTATGTAGAACAGTAGTGGTATAGACAATCCAAGACAAGAAGAAAATTTATTTATCTCCAGCTAATCTTAGTCAATTGGAGAAACAGCAGCAGTCATCTCTGGTTAGGCTGGTTCTTGAGAAGACATGCACAGTGGCATTCCTCTAGTGCTAATGAGTGAAAAAAACAATCTAATTAGAAGAAACATGAAATGAGATTATATGAGTCAGACATATTTAGTTAACTAGAGAATATGAAGGGCTTTGATGGCATTGGCCTAAAGGATACAGAAAAGGCACTAAAATGCGTTTCTTCAATTCATGGGTGAAAGCTGATGAAGTGTTTGTCTCACAGTAAATACAACAAAAATCTGTTTCTGCAAGACAAATTATTGCTATGTGTTGATTTGAATTTTTTTTGTTCTTGCAATGCCTTGCACATAAAACTTTGTTTGTAACATTTATCTTTGAGTCAATCATACTTGTGTGTGATGCTGAGGAGACTTTGAAAATATTTTTAGGTTTTCACATACTGAAATTAGTTGGATCTTGTAAAGTTTATCACAGAACTTTGAGTGTCTCTCTTCCTCACTTGTTTTCTGTATATTTCTTATACTCTACAGAAAGCTTTTGACTATTTTAAGTAACATTATTAGTAAGATAATATGGATCCCCTTTTGGTTGTAAAAATGTTGGTAGTGATTTGCAATTGTTAAGTGTTCATTAGAAGTGTGATTACAGTGTGATTTATTTGAAATCTCCTTTTACAAACAGCAGACCTAAGTGCAAAAAAATTCTTCAATCATGATTTATATTTATGTATTTAAAAGCATAGTTCTCTGTGGCAACAGAGGAATTGTCCTCGTTTCAGTAGAGATTTTGTAACTTTTCACTCCATTGGTACGTTAGCGAAATCAAAGATATAGCTTCTGATGAACTGGCAAGGAATAAGATGAGGTGTAGAATGTTCCCTGACACTTTCTAAAAGAAATCCAAAACCAAAAACAAATCAATCCATAAAAAATTCTTCTCTTTTTATTTTTTTTTTTAAATTGAATTTTTGTTGCTCTTCCAGTCTTAACTAAATCTATGGTTGCTTGTCTTACCATAAAGAAAAAATCACCTAGCAGCTTAAATGAATGACTTTCATTGATAACAAAAAAGGGCCTTGTTCATTGAAGTACTTGTAACGAACTTCTATACTTCAGGGAGAGTTTTGGGTATGAAAGAGGCATAGGGCTGATTTCTAACCATGAACACACACATGATATTTCATATTTGAAATGTCTTCTGCCAAGGTTGTTTTGTGAATTTAGAAACCAACGCAGTACAGTTGGGCTTGTACTGCGTGTAACTTCTGGCTCAGCATGTTGACTGTGGTATGTCTGTGCTGCACAATGAGGGGTTGTGTTGCGAGAGATCCATACGATCTCAGAGAAACACAGCAGTGTGTGTTCATAAATAGTGTATGCAGGGAGAAAAACAGCCATATAGATAAGGCAGACAACCCTCTTAAAAAAAAGCTGTACTATGTCATGAATTGACAGTATCTCTTTGTGACCTAGTAATAGTGTATTTCCATGAAGTGATAGTATTATATATTTATGTATTAAGTATTAGGCACAGGATTTTCTGTCTTTATATAGTACTGGGAGTTACTGCACTACAAGCTGTTCTGTCATAACTGTATTCTAACACATTTGGGATAAAAACTGCCTATAGACCAACATCCTCGCTCTTTAGTTCAGTTTAACAGAGGTATCTTTTCATAATAGAATGCATAGAACGCAGCTAGGAGGTCACATGAAGCAATTCTACAAACCAGTAAAGAATGTATGACACGAGGAACTTTTACTTGTTTACTGAGAGTAAGGCTCCTGACTTTTGAAAGGCTAACAATGGTCACAGCAAGCAGAACCTGCATTTTGCACCTTATCTGAAAAAAATTGTAACCTTTGGTACATGGAGTACCATAATGTAATACTGGTTTAATGTACTCTCTACAACACTTCATGTCATCAGTTCTTGAAGACTTTTTAATCACTTGCTGGTTGCAGCCTCACTTCTTAGCTAAAGTCCTATTTCCTCATCTACTTACTCATGCTGAGGAGAAAGGTCATAAACACAACAAAGTGGTGTCAAAATATTTATAAGGCAGATCTCACCTGCACAACTTAAGAGTATTTCTTAGCTGACGACTGGGTGGGTGCCCAGATATGTCTTGATGCTGTATTGAGGATGTGACCCAGGTAAGTAACATCCTTTCTCCACTTTCTTATCTTCTGCATCCACTTTTATTTCTACTGGAAGTAAAGTGGCTTCCTAGCAAGGGTAGAAGTGTAAATGCTTCAGGCAACTGGTGTACCTGGGACTGATTTACTCTCTAGAGCATATTTGCCTTGTGATTTGGACACAAACAGAGGTACAAACATAGCTATATAGCAACAGTTGGAGCTGTAACCACATTTGACTAGTAATTACTTGTCCTGTGTGGGCGTGAAATACCTGCAGAGCTCCCAACCTGGAGGGTTCAGAGAATATGCTGTTTCAGAAACATTATTCTTTTGGGTTTTTCAAAGTGGAACTGCATCCCAGTTTGCAGGAAACTTGAAAATACTGGTATTGGTAGAAAAATTTGATCCATAACTACATAATAGGAAGCACTCCATGAGCCACAAATTCTGCTTTTTCCTCAGCTGTATCTACTCTATTTGTTTCCTCAACAACTAAACCTAACACGATTAGTGTATCTGTGGTAGCAGGTCAGAACAAGATTGGTTGATTAGATTGCTGGTGGGTGATGAAATGCCATGTGAGAGGGAGGAAATGTCTTGGTCTTTTTCCCTTTGAGGGGGCAGGAAGTCTATAAAGACATAGCTGATATCAGAAACGCAAGTCAGGGCGATCATCATTTGAGAGGGCAAAATTAGTAATATAATTGCACCACAGTAGCATTAATTATTGTAATTACTTTTATTTACATTAATTTAATTCTGCACTAAATGCTGTAATTAATATCATGGACACATTGTGATTTGTGGCTTTTGAAGTGAAAGATGGTTCAGAGAGCTTCCCCCTTGCATGGTGAACAGCAACTTCCTTTTTGAGGTTGCAGTTTTATACTTTAAATAAGATCAAACTCAGTCTTCCCAACATGGAAGGCACTGGCCCCTTTGGGCATGGTTCAATATTCACTAAAGGCAGAAGAGAGAGGTCTGCTCAGCTAATCAAATGAGGTCTGACTGATCACCATGTAAACAGATGTCATAATGTAGCACCTGGCAAGGCTAGAGTATGAAAGGTGAAGTTCCCAGCACTGGGTACAAGGATGGGAAGAAGATGGACTACCAGTATGGGAAGGGAATGTCACCATACCAACTGTTTCTGCTGTGAGGGGAATTGAGAAGGAGGTGCTTAGGGACATGGTTAAGTGGTGGGCCTAGTAGGTTAATGGTTGAGCTCCATGATCTTAGAGGTATTTTCTAACCTAAATGATTCTATTGCTGAAAACTGGAAGCTGCCACAGGTGAGAAACTAAATAACAGAAAGAAGCAAAAGTTTGGGGCTGGCAGTGTACTTCTGAGAGGATGGAAGTATTCTTAAGGAAGAGTCAGCTGGAGGATTTGGGGGCAGGTATACTGAGAAAGCAGGGCCAGGTCACGTGGGGAATGGATGATGTCTTAGGAGAAGAAAAATAGCAAGACCACAGATGTTTTGTCTAGACTGGAAGCAGGGCAAGTAGAATAGGTGAGTGACTATAGCCTGTTATGCCTACCCTCTGATTCCTGGTAACCCTGCATGGATGTGGAGCATGTGCCACAAAGAGTTGAAAGAGTAGCATGACAGATCCCCTACAGAGTGGGGAAGATACAGGCTTATCATGAGAGACTTACCAAGTTGAAATGCATCAGTGAGATGAGGTAATTAAATATACCTGTGCTGTAGTAGGTGTTGCAAATGTGAACAATACATTGCCAGAAGAGGCTCCCATTGGTGTGGAAGACAAGCATGTGCCCAGCTGTGCCCCAGCCCAGGTGGTGTGCATGAAACCATTAGCTGCAATAATTAACTTCACAACTCTTCTAGCAGGGCTGAATGAGGATTTTTGCAGGGCCAGGAAACATCCTGCTATAAAAATTTAAATACAAAGATTTGATGAAGATGCACCATAAGTGGATTAAAGAAGCACTCTCAAGGATGTTTATAATAGAACAGATGGCTCCTCCTGGGCCTTACTGGCATCTTACTGCCACTCACACTTCTGTTGGGATTAAATGTGAGCCAAAGAGAGACTTTGTTACCTGAAGGCTTTTGGGGAAACAAAATGCATGGCTCTGAAAAGGCGGTGACTGCAATCTACATCACCTTAGAAACCTTGGAGAGGAGGCTGAACTGCTTTGGACTCCTGTGTAGATTTTTGCTGAGAAGGAGGTAAGAAGATGATGTTGCTGTGAAGGGTGAGCTAGGGAAGCTGAAGTGCCTCTCCCGCTGTGGTTGGCATGGAGCTGTGTTATGTTTGTTTGCTTTTCTGAACCTGCACTGAGTGCTGCTGCTTTTCTGAAGTGCTGAGGTTGCTGGCCAGAGAGCTATGCTCCAACCAACATATGGAAAACACAAGGGAAGCATGAGGAAATACACTGGCAGGTTTCTCTGGGAGCAAGTATACTGCAGTAGCAACTACAGCATGTAGTACTTCTAAGGGAATCCTGAAACAAAGCCTTTATTCAATATTGTTCTGAACTTTTGCAAAAAGGGCTGAAAGTGCTAGAATTGCTGTGGGGCAGAATTTGTGAGCACCATAAAAATTATGGAGGGGGAAGTAGCTGCAGTTCACTTATATTTTCATGTTCAGTTGTTTGTTAGTGTACAGCTGAATACAGGATGAAGTTGGGGACCTGAATCCAAGTGTGTTGCCCTGCTTGCTGTGGCCATGCTAGTGCCAGAGTTGCTCAGCAGAATAAGCAGTGTGTAACAGAACGTGCTGGCCACTTGAGCTGTCTCAGGACTGGGGAAGGTAAAATGGTGGGGTTGCTGTGCTGCTTTGTCTGGGCCAATTAAAAGCAATTTGTTTGTAGCTTATAATTTCCTATCTTTGTATTTTTACAAGTGTGTGAACTGTGATTTCTGAGAACTGTTAATGAGTTCTTTTGGTTGCTTTAATCCAAACATAAGAAAGTTTTATGAAGATATCATTCTTTCTCTTTCAAATGGATAAAGGCAATATGAAGTTTGCATGCCTGGGTCTGAGCTCAGCTGCTGCTGTGAATTTGTGGAGAACACTTAAGTCTGTCTTCTCCCTTAATTTTCACTGCCTCCCTGAAACAGCAATAATGGAATAATGGTCCATCTTGTGTATCAGTTTAGAGCATTGCTAACTGCAGACTGATAATGTTTATAAAACACGTAGAAAATTAATAGCCATCTTGGGCAAGATCAAGTTCCTGCTCTGTTATTACCACAGAAATAAAAGCATATCAGTGTCAACTTGCCTCAGGTCTGCTTTTGACCCCAGGCCTGACAGCGCCAAGGCGTGTTCCTGGGGAGGCAATATGTGACTCGTAGTGGCAACAGAGCTACTTGCTGTCTGTTCTTCAAAAAAAACACAAATCTAGCAAAAGTGCTTCAGACTGTGGGGGTAAAACACTGCCTTGTTTCTGTATTACTTCTTGGTAGGGAAGTTTCTCAAGATATTAAAAAAAAATAAAAATTTGAGTAATTTGTGAATAGACTTGGGAACAGCAAAACCATATGCATTATGCTGGAAGCCAACAAGAAGAAGGGGGTGGGTGGTAGTATGAAAAATTTCTAGAAAGGGTACTAAGTACTCTCATAGTTTTGCCCTTCTGTGTTTGTACTGGTATCAAAACTTGTCTGTTGAAGTTCATAAATCTGACTTCTTACAGCTCTGCCTAGCTACCCTAGATAGGAAATTCTCCTCCACAGATGTGACACAGTTCTGAAAGACAAAACCCAATGTTAGCTGGGATTACTCACTGAAGTAGCAAAATCCTGAATCTTCCCCTCAGGGGTAGGATTGAGCATGGCTGACTGCTGCTATTAACATTAATTTGTCTGGCAAACTAACTAGAAGTGTCTTCTCTACTGCCAAACACTAAGATCCAAGATGACAAGGTGGCATCTATCTAGTCACAAAAGTTCATCTCAGCCTGAATTTTTAAACTCTTTATTCTTTTAACGAAGGGAAAAAGAACATAGAACCTCTGTCAATGTGAACAAACAAATGCAGGAGTCCTAACTGGCTTTGCAGAATTAGAAGGATGTCCTGTCTATCTAGATCCAAGTCTGGATTGATTTGGTTTGTTCATGGTCAGGGGAAACGAGCTAATGTTCTTTTTTACTAAGACTATATATTTCATAGTTGAATCCAGCCAAATTTAAAAAAAAAAATCTGCTTTTGTCAAAAATACACAGATTTAACTTGAAGTCTGGGATCAATGTATTTCCTGTAGAACTTGTAAGATTATATAGGGTGTATCCTTTATGGTAATTTCTGTTGGCTTCCTTGAAAACTTCCTTTTGATAGAGTAGAGCAGACCTTGCTTGTGCCTTTTCTAGTAAGACAAAGTTGGAGGTCCAATCTTTGTGAGTAGCTGTTGATGTCTGCAGGCTGGGATAACGAGACCAGCCCAAGGCCTTGGCAACACCTGCATGTGTGGGCTGCGGGTCAGAGCAGCTTTTAAGTACCGAGCCGAGGTATTAAGTGCTAGAGGGACTGCAGGTGTGGGGGAAAGGATTGCCGAGTCACACAGCAGTGGCTCGGGGAGGAACGGCTCAGCTGTGGATTAAACCAGAAAGCTCAGATCCCGGCAAAGAGGTGTGTGCTGGGGTATTTGTGATACAGGACCTGAAAAGGCAGCCTGGACTGAAATAGAGCACGTGACATTAGACCGTACTGCTCCCAGCTGAGAGCTCAAACTTGCTTAAAGTCTGCGGCAAATGATTTCAGGGACAGCAAGTTGGAGGAACAGTTTGGAGTCTGGAGGCTTAAAGCAGAGCTAGATTTGACTGCTCGTTTGCTGATGGTTGCTTGGGCTGTTTTCTGGGTAAGAAATAACAACTCCTCCAGTCTTGTCTTAGCAACTGGGTGCAACTGTGCTGTTCTACAGAAGGAACTGAGGATGTGTTCAAGCTCAGCTATATTGCATAAATTTTGCACTTAAGCCTGAGAAACAAAATATTGCAACTCCCTTTCTTTTCCCTATTAAGAAAGATTCCAGAGCTATACTGAATGCTTGCAAAATAAAAAGGAGCAGAGGAAATTGGAATGGAAAGTCTCTTGCTGGAGACATAAGTACTATAACTTTACATTTGGATATCCCTGAGCTTCTAATGTCGTTTGCCCCTTTGGTAAGTTAAATCAAGGGGTTTTTTGACTATTTACTAGTCTGTTCCCTTTCTGGGAACTGTTTGATCTCAATACTGTTGGAAAACGTTGCGGTGAAGTTACTGGTGCCATTTTTGCCTTGCTTATTCTTAAAATCAGATCACGTATTTTTTGCTTGAAATTAAGATTAAAAAAAACTTAATCCATCATGGGAATATTTGTGTCAGGAAGTAGTACTGCAAGTGCTGTGTGCCAGCAGAAGCTCTCAGAGTTCTTTTTTGTAGCATGGGGAGAGAAATTACTGAAGCATCGTAGGGATTTCTTCTATTCAGAGTGTCTTTCCCAAAATTGTTTGTGGATAGGATTGTTCTTCACAAAAATCAAGGCATATTTTTTAAGACAAGTCCTTTGTTAGTGTTCTCTTTAATGCACTAACAAGAAGGAAAGAAAGGAAATGTGAATTTTGCCTATGATGGCAAATATATAACTCTCAGTATGGTTCTGAAAAACTTGGATGGATTCTATTAAGATGAAAATTCCTTGCTCGTGAGACACCCTGTAGCTCAATAATATAGGAAATAAAGAACAATATAGGGAACTTATTTTTCCTCCCACAGTTAGCCATTTGGTTGTGGTTTTCAAGGAATGTCAAGAGGAAAGGAACTATTATCAACTGTGGGTGAAGCCTTTCTGATCTTGCTGGCTGATATAGCAGCTGGGGAAACTAGTTTCCTAGCCTCAAACTGCATTTTCTTTGAAGTTTTCTCATCTTTGTTACTAACAAAGAATAATGCTTGTCTGTGTTACAGATCACTTGCTGCTTTTGTAATTGCTGTAGTGTTTTCATTGCCTTCAGTGCTGCTGGCAACTCAGCTGATGATTTCATGGGAGAATTGCCACTGAAATACCTGGTTCGTGTCTGCAATGTTTGCTCATTTTGGATTTCCGTATGAGGTGTTTTACTGAAAAGTAGCACTGATTATGCAACTGTGCATAATATATGGGCCGAGGGGAGAGAGCTCCTCATCTGGCCTAAATCTGCCTTGGTCTCAAAGCTGCTCTGAGCTTTTGTGCAGGGTCCTTCCTATAAATACTGCCTATATTGGCAGAAGTAACACTTTCCTCTCAGCTGCATCACCTCAATTCTTAGTCATAAGTGTGTGTTTCATAAACTGAGGCTGAGGGATTTTGTGAAATGAACCCAGTGGTCTTTATCCCTCTTGCTCGATGGCTGTCTCCACGTGGCTAGAACATAAAGGCAGCTTTAATTCTTCCGTTGTCAGATTCCACCTTTTGTGACTATTTCCCTCCCTTCAAAAGGAAGCCATGGACAAAAAAAGACATTCTTATCTTCACATGTATGATTACTTCCTGTTAATACCCTATTGAAAAATATCCTTTGGAAATAACTGGAAATGGATTTGTTGTCATAATTTGTACCACCTTACAGAGTTTTGACCATGGAATATACCAGCAATTAAAACAGTAGCTAGATGTGTCAGAGAAAATAGTTTTGCATGTGGTAGACTGCAGATGTTTAGTGCATACATATTGGCTGTTCCTCATGTTTGGAAGCAATTGGCCCTTCTGCTGTGAGAGAATTAACAATAGATAGACGATACTTATAGAATTTGGAGGGTGCTGTATATTATTCTAAGGCAAAATGAAGTTATTGAGTTGTCAGATATTTATCAGTTGTTAATTACATCACTTCCTATCTTGGCATAGCTACACAAAAACTGTGATTATTTATAGCTTGTATAAGTACAAGTTTGCTTTAAGTTGTGAGGTATCAAACCAACTGCTAGTGGCCAGTTGCTTTCATAAGTGAAAAAAGTTATCCCATCGTCTAGGGCAGATATTTGAGATACAGAAATAAGCTAGCTGTACTGGACCCATGCTGAAAATACTCTGAGGAAGTTTTAGGGTGTGAAGAGTCCACGTTGCTATGGTCATTTCTGGCATGTGGAGGCACTTAATTACCTCCAAGTCCTCCCCAAAATCAATTGTCATATCTATGCCCTGTTTGGATATAAAATTTATTTTTAACTCCTTAGTGCTAGATTGCATTCAGTACACATAGATGTGCATCCATTTCCTACACATGGAAATTCCTTGTCTGTCTAGAGTGGTCATTTCCATGCTTTTCATATGACATAGAAAGTTCTTCAGAAAGATCTCTATGCTAGGGAGAAAAAGCTTGAGATCTCCTGCAAATCTGAAATGGTTTTCTTCCAGTTACATGAGAGATCACAGCTGGAGGCTGAGATGAAGTCAAATCCCTTTGAAATGCTGAATAAATAGCACCAACCTTCAAAAGAATGAAAACTGTCAATGCCTGAATCCTACTGACATGTAAAAGACACATTGTTAACTACCGGAGAAAAAGTTGGGGTTTCTCTTTTGTAATGTATTTCTGTTCTCATCCTTTTCTCCAAACCCCATCCTGCCATGACCTTTAAGTTTTTCCTATGAAAACAAGCTTTTTTTTTTGGTTTAATTGGACACCAAGTGGCCAAATGATTCCATGCAACACTTCCAAAACTTAGCAGAAATACCTGATTGGACTTTGATCTCAAGTCTGTCAATAAGTGGAAAAAGACAGCTCAAATAAGTAAAGGTATCACTACCAGTAACTATTACTGCTGTGAATAATTTTAAGCTTTTGTGCAACTGCATTTATTTCTCCTTTTCTAGGCCCTGAACATTATGTAGAGTACAGAAATAGAGCCCTTTATATGTCAGGACCCTATAATAAAGAATGCTGAAATCTAGCAAATAGAAAAAACCTTCTGTATGTATGTGTGGGCAAACTTTAATTTTGCCTAAAGAGTGTAACTTTCTGCTTTTTAATTTGTGGTGCAGATACAGGAAATGTGCAATTAAGCATTCTAGCAGGTCTGTAGGACTGGTTTGGTAATCCTTGCTTGGAACACAATAAATACAAACAGTAATCAGAGGTTTGATGAGTGTAATCTATCATAAAATACCTAAAAAAAACCCCATGTGCAGTGTTACCTTCTGGTTCATACTTCAAATATTCCAACTGCATTAAAGGAGTGCAGTGATTGCTGAGTACCTACCGAGGCAGGAGAGAGAGAACAGTCTTCTAGACAAGTAAACAGTGTATGATAAACAAGAAGGCTTATTCAAAATTCATCTTGCTCTCATGGAAGTGAAAGCATCTTGCTGATGGCAGGTGCTTTCCCTGATGCTACACCAAGGCCTCGTTTATCTAAAACCTTTTTGAGAGATCACACAGAACATATAACAGGCTCTTTAGAAGAGGTTGCAATTCTGTAGGAATTCTTACCCATGTCTTTGCTCAATTATTACTTATTCACTTCAGGTTTCTCACATGTGCATTTACCTTTCAAAAAACAGGTGGAATACTCAGCTTACATGAAGTCAAAAACTAAAGGGAGAGTTGCTGTAGAGCGAATTACACAGCTCTAGTTCTACACTGCCCTCACACTTACTCCTTCATGAAACACACTGCGGACCAATCTGAAGTTAAAACTTTAGCTGTGTGATTCTTTTGGGGAAACTGTTGGCACTGGATAACACTGAGAGATTTAAGCTGAAATTTCTGGCCAGAGTTACTGAAAAGCTCAAAACTTGCAAACTTGAAATTGGGAAGCCTTTTTAGGCTAGGGTTAAACCAAACCTGGCACTACTTGTGGCTTCAGGCAGAGCTTGCTGACAACTTCTGTCTTGTGATGACACTAGAGAAAAAATGACATCAACTTGAAACCCATGTGTGGCAGCTGCTGCAGGCGGTCTCTTTAGCTTTCCTTTGGATTACACTGGTTAAATCCACTATGGAATCAACTAAAGGAACTGACTATTCACAAAACTTATGTGAATTTCTCTTCAGCTGACTTGCATCAGTGTTGTTTCCAAGAGACCTGCCAGTCTGACATCAGTATTTAAATGGAATATCACACTTCATGGACTAACCATCTGATTCATTGTGACAGTTTTTTTTCCTCTAATGTTTGAAGTTGTAATTAAGGGAGGAACATGTGGGAGACAGAATAAAAATCAAGAGATAAAATAAGAAATTGAACTGCAAAGGCAAGGAAAGAACCTTGTAATTTGTTACTCTAAAGAGAAATATGGGAGCAATACTAACTGCAAAATAGCTGTATATCCTGATTAAGAAGCCCCAAACCATTTTGATTAAATTTACCTAAATCTGGAGCATTCTAAAAACTTTTTCCACATGCTTATAAAAATTTGGCCAAGTAAGCAATAAGTGCAAGGAATAATGCTCCTTTTATTATTTTAATAGATAAAAACTCCAAAGTGAACGTGTGTGCCTGCATGTGCGTGACACCAAGCTGAAACTGTAGAAAGGGCTGAGCACACCAGCACTCTGAGCCTGCATTCTAGTCTGAACATTCTAGTCTGAGTTGGCCTCAATTAGAATAGAGCTGAAAGTGACATCTGCTGCAAGTTAGCTTGTGTTTTGTAGTAAGAGGACATTAGTCAGTGCTTGTTACAAACAGATGAATTTTCAGAGTAATTTGGCTCACTGAAGAGCAGTGTCAGTGGATTCAGTTTCATTAGACTGAAAGTTAATTTGTCTCTGCAAAATAATACTAATTTAGCTGGAAACAGTGGCATTTTCCATCACAAGTAGTTTTTAAACACCAAAGTGAAGCCATTCCCTGTAAAAATGTAATGAGTTGTTGAAGAATGTAGTTTAATATCAGTTATGGTTTTACTTCATTTACAGCTATTAAGATATAAAAGTTCTGTTGTAGAGTCTGGAGTAAATAGGTTGTGAAAGAGGTGATGGATGACTTCTGGCAGGCCACAGTTTTCCATCTTTTATAACTTTACATAAAGGCCATTGAACAAACTAATATGGCAGCTGTGGCCTCTGTGTAGCTTATATCAGAGATATGTAGACATTTTGACCACCATGGCAATGAATTCACTAGCCACCTTGCTATGCCTGCCTGGTGTGACTCAGACCCTGTGATGCTGAGGGTCTATTTAAACCATAAGAATGAAGCACCTCTGGGAACCCTGCCTTCAGTGAAACCGCTGTTAAGAGCCAGTTGTAACTTTCTGTATCCCATACTTGTGGCATTCCCTTCCCGTTGTGCCTATTGTTATTTTTCCTAGCTGTTTCCTACCCTTTTCCAGTGGATTCTATTATTGCTAGTGCAGACAGGTTTGAAAAACCACAAGGGGAGAAAGGAAAATTTGTTTGCTCAAGAACTCAATATTGTTCTTACATGCTTGGGAGCTACTGGGAGTGTGGGATTTAATATGGTTTAAGACCATTCATTTCAACTTCCTTTTCAGCCAGGGTGCCTAGCAAGCAGGGAAAAGGCCCGTTCTTTGAGACACATGCTTGTACCATGATGTGGCCTCCTCCAGATCCAGGCTAGTACAGATCTTTGAAACGCAACCAACAAATCTGCCTCTGAGAGGATGGCTCTGCAACAACTTTTGATTTACAGCGTGCTGGCTGTTGCTCAGTAATGATTCTGTGTGGGTTTTACTGCCTGGCGAATGAAAGATCACTTGTTCCTCAGCTACTGCTGGGTAAGAGCTGGCACGCAGCAAGTACTGTGGCTTTGGCTGAAGGGCTGTGAATCTATAAGAGAGATGGCCTGCACTCTGGGCTGCAGGCTGTAATCTCAAGCAAGTAAGGCATATTCATCCAGTAGAGGCATTTGCATGTATTTCCAGACAGGGATTTTCATATTGAATAAAATTTGCTATCAGTTACTCTTCCAGCATGGAGAGTGTGACGTTTCTCCTAATGGGACATCAGGTGTGCTTGATTTTAAACCTGCTGTGATCTTACTTCTTACTGTGAGGAAAAAAAATTGGTGAAAGAAAACAAGACAGCTGGTAGCAAAATGAAATACTTAATGAAAATGAACTTAAGCCTCTAACCAATGAAACATGTAATATATTGTGAGAGTTTGCATCTACATTTGCAGAAATAGCCTGTGTTTTGATAAATGCAAATAAACGTTGTGTTCTCATGTTATCTTTTTCCTGAAGGCAGCTGTGTGAATTATAGAGATAACACTTCTTTTTCCCCTTGTAAATTACTTTAGGCACAGTCATGAGCTGGGAGTATAGCTCTGCTTAGTGGAGTCTGATCCCATAGTAACACTTCCATGGCATAAATGACTGGTTTTGTATTAATACTTACATCACTTATAGAATGATGTGGAGATTTTAGTCACTTGGTTACGTAAAAAAAGCAACCTCCAAGCCAGGTGAAATGATAAAGGACCATGTCTTTACAATCTTTGTCCCTATGCTTAAATCCATAATTGCCACTGAAATTTGGCAGATTTGCCAAACTTGTCATCTTCATTTGAACAAAGAGACCAACACCTTACTGTTAATATACAACAGTAAAATTAGAGAAAAAGAGCCAAATTTTTATGACAATCTGCACAACTAGAAATGAATATCCAAAGCATAAGATGGAGAGAATTAGTGTTAATGCTCCAGTTAGACACTTTCATATGTGTACTGGCTAGGGCTTTACAGACTCTTTTGTAAGGAAAGTGTGTGCTTACCATATTATGTTGCTGTAACATACGAATAATAAATATAATATAAGGGTAATGGAAAAAGCAGAGACTGCAGGTATGCTAGGACTAGTTCTATTTGGAAAAGCTCAATGAGAGGAATAGAAAATGAAAAATTTGGGGATGGGATAGTTAAATGTTTTTACACAAGAAAAATGATACAGAGCTTCACTTTTATATGTATATTGATTAAAAAAATCAAGGATGCTAAAATGGGTATGGATCACATCAACTTTTACTGAAAGCACATTTACACAAGCAGTGTAGCTTTTTTTTTTTTGTACACAAGCAACCAGATTCTCTGTTATAAAGAGGGTGAGATTTACTATTCTGTCCTAACTTTCTATTGAGGATTTTGTTGGTCTTTTGGCAGAGCAGACAATATTTGGGGATGTAGGGTAAAACAGTGAATTTCTCCAATGCCTCCCTACTAAAATAAATCACACAAACTTGGTGTTCTCTTATGTATAATGGATTATTTAGAAGGTCAGTCAACTACTGTATACATCTTTCAGCATGATCATTAAATACCCCAAACCTCAGTAAAGCTCTAATAGCAGTTGAATGGGGGGAAAAAAAAGACAGTTTTCTCATGTTTGCCGTGGGTTTTTTTCCATGCAATGTTTCCTTTTGTTTTAGTGGCAGAAGAGGGATCTAGATGAAGCACGTCAGGACAAATAGAACACCTGTCAAAAACAGCTACGTCTTTTTACCTACATTAAACATTCCTTTTCCAAACTTGTGCAATCTAAGGGAGATGTGGCACGAGTACAGCTTCCTGAGGTCTTACTGTGCTGGAGAACAGGTAGGGAGGGCTGAGTGTGAGTGCATTGCTTAACAAATGCGTAAAGTCAACTCAGAAGAAACAAAAGCCTTGTGTTTAACAGGTACTCCTTTGTAACTTTTAATTAATTTGATTCACTGTAATAATTTCCTGATTCTGTTTTCTTCTGGGGCATGACCCATAAAATTAAATGGCAAAGAAATTCCAGTGTAGGCATATTCTGACCAATAAAACATTCAGTGTAATGGGCAAATAGCCTTGCAAATCTGCATTTCCTTTGAATGGGACCTGCTTGTGCTGTTCTGCTAAGCCTTTTCTTTGGCTTCCTTTGCTTTGATTATTGTTGAGGGATAGAGTAGCTGATGCATTCTTTCCAAAGGGTGGAGGTGGGCATCGTGGAGCCTTCTGTGGTGCACTGCCATAGTTCAGCCGGTTTTGCTAGTTCAGCAGAGGCAGGAGGAGAGCTCGAACTCCTGCAGTTTTCAAAACGCCTGTCCCAGCACTGATACGTGGTAACAAAGCCATGTGTCACTTTTCGCCTTCTAGCGGATTTCAAAAGAGCATCTGAATGCTTGGGTTTGACACCAGGGTTTGTAGTATTCATTTGTTATTTCTTTTTTTCTTCCATTCTTTCTTCCTTTCTGTCTAATTTTACTTTAATCTACAAATGCTGTTTTCCTTATATTTAAAAAATTGGGCTGAAATATGATGTACATCATAAAAATACTGTGGTTGAATTTAATCAATATTTGGAATTCCTTACTTACAATTGTCTTCTTGTATACATCTGGTTTGAAACTAAAATGAGAGCTGCCTCTAGTAATAAGTGATTTTTTCCTTCTGAGAGCCATGGTTTAGCATGCTGTGAGGTGGGGTGATAACCATAGGCTAACCTCATGGTTGCTCTAAAGAGTAGGTAGAAACATAAGAAGTGTGATGCAAAGAGATATAAAACATCCATTATAGATGATTTTCCCCCCAAGTCCAGTGGCTGAGGCATGTCCCAAGGTATGTGTATGGATGTGTAATTCCTGCTATGTATGGATGTCAAATATGCTTTCAAATTGGTGAATTCCTGGCATCAACTATATTTTTAGCAACACTTTCAGTAACTGATTAATGTGTACTTTCTTTCCATCAAGCTTGCCTTTTGGTTTCACTCTTGTATTCTAAAGTTACAGGTAACAGGCATGTCAGGTTAATTCTTTCTGTATCTTTAGACATATTCTGATGTTATCCTTTCTTGCTTGACTTTCTGATTTAAGAGTAGCAAACCCTTCTCAGCCTTTCACAATGACCCATCGTGCAAGTCATTTGCACATGAAAGACATGCAAAAGAACAACAGATTTTGAAGACTGTATGTGGAGGTGGTTTAAACCATGTTATCCAGAGAGGAAACCACAGAGGTTTCTTTTTTTTTTTTTTTGTTCTCTAATTAATAACGTGTTTTCAGCTTTATCCTCCATCATTTTCTTACTTCAGTGTAAGATTTTTGTTGATGCTTTAGCAACAATTGCAGATTCAGCAGAATCTCTCATTGATCTACTCAAAGTAATTGCCAGGTATTTGTTTCAAGTTACTCATCCAAGCTCCTGGAGAATGTATGGTTTACTCAAACTGGAAAGAAAAACATGCCTGATTTCAGAACATGAATTCAACCTGGCATTTTTTTGCCTGGTCACTTCAGTCCTGAAGCTTGTCAGGATCTTTCTTTTAGGCTCGGATGACTTAGTTTAACAAGACACTACTCCTCAGTGCTGGTCAGAAGTTAACTGAGCTCATTTGGTCTCTGGAATCAGTACTCCTTGGCTGCCCCACATAGCCTAATTAGATCTACCCATGTTTATGGAATGATGCATTAAATGTGTGTTAGCCACACAACCTGCAGATGGGACCTGGACAAGCAGGTGACTCTTTATTTTGCATTCTAGGCAGGCATTGCAAGCACTTTGCAGAAGAGCTGTAACTGAAGGAGCTCTCCATCCCAAGCCTGACAAGAAGCTAAAGCTACACTGTGATGCCAATTAGGAAGTTGGCCATTAGCAAGAATGCTATTGATCGAAATGGATTTGCCAAAATTAAAAAAGAATGTTGTGCAGATGTATTATCTGGATGAATACTGAGACTAACAAAAATGTATCAGCTAAAATGTTAATCATAAATTATGCTTTCGCATCTAGAGTAGGGACTGACAAGTGCAGTTATATCTGCTGAGTTAAGCCTTCTCCATTTTCTTTATAATTTAAGTATTTTTTGGACTTTAGTTTACAGACATTAAGATTGGGAGAACTTCTTGCATCATCCATTTTTTGTTCCCACTACTGAAGCACTCCATTTCCTCATATTTCAGTGCTTTAAAAACCCAAATCTTCAAACCTCCTCCTTCCTCCTCTCCTCGCAAGCCCCTGCCTGAGTCTTGCATATGCCTGCATTCTCCTGATAGTCATTAACATGGCCCTCAAAGGCACAGGCTCCTCTGATAAGGCAAGCCTCTGCTGGTTTTACTGTAATGCAGTTGTGTGAATGTAGGTGAGAGACAGCAAAGGGTCTCTCTGACAATATAAAATAATTTGCTATCACAGCTCCTGATGCTTCTGTGTTAATTCACATTTCGCAGTGTGCACAATGAGAAGCCATTTCATCTAATGCAAGATGCTAATTTAAAGGCCTCTCTCCTTAGGTTGTGGATATTTGAAAAGAAAAATTAATTTAAGTGGAACCTCTAGAGGCTGCTACTGCATCCCAAAGTATTTGATGAAATTTCAGTTTAAAAATTATGAACAAATAGTGTAGCTTAATGTTTCTTTGTCTGCCCATAGAGATTAACACCAGGTTGAGCTGTTACAACATGTTAATCACTGGCAACAGTAGTTTCAAAACAAATGGCTGTTAAGCCTCATTTATTTAAATATCTTAAACCATCTGAAGAGTGCTCTCCCCATTATTTACTTCCCCTGCTGCTGCTCGGAAATACCTCATATTTGCTAGATGCCTTTCACAGTGAAAAATGAAACTCCAGAGGCTTGCAGTGCGTGTGGGTAAGGTGAATTCACCCGTCCTTGCAACACAGCCAGCTGTTAAAGTGCTACACGTTTCAGCAACAAGTAAACAATTTAAGGTAGAAAATAACCTTAATAAGAAGCTTCTAACTTTTGGTTCAAGCTTTCTGGTATTCTCTGTCCTTTGCAAGACATCTGGCATATGCTGTAATGCTCTCAAGTCTTAGCCTTGCAGATACATGCTTTCTGTTTTAGGAGTTTTATGTTTTTTAGAAGTTAGGTGAAAATGGTTGATTACTGAAGAGACCTGAGGGGGCTGGATTTCCAGGTGATTGTAGACCTGATGATGGTCAGCTTCTCCGCATTGGACTTGTAGGTGTTGCATCCCTAATTCCTTACAACTGGGTGTTCAGTCCTCCCAGTACACCCAGATTTCAATGCCTTAGAGTGGGCCTGAATTGCTGCTACAAGACCAAAGTGCTCAAGTTACAGGACAGACATGTCCACTGGGCTTCAAATGCATTGCTTAGAGGTTTGGGGTTGAGTCTCTGAGCTTAGCATTCTCAGCTCATGTTAGAACATTAATCCCTAGGACAAAGCTTCCAGGGTGTTATATGTATGTACCTGTAGCAGTGTGGTGGCAGCTTACACTTGTTGTGGACCCTTTGACAAAAATCCAGTTGGCATCTTGCAATCACAGTATGCACTTGAGCTCCATGTAATAGCTACTGTGCTATGTAATGCGACCTGCTGCCCAAGTCTCAGCTGGGGCTTTAGCAGCAAGAGCATCATCCTTCTTTTTCCTCCTCATTTCTTTAAAAATGAGAATAAATTTTGCAATATAGTCCTAGCAGGTAGTCACCACATTTGAAATTGCCGTACTTATTTAATGTTCTGTATAATTTAGAAGCTTGGTTTCATTCACTCAGGCTTGAAAGCCTTCGCCTCATCGTTATTCTTCCATGCTTTGCATATCATGTTGCTATACAATCTTTTGTGTTCTCTGCTGGTTATCTGACTGAGTTGTAACCCAGCCCCTCTGCTACACTGAGACATAATGATTCATAAGAAATTCATATCTGCTGAGAAAATCAAATAGATTTAAAATGGCAATTTCAATCTGTAGCAGCAATGTGGGCTATTATGCGCTGGTTGCTAGAGAATTTAATGTAGTCTGTGTCATTGCAATCAGCTGAGCACATCAGCTGATAAGAGATTGTGGGTTTCATCCTGAAGAGATGGTGAACTGTCAAATAATGAAGATAAAGTGAGGGAATTATGTCATTCCTGCTATTATGCTCCTTGTCTGTGCCCCATCATGTCTTCCCTTTGCTATTGTGTGTATCATGTCGTGTCAGTAATGCCCAAGTCCATCAAGAGGGTTTCTGAGAGCTTGAAATACTTCTTGCAGGATTGCTTCTGCAGCTCACTGCTGGGTAGGCAAGATTCTTTGCTATGTAAGGCAGAACTGTACTGTCCTGAAGCTTGCCTTGAACCCGGACGGAAGAGGGGAAAAATGCTGTTAGAAAAACATGAGGAAAAAGAGAATGGTCCCAGATGTGCCCAGCTGTCATAGTGTCTCTAGAAGATGACTCTTTTCTCTCCTAAATTTTGCTGTATTGAATTTCTTGAGTAATGACCCTTTATTACAATGTGAAGCATCACAAGACTAGATCACCTGTCTTGTGAGGAAAGGCTGAGGGAGCTGGGCCTGTTCAGCCTGGAAGAGAGAAGGCAGAGGGGATCTTATCAATGCACACAAGCATCTCAAGGGCGGGTGTCAAGAGGATGGGGCCAGGCTCCTTTTAGTAGTGCCCAGTAACAATGCAGGAAGCTCCACCTGAATATGAGGAAAAACTCTGAGGATGAGAGAGCACTGGAACAGGCTGCCCAGAGAGGTTGTGGAGTCTCCTTCTCTGGAGATATTCAAAACCTACCTGGATGGGATCCTGTGCAATCAGCTGTAGGTGAACCTGCTCTAGCAGTGGAGTTAAACTAGATGATCTTGAGATCCCTTCCAATCCTAACCATTCTGTGATTCTCCCTTTGCCTGTATTTGCTCATGAATTTGGGAGGTTGAATAAAATCCATGGAGCTGGGGTGGAATTACTGTCAGCATGAGTCTGCCCTAGAAAGAGCTGTTCATTGTGGGTCCCTGGGCTGAGCAGTGGAAGGTTGTGCTCTGTGTGATGCTGGTGAGGTCATGGGCAGTGTTGGCTGCAGCTGAACACGCAGAGCCTGGCAGCTGCCTTTGCCTCTGGAAAGGATGGTGTGGCTTTTGACAGCATTCCTGTCTGGTGGGCCTGCTGGATGAGCAGGGTGACCTCTAACTCAGACATTGTAACAAGGAGCTGCCTTTTCCGTGGCTATGAAGGCTGAGCTCTTTAAGTTCAAACTCTTCAATTTCAGCCACCTTCAGCTTCTCTGAAAACCCCATTTTCCATGTTTGATGATTACTGGTGCTGTCTCTGGATGTAAAATTAGCAACAATTTGATTTTGCAAATAGCCCCTGGGGGCTGCTTCAGTGGCTTTGCACCAATTAGCTTGAACACTGGGACATTACTTGTGTGTATGCTATAAACCTGTGATGGTCCATCTTGTACAGCCTTTCACAGCCTTCTCTCCCCACTGCTTCTCTTATTCTCTCAGTACCAGAACACAAAAGAAGTTACTGTAATTCTGAATGCATATGTGCAGCTGGGCTGTCAGCAAGGAATATGTGGGTGAGTGGCTGAGGGAGCATGAATGAATGATTGAACAGAGGTAAACACAACAAAAGCTGTGGGTGGAACAGGAAGGTTTGAAATAAGCTCACCCACCACTTTAGTATGTTTTTTACAATGAGGTATACAAGCGAGAAGAGAATGGAGGGGTCTTTACTCCCCCAGCCATTTGAATTTAATGTGGTTTTGCCTTGGACATATTTTTCTTTCTATGTTCCCTTCAGGAATGGGGAAAATGCCCTGGCTGCCAGTGTTCTTAAAAGTCTGCTTCAATTTCCCAAATAAATAAGCTACAGCTTCTGTGGTGAGTGCAGGGAGTCTTGCTTAACTTAATGCTCCATGGAAAGCTGCTAGATAAGGAGCGCTTGGCTGTGTGAGACTGAGCAAGCAACTGACTATGGGATTTTCTGATATTCTAAAACCCGAAGTGTTTAGCAAATAGATTAGGTCAGTGAAGCAAAACAGACATGCTGATGTTTCATTAGTCTGTTCAATTTGATGGTATCTGTGATCTATTCATGGGGGGAAAAAATATGTTTCCCACCACTGAACTGGTTTCTCTCTGAGCTATGTTGTGGTTTGGCTGTAGCTGGCTTGCAGAAGTCTAAGGAAGAATAAAAAAGGAAATTTCTTGTGTGGCTGCAGAAGGATTGGCTGGCCTGCTGTGGGGAAAAAGCATGTGCTTTTTGGCCTTCTGGGTAGGCAACCAACCAAGATGCAAGAAATATGTGGGTGGATATTGGCTTTCCAAGCATATACCAAGCTAAGATGGAAGGAAACTGAGGGAGCAGGGGATGCCAGGCTCAGCTCTTCCTACAGATGCAGTAAGTGCTTGCGCAAGATCAAGCAGGAAAGAAACAAACATTGTTGTGGCTTCCTTTGAACTAGGGGACTTGCATGCTTTCCCATCACGTGTACCTTTTTCTAGCCCTATCTAGTCCCATTAGCCTTGATTTTATTTTATGCTAATTTGTATTCTGTGCAAAATGGTGCCATATCTCAAATGCCTTCTGTCAACTGCCTGTTAAAACAGGTATCTTGTGCTCTTGATTGAGGTTTACTCTGTAACCTTAGAGCTAATAACCTGGAAAGTGAATTAAACTGGTCTCCTTCCCATGGTAAGACACTTGCTTTTCACCCTGTTGTTGGTGGCACAGAATGTTCACACAATTCTGACACAGGCAGTTCAAGTCATGTATCTCCTGAGGAGCACCATCACAATTTTTTCCAGTATTTGCCTGAAAGATAAAGGGACTGTTTAAATCAGCTTGGAGAAGTGGAGTTTGCTATAATAATACAAAATCTAGTCAAACTTTGCTTTGACTTCGGTTGGACAGTGATCAGATAGGCTGTGCAGGTTAAATGTCTCCTTTTTCTTCAGCGGTGTCATAAATACTCTAAATTATGAGCTTTTACAATTTTAACTGTTAATCTGCATTACTTGGTGCAAACCAGACATCTTGGATGTCTTGGTGACATGGATTCAAAGGTGAATTAGAGATTGAAATGAAATTAAGAATCTCAGGGTGATAATGACCATCAGGCCTGGAAATGTGACGGACAGTATTGTGGTTGTGGACATTTGGAATGGCCAAATCTCTCCTGGGAAGCATTAGCTGATCTGTGCTGTGATTGGGAAGCTGTTTTTTCCCGACATTTAAACATCAGAAATTTGTCACTGTATTTCAGCCTTTTTCTGGTTAACCCTCATCCTAAATTGGGACTAATGACAGCTCAGTCACTGGTCTGGATGAAGTGGGAAAGGTAGACCTGGAGGAAATACCCCAGCACAAGTGATATTTGGACACCGTCTTCCATGCTGGGGTCAAGCTACTTGTCTCATTTGGGAGGAGGAAGGGAGCCTGCTTTGGATCCACAAAGTTATTTGCTTATCTGTTTTTGTGAAATGGTACTATACCTTACTTGTCCTCACAAGGCAAACTCGTGTTTTACAGCATTGGGCTGTAGGAAGCGATACTGTTTCCAAATAGTTGGTGTTTGGTGGGGTTTGGATGGCAGGAGAGGAAGTGCAGCTTTCTTCAACTGTTTTGGGAAATCGACCCATGCTCTAGAGACCCGATTCTGTTAGTACCCTGATCTCAGCTTAATTTTGCAAACAGTACGTGTTTTACTCTGACATGCCTCCAGTGTGCAGCTTTGTTTATCTTGTGTGTGTTTGCAAGGCATACAATTGAACACAAATCTGACATCTACTATGTGAAACTGGCAAAATAAATAGGGACCACTCTGAAATAGAATGTAAGATCTGGTTAGCGATACTTGGGCAAAGTAAACAAACAAACACAAGCATTAAAAATTGAGGAAACACATACTGTGTGATGGCAGTTGAATTCAGTGTTCAAGCTTACTTAGCAGGAAATGATAACAAAAAGTATCCAGAAAAGAAAGAATCCTGTATGAGAAGTTTTATAATGTGTCTTTTCCCTGAGACTCCTTTGATAGTGTGTTCACACGTTGTAAACTTCTATTTCAGGTGGGCAGGAGAGAATAAGAAATGATGTGACAATGCTTAAATGGCATTGAAATTATCAGACCAGAGGAATGCTGCTGCCTCTTTCCTTGCCTTCTTTCTGGTGTTTCCATAGGTGCCCAATACTGAGAAACAAGAATACTTCAGTTATTTTTCCCCACAGGAGTTAGTGTGACTTTAGCCTCCTCTTATTAAACTAAGGCAGGTCAGGTATGATATAAAGGCAACTTAAAACTTGTTAGATGGATTAAGGAGAGAAGGATTCTCTGTAGAACTGAGCAGGCTTTTCTCACTTGTTTTGGTTTCATCACTTTTGTTTATCAGAGCACTTATACCAAAGCTGGACTTGATACTTTCAGTGATGCTGAAACTCTTGAACAGGAGTGCAGTGGAAGTTGTGCAAGATAAAATATGCACTACAGTTTGTGGATTGCCCTGTAGTACCTATGTGCCATCTATGTATTAATATTGAACCCAAAGTTTTTAGTGTGTTAGGGCTGGAAAAGGTATAGTGGCTTTTTGTTTTGCTTTTTTATGGTGTTGATATTAATGAAGAAGCTTGCTTGGCTCCAAAGGTATTTAATTAATCAGCAGAGATAGGATCAGGAACTTCATTTAGTGCATCCTGTGGTTATAGATTCATTGAATCCACCCTAAATTAGAAGGCTAATGTAAGTTATTGGTTGTGTTGTCTGTGATGGAGTTTTTAACTTAAAGGAAGACTTCCCTCACATGGTAATAGTGCAATTTACCCCTTGCTTAATCCTTTCCCATTCCCCATCTCCTTTGTGTCTCTCCATACTGCCCTTGCGTGCTGTGAGCCAGACTGGGGGAATGGCAGCCACTGTGGGCTCCGTTTGGTGGCTGGCAGCTGCTGGTATTCGCTTGTCTGGCTAAGGGGAGCTTGGGAATTGCTACGCTAAGAGCTGCTCGCATTCATGGCATAACCGTGGGTACTTTCATGGCTCTTGGTATTTATTTTTTTTTAAATTTATTTTTTACCATGTTTGAGTTCCCTGCCATCTGTATTCAAATCTTATTCTCAACAGTTCTGTGTCATAGGGAAATGCAATGGATGCCCTGAAACGTTCCCATATGTGTAAAGGGACTTGGATGCAAAAGTGGTGTACGCTGTACGCCAGACTTCCAGCCTTTCGCTTCCAACAGCAGCACTCACGAGCTCGTGTGGCTGCCTGCATTCCCTTGATGTCTAGGATTGGAGTCAGATTTGGGTGAAAAAGGGTATATAAGTCTACTGACAGGATATTTTGAGAGAAGTGTGGTTACTTGCCATAATCCTGTTTGTTCAGTTATTTACTGTTACCATACGGTCCTTGACACCAGCAATGGTGTGTGCCAGCCCATTCCTTGCAGGTAGTGTGTGGTAACTTCAAAAACTACAGCAAAGTTTGACAAATCTGCTTTGTAATCTCCATTTAGGAAGGGAAAGGATTTTTTTTTGTTGGTTTTTTTTTTCCTCCTTTATCTAGAAATACCTTCGTATGAAAAGACTTCTGACAACAGCACTTAATCTAGCAAGGTATTGCAAGTACCATAGAAGGTGGCTGTATTACACAAATCCATGCCAGGAAAAAGTCCTTCAGATAATTTTTAGACCTGCATATCTTGCCTTGAAATGCACCGAATCCAAGGTTATTTTCTGAAGAGTTGCTGCAACCCAACAAGCTTCAAAGGTTAGTGCCCTGGGGTGACATGTTCTGACCTGTTTTCTGCCAGGACTGAAAGCACAGGTTCATAATGAGGCATCTTAGCCCTGGTTTTGATGAACTTTAATAGTGGCTGATGAAGAAAATGCAGCTTTTTGTACCTTTTCTTCTTTTACCAGGCTAGGTACATTCTCTGTATAGATGGCAACAGTAGGCTTTTTCTGGTAAATATTTTCTACGCTTGCTTTTATTTTCTTTAGACAACTGATGTGGCTTATATGTCCCATATGAGCAAGTATTGTGTGTCACTTGCATCTGCAAACAACTGCAGCTTATGTATGAATTTTTTACTTTTTAATTCTGCTTTGCACTGTGTCCCATACCAACCAGACAACATCTGTGTTGTGCAGTCCCAAAGGATTCTTCACCTACGTTGAACTCCTACTGTCTGCACGTATGGGGGGTGCTTGCAGAAGTGAGCTGAGACCAGAGTGCTTTATTTCTGGTGTTTCTCTTCTATAAGAAGAGGCTCATGCAAACCTTTGAAGTTACTGTTGGGAGTTGGCAGTGATGTTGGTATAGATCTTCTGATTTCTTGTCTGGCATAAATGGAATTGTTGCTTCCCTGGGATCATTTTCTGTCTCAAATAAACTCTTCTCTGCCCTCTTGATACAGTTCTTAATTTCAGCTACTGCATCTCAGCATGTCTGAAGTGGCTTGAGACTGCATATGTCGCTCCACCTTGCTTGTTGATGGTTTGTTTTGGAGCCAGTTTCTGGAATGATTCACTTCAGCATTATTCAGATATGACTGAAGTTTGTCAGGAAGAAAGTTGGTTACAGTAAACGAAGGGGATGAGCAGTCAGTCCTGCCTCGTCTTTGTTATTCACACCCCCTTGAGGACTGTCATGACAACTGTTGTTGTTTTGCTCCTGCTTTTACCACAGTAGACACTTCCCATGAAGATTGAAATGCATCTTCAGCGGCATTTACGCTCCTTCATGGATTACAACTTCTTTAATAAAATGAAGGTAGGACTTTAGATTTATTCTCAGCTTGCTGTATGTTACGCTATTGTTGAAATGACACAAGTACTTTTTTTTGCAAGGGTGAATATCCAGCAAGGCCATACCACCCCCTCACGGATAAGAGGCCACATCTGAATGGTAAGTTATCTCAGCAAAAAGCAGATCATCTCCGAGCACAGATGACCCACCGAAGTCTCTCCTGTAACGAGGCTCTTCCTGGCAGATCAGGCAAACTTGCTGACAACTGTGCTCGCTGTGAATCTCTTTGTGTTGTTTTCTTCCTCTTGGATGTCACCACATTGAAAGTATTTATTTTGGAGTGAATTATTGGCTGAATGGCTGTTGGAAGCATAGAGTGGTGTTATTGCTGATGGGTTGATTACTGAATCCCCTACCTTACAATGAATCTAGTACTTTAGAGCACTTAAAACAGGGATCTTGCCTCAGCTGGGCTCTCAGGATTTTGAGATTTGATTAATCATTTGTGCACTGCTAAGCAGGCATGTGTAGATGTTCACTGTTAGTAATGTACATTTGATTAGCAAAACTTCAGGACCTCCTTTGTGTTGGAATGGCCATTCATAAACACGTCTGAAGTTTAGTGGTACACCTTGAGGAAATGTATGGAAATCCTGTAGCAGAAAACAGATTGTGAATACTGAATATTAGAGCCATGGGAACAGATGCTTTTATTTTTGAACAAGTATGATGATTTTACTTGTAGATTGAACAGATTTAGAAATTTGCTTTGGAGAAGGAGAACAAAAATGGCATCCATCCCTTCATTTCTCCTTTGGGGCCTTGGCTTGGCTGCCTTAAATTATGGGTGGGAATTCTATGTGTGTAAACTAAAACTAAAACCAAATGAACAAAAGTCCTGCTTTCAACTTGTTGCTTAGCCATTGTGGAGTTAATACCATAGCAATTACATTGTTATGGATTAAATACAATTTTTCTGGAAGATTTTGCAGACTGACAGCAATTGATCTGGGTTTTGGTGGGATATTTTTTTATTGTTGTTGTTGGGGTTTTTTGGTTGGTTTTTTTTTTGTTGTTGAGTTTTTTGTTTGTTTTTTATTTTTTGGGGGGGATGGTTAGGTTTTTTTTGTTGGTTCTTTTTTATTGTTTTTTGGGGGCGTTGTTGGGTTTTCTTTTTGAGGTGGGGTTTTTTTGTTTGTTTGTTTGTTTTGGGGAGGTGGTTCTAAATGAAAATATTAGAGCAAGCAAATTTGTAGTGTAGCAACCCATGTCTTCCCTATTAATAGCTTATATCCTTTTAAGCCTACTCTGCCCTCTGTAGGACAGCTGTACTGCTGTGACAGGCAGCTGCCCCAGCTGCAGGAACTGAAAATACTATTGCTTTTTGTAAAATAGTGCTGCCAAAATCTAAAACACTAATGCTACGGTACTTGGGCTGCCTAGAGCGGGGCTTGAGTGAAGCAGCAAAAGCAGAGAACAGGAGTTGCTTTGTTATGGATAATCCTAAACTCCCCTGGGCTGCAAGCTGTAGAGTAGCACACCATGCATTATAGATGCAAATACCTGCACACACATAGACAGCACACTTTGCTTCCTGAGGGGAGCTACCCTCTGGCTTCTGCTTTGTATATTTGGTACTGTTGCTATACTGTTAAGCTTTATTTTTCCCTAGGAAAACCATAGTGTTTCCTTGAAGTAACTGTGCTTTATTTTCGTAAATTTCCAGGTTTGTAGTTTCTTAACCATTGATGGCAAAACTCTGCCTTTCCCAGGTGCCTTCTCCCTGGAGCAGAGGAGCCACGGGGCCACTGCCTCTCCCTTAATCAAACAGTGGGTGCCTGGATCCTGCCCGGAGGCTTGTGAGGACTGACCCTTCCCAAGAAAGGGCCCTTCATCTCCTCTGCTACAGAAACAAGCCACAGATGTCAGAAAAGACACCAGGTACCAACATGAAGAACCTTTTCATTATGTGTTTTCTCTTTTTTCATTTATATGTTGGTTTTTCAGGAATGCTTGCCAGGGGATACACTGTTTAACTAGGTTTCTAAGAATTGAAAGGTTTTCGAAGGGAGAAATAGGGACTTCTTAAGGGAAAAGAACAGCTTATACTCATTTAGATTTCCAAATAATTCTCCCCACTCCCATTTCCACAGGGCCAGGTAAGTCTTAAAACATCACAGCTTCACTCCTGCCAGTCTCATGCCCCTCAGTTCATAGGCACTGACTGTATTTCCAGCTCTGGAATACATTATATGTTTCAAAGCTTTTGCTGTGGTTCAAATAGCTCTGTATGGAACACAAAGCTACGCTGCCACACCAATACAGCAGTCACTGAATATTTATGACTTCACAGCAATACATCTGCAGTATTTGTGGGAGTGTTTCTAACAGAAATGTGGGGTTTCCCCCCAGAGAACAGATAATTTTCTGAAAATGTTTGACACATTCAAAATATAAAATTGATTTTTAATTAGTCTAAATCTAGATACTTTTACGATTCTGTCATGTTATTTTAAAATCCCACCATTGTCTTTTTTGGCTTATTTTTATTTCTAATGGTTCACTTGGCACAATAATTTATTGAAATTGGAAAAATAATTTAAGCCTTGAGGCCCTGAACATCAAATCCACTCTCCTCTTCCCAATTTGGGTGTCATGTAGCTAAGGAGCAAAATCCATTTATATTTAGGAGATTTTTTTTCTTTAGTGCATGAAATAGGCCAAGTCATCTTGTATACTCTTATATTGTCACATGCTCACTTAAATTTTGGAGAATAACACTATGGCAATGCAGAATATTAATGTCTAATAACCAAATTTATTCCTTTGCTTTTGCAGTGTTAATGTAGTAGAGGGTGTTTTGGGTTTGTTCTGGATATTATTTACCTTAGGCAACTTACTAAAAAACCCCACAATCTTCTTGTAAACCAAATTCTTGTAATCACTTTAATGCATTAGTAGATAATTAGGACTGATTTACATAGTTTGGCTTAAGAAATCAGCTTTACTGTGAACACAATTATTTTAACTAGTGAAGGAGTACAATTATTCCTAGGAAAGACAAACTTTTATACAAAGTTAATATAAAAATGTTTTAATGAAAAGTAAAAGCTAAAATTTATTTATTATCACTTCATAATCTTCATAACTTTTCACAAACTCTTCTGTGCATAAAATCTACTTTTAAACAACTATCAAGCTTGATGGAAAAATTGAAAATTACTTAAAAATTATTAATCAAAGCCTGCAATACATATTTATATAAATTGTCAGCTGTCATCTTGAAAAAGAAAAAGGCAAAGAAAAGATGTAAAATTCAGTGCTGACTTTACAAGGAATCTTACTTATTTGCTCTAGTACTACTGGTCTTCTTCCAGAGCTGGTCCATGTGAGAGATTCCAAGACACTGAAAGTGCAGTGATGACCACACCACTGTGTTGCAGCGGGATGGGCTGGAGCCTGAGGCTGTCAGGGCACAGCTGGAAGACGTGTGGGATACCAAGCAGAGGAAACTGGCTGAAGAGTTGCACTGTAAGAAATAATGAAAAATGCCTGTTATTTAATAGACTGGATCATGTTTGTTCAGGATAAGATCGAAGACCGTATTAGTTGAAATGAGCATGAGAGAATCAAAACCAGTCTATTCCTTCAGATCCACCAGCTGGATACCAATTCCATTACTCTCTTCCCACCTTGCATAAGGAAAATATGATGATCTGTGGGTAGGCATGAGCTAAGACAGCTATGAACTTTGCACTGGAGTTGGAGACTCGACTGGGGAGTCAAAATATTAGCAACAGAAAGGTAGGTCTTGAATGCTTATCTGCAATTTTTTGTAACAATCAAATACTCAAAAATCTCCCTGCAATTAGTCACAAAAAAAGGTGTCTCTCTGAACAAATCTGAAGACAGAAAACAGCAAGAAATCTATAGAGAGGCTATACTTTGCAGAAGAGGAGAACCTTGGAGCTTGATGTGGATAATTCACAAACAATTGATTGAATGTGCTGGATAAATTGTATTTGCAAGTTCTCCCACATCCAATTCACCTTCTCTCTCCCACGTAACGATTTTCTACAAGTGACAGAAATCACCTATTCTCATCCCAAGGGTAATTCCCCCTCTCTGCTTGCATGATTCATCTCGCTTTCTCACCTTAACAATCTGAAATTTATAAGCATCTCTGTTATTATTCTGTTTTTTCTTTTTCTGTACCAGTTTTCTTTAGCTTCAAACCTTATGAAATTTAAAGCTTTTTTACTCATTAAGTGTAGGTGACTTCATCTCTACTCAGGGAAACAGCTCTGTTAGAAATGCCCATGTAGGAGTTAAATTGCATCTTGAAGGAGTGATTTTTCATTCTCAGCCCTTATCATAAGACTAATGTTTTGGTTCTAATGAGAACTTCGGAAGAGGGAGGCCTTGAACTAGTGATTAGAGGATAAACAGCAGCAGAGGAGGTACCTATTGTTTTATGGTGTAGACACCGTATTCCAGTGAGCAGGTGGGCAGCTGGCTCCAGCAAGGAGAAATTGAAATGCAGTTCTCACAAGAAGCAGCTGCCCACTTCTTTACACGAGAGTAAGGTGACAGAAGAGACCTCATGGAATATTGCCAAAAACCCCCCCATTACAACAGTGCAACACTGCACTCCCCCACTTGGGAAAGCTGGAGAGGCAAATTAAATCAAAGAATCTTAGGTAACAAAGCTTTTAAAATGACATTGTTCTCCAGGAATGAATCACATAATTTTGCTACTGTGAACAAATAGTACTTAAACCCCTTTGTAACTCTAATAATGCAAAATCACAAATGCTCTTTTTGTATCTAAAATATTACACTCCAGTTTCAAAAATTTCATATCCTAAGCTCATCTGAGGGAAAGTAAACTGAAGAAGAAAATCAAACTCCCACTTTTGGACTTGTTCAGCACAGACTGTTCTTGCAGAGAGCAACAAACCAAGGAATTTCAATGCCTGAGAAGATCAAGGAACTGGGAATTTGGTAAAGATCTCAGAGACAAGGTTTGCACATACATTAACAAAATGCTGACATCCTTGCACTTTTAAAGGCAGTCATCTTTTCATGCATGAGATAGTTGCAGGGCTTTTTTTTTTTTTTTAGAGGAGTTAGAAAATTCAGAATTTAAGCTGGTCACATCCTTGCATCTATAGCTTTCACCCTTATTCGATATCTGATACTGTGTGTGAAATCAGGATCTAGGACTAGACTCTAATACTGCTTTTAGTTGCATAAACTGCACTTGTCGCAATAACTAACAGGAAGTCTCTTCAACTGCACTCACAAGTGCCTGAACTGCCATCTACTCTGTCCTGCAGTAAACAGGCATAGGTTGACACCTGCTAAAAAGTTTAGTATAAACCAGACTGTGTGATGATTATGGTGCATCTTGTGAAATCAGAAGGTCTGAGTTGCCCTCCCATTCTATTGTTACACACACAAATGCACTCTGATGGAAAGTACTTCCACAAGCATTAGTTTCCATGACAAACAAGGTATATACATGTGCTCTTACCTCTGTTAATTAGCCATCTGTTCCTTGTCTCTTGGGGTCTTGGTTGGAGACTACAAAGAAAAAGATGCAATCAATAGTCATTTATATCTGTAAGTTAGGCCAGTGCAGAATGTCTTTCAAAGTTGAATAATTCAGAAAATACGTACTTAGGATGAGTCACTTCTTATGTGTTTTACTTCAAATGGGAAGACAACACATGTCCCTGGGAGCAGGGGAGCAAGAGACATTCACAAAAACAAGCAGGTGTTTTGTGGGAGAATGACATGAGGTAGATTTTGTACAAATCTTACTCCCAACAGCATGTCTGGTCTTCATGGGTGGCAGCTAAGAGAGGCTGAGGGGTACACAAATATTCATTGCCTTGGCGAACTCCTCAGTCAACAGTGTGATCATGAGCTTGCCTCATGAATACCTGACTCATTGACAATTAGGCAGAAAACTGGCTTTTGTTATTTTCTTGATTTTAAGGCTGAGTATCACGTGAAGCTACAAAATACTTAGGAAATTGGAAGTAAGCCAGGTTAAAGGTGTAGCTTCACAAGTCCAGGGGACACTCCGGTAAACTATCAATAAGTAAATATTTTCAAGACCAAAGGTCCTGACTGAAATGTACACTGTTGAAGTCATGAAAAAAAACAACTTAAATGCTTGTCTATGACTTCCTCACTCTCCACACAGACAGAAGCTTGTATGTGTTTCAGGATCCCAAGTTATTTCAACTTTGCTAACTGGGCTGACTAAAGGAGTCTGAGTGCCCATGGATCCAAATGGGTCCATCTTTGTTCACCTTCTACTGACCTAGCAGAGACAACAGGAATTGGTTATTGTGCCCAAAATTAAGTGCTAGTTTTTCAGTTTTCAAGGAACTCTACTTAGATGCAACCTGCAACCTGGAGTGGTATCAACTGATGAATAAGCAATTTGTTAGCAATTTGGACTAAAATCACATTGCTGATGAGGGCTGAGGAATGAAGCCAGACATCCAGGATAGTGAATGTAATCAATAACCTGCCAGTTTGTGAAAGGCACACAGTGCTCTTTTGAGTGTTTTTTTGGATGAAGTTGGGGAAGAGATTTAGTCTTTGGCAGCTGTTTGGGCATCTCCAAATTTGGAAATCAAAATCTGGAAGAAGAAATTCTGTGGAGGATGCCTGTACTGCAGTGGATGACCTGACTACTTACAGGGCCTTACAGGAGTGGGCCAGTATAGCAATAGAGAGTAAAGCTATCCTTGGATATAATGGCCACTTTAGTCTAAGTACCTACTGATTTTAACAGCTAAGAAATACATGGTTGCAGTTCAGATCCCTGTGGAAAAAGCTTTGACCTTTCTGTGGTAGGCCACTTACCTTGCCAGTCTTCCCAGGGATCCCAAGACTGACCAGGTCATTTGCTCCAGGGGGTATATTTGTCATGGGAGGACTACTAAGCATCTAATGTGTCTTTTCTAAGACCTACCTTAATTTAAAACTATTATAAAAGTTGCTAGCATTTAAATAGCAACAGCAAGCTTAACATTTGCTTAATACAGTATTTGTCTTCTGCAGTCCATCCAAGTTACAGTTTGTCTTTGGTGGTCTCTATCTCACTCATTATCTAGCAATGAAGCATTGGCACCTACTAGTCAGTTTTTGCTGCTACTTCAAGAGTGGAGAAGAGAGCACCAGTCATTCCCAGTTTTGATGAGGAATCTTGCACTGTACTATGCATCCCTAAAGACCAAGTTCAAGGTTCTACAGAGATTAGCTAGGAGGGGATAGTTAACTACAAGCAATTCAAACCGTCTTGCATAGTTTCTGCAATCTTGTGCATATTTTTAGATGCTAGATGACTAAATCTGTGGGATGTGGCACATAAGGAGACATAATGCAACTGTAATAGAAGGCAGATTTTGAAATCTCATTCTCAGAAACAACTAAATGAGATTCACATAGGTAAAAGTGGCCAATGATGTAGATAGGCATCATACTGGTTTCTAAATATTCCTATGTGCTAGGAAGTATAGACACGGAATGCATGTGGAAGCTGCATTGTACTTTAAGACTTTAAAGGAAACTTGTCTAGCAATCCTTGCATAAATGTTATTTTGGCTGCTGCCTTTCATTTTCTTAGTGGACACACACAAGCCCAAGACTCTCAAGCCTTCTCTTATGCTTAAGGATATAGATAAGGAATCAGTTCCAGCAATGTAAGCTGAAGTCTAACCGTATTGGTGTGCTCATGCCTTGTGGGACCCCACAGCAGCAGCACACCCCCCCTCAGTGTGAGAGCACAGCACCTCCCTGAGAGCAGCGTGCACCTGCCTCGCTCTGGGCGTGTTCCAGCCTCTCAGTTTGGTAATGTCTCCCACAGGGGACCTACGGCTGCCGACTTCAAACGCCAAGACATATCTCATTGGATCAATGGCTTCAGTTCTGTTGTTCTCTCCTAGTCTCTACTATTTCAGGGGTGGCAAGGCAGCTTTCCAGTGTGTGAGCCTTGCTTATAGATAAAGCTTTCCATGGGCAATAGGCTACTTTGTACCCTAAAAAATCTGGGCTACTCGGATTTCAAAATGGACTCTTGTCCACAAATTTTATGTATTTCCCTGAAATTTCATTAAAGGTATTTGTTTCTGTTCTGTTGTCTAACATTTTACTTCCTTTCTTGGAAAAAACCCCAGAGAAGACATTATCAACATCTATGGGTCAGATCATATGTATATTATAGAGCATTGAGATAAACCAGTCTCTGCGCCTGTACTTTCTGCAAATGAATATTCTACATGCCTAGGCCTTATTTAGTTGTTCTTAAAATAGGCTTTTGTAGATATTTCAACTTTAAGAGTGGCAGAACTTTTTGCTTTGCAGTTGACTTTTTTTTTTTTGGATATTATTCAGTTGTATATTAAACAGCTGCAAACTTAGACATGAACTTTGCGATAGCATCAAATGTTATAATGAAAGATTGAACCAAGTGCCACTCTCATTAATAATTTTCATTACAGTGGAAGCAATATCAAACTTATCAAGAAACTAAAAATTATGTTCCATACTAATTTATAAGAGATATTTTCTTTTCTCATTAAAATAAAATCAAATTCCTTTTCCAACGGGCTTTTGATGTGATCTCTTTAAATCGTCAATCAAGACTTCAAAAATTGTCTATGAAAAAGACTATCCAAATCCTGATTTCAAACATGGAAACAGGAGAGGGAGGCCCAAGCTTTTAAAGGTAAAGAATGGAGAGCCTGTATACAAATGTAAAAATGAGAATTCTTTAAAAATATCTGAGGACTGATAACATTCATATATACTGCTTTACTAAATGGCATATGAAACAAAATGTCTCTCAAATTAATTCTCTCTGGTCTGCTTTCCTTAGGAACTTTGAAGGACAAAAGAAAGTGATTGCCATTTTTGCTCCAGGCAATTTATGTCTGGACTTAGGTATGGTTTCCTGAGATCCTTCTTTACTCTTGCCCTCAATATGCCTTCAGCTGTAGAGGAAGCCCCTATTTTCAAGCACTGAAATATTTGATAGTAAAGTGTTGGATAGTGTTGGAGAAGACAGGGGCCTCCATAATGATTCTTCCCACTGTACTTCTGCCATGCTAAGCTGCTGATTTATATGCACCACAAGACACAAGATAGTGTAACAGGGGGCAGAGAGGTTAGAATCAGAAGGGAACATAGTGATCATTATCTGAGTTACTGGATAATTTCACAAAGTTTACAATTCTGGTGTTGATACTACATTTCTGCTGATAAAATTCAATAAATGAACTCTGGAGGGTGGGGGAGGCAGAGGCAGAACTCACCTGACCTTAAAAGAAAACTCTACAGACAAATACTTTCCAAGAATCACCTTCATGTGCTTTGCCTTGCTTATAAAAAACAGGCTGTAGGTAAAAATGATCCCAAGCCCTCAGGCTTTGAGTGTCTTGTGAAGGCTTTTGCTCGGGATGCTGCACCCCTACCAGCCACAGAGGATATTAACGCTGAACTACCTGGACTGCAAAGCTGCCACTGGGCCAGCAAGAATTTCCCTTAACTAATTACAGTATCTCACAAGTCCACATAAATACAACAATGTCTAAGAGAATAATGAAAGCAGTACTATGGATTATTTTTCTCTTTTGCAGTAAGGAAATAACACATTTAGTTGATAATTTTTAATAGCAATATACAAATTAAGTCCAATGTGGAAAAGAAGCAGTAATTTTCCTTTTAGCATATGCACTGAATTTTACAGAAATCATAGGCCTAAAATCAGTACCAACTAATACAATCTTTTCATAATGACTCACAATACTCACAAAAACTGTTGTAGCAGTGGACAGCTCATCAAGAATTTGTAAACTGATGGCTGATTTACAAATAAAATATTGAAGTCATCAAGCAAATTGTTCTAAAGAAACCATCTACCTTAATTGTGATGATGCAGTAGGAAATGTGCCACAGAAAAGCTGAGCCACAGAGATTTGGTAAATTTTCTGCCCCATTAACTCCTAGTGAGTTTGTCTCTGGGATGAAACCTTGACTCTGATGAAGGCCTGACTATGCTACCATAATTTAAATTTGGTCAGATACAGAAAATGCTCATTATAAATTCAATGCCTGATCCAAAAGGCTTTGGATCAGACTTTTGCAGTATACTTACAGTTTCAGGCTTCAGAATTCTAAAGGCAGAAAGAGTGCAGATTTTCATTTTCTTGTCTGCTTCCAATCATGGTGGCTCTAAGCTGATGCACTTTTTCCTTTAAGTAAAAAACAAGTATAAAATGAGCACCAGAAAACAGTAACCAAAGTTTACTGTAAAAATAATGAGTAACTATAAAAAGCTGAATTCTTTAGCATTCTGAACACCAAGCTTTTCTCTCCAGGAAAATGATTTTAAAATACCGAAAAATGTCTATGATGATAATTTTAGCATTTATACCTAAGAGTCTTGTAGGTTACATTGACTCTGGCATTGGATTACTGAGACGTGGGGTTCTGGGGATTTTTTTTTTTTGGTCTGGACAACCAATTTTCCCTCAAAAATCCAAGTGAAGACGAGACAACTGCAGTGACAACATGAAGTAAATTCACCATGTTTATAGAGAGAGGGGTAACAACAAAAGACTTCTGTGGAACAGAGCCAAAGAAAAGTCAAGCAGTGCAGGGTATAAATGACCACTACAAAGTAGCTTTTTCCCTGAAGCAGTGAAAACAGGCCAAGTAAATACTCCTTGAAATACAGCCATTCTATAGTTTACCACAAAATAAAGGACTTATAGCTTAGTGCTGCTGTCATGGCACAGATTAGATTTCATCTTCCTCCATAAGAAATTCCCCTGACTGATGCAAGCAATATCAGCAATTCATCCGTGTGCTTGGCTGCAGATGGATTTGGAAGGGGGCATCCACCACACCCTTGCACTACTGCTGAACAGCCAGTGCTGTGCTCCTGGTGCTCGGCTCGGGAACCGCGCTCCCAAACTGTTCTAGGCCCTTGCACTTTTGCTGTTAAGCGTTCCACTGTGATGACTAAGCTCAGCTTATTTCTTCAGTAGATGCGAACACAAAGCGCATTTAATCTCTCCTTGTTGGCAGCATCTGGTAGCTCTTCCACTCTGCAAAGTAGCAGAGTAGCTTTGATTTCCCTCTTTCTACTAAATAACTGAGAGGACAACAAAAAATATTTTTGTTAACGCAAAACTTCATATAAAATGAGGGCATGACCTCTTCCTCCATGTGTCTTTTTAGAAGTAATTAACAAACCTCCTCTCCATAGCCTGCAGCTTTGATGCAGTTCTTTCAGTGACTCATTGCGTGGGCTTTTGTAAATCCTGTTTTTGTGCACCTCAATTTACTCCATATATTGAATACAAAGGAGCTGAAGAGCATTGTTAACACTTCTGAATTTCACTAAGTATATTCAATGCTTTCAGATATGCATAAACCTGATGCAAATTGATATATATCAATTGACTATAATAAATGTATGCTCGATATACTTATGTTTCTGTTAGTTGACACTGCTCAGTAGCAAATCGGTTCATTTGGTCACATAAGATTTGTGGTTTCTTGAAAGATACACAGACCTAAGCATCACCTAGCAATTCAAAACAGAAGTCTCTAATATAGTTTGTATTAGAGCAAAAGGTGTAAGATATTTGGCTTTAGAAGACCAACATATTTAACTTGGGATTTTAACCAAATGTAACAGGATCTGAAGTCAGGCAAAATAAATTCACAAAGTCTCTCAAGTAATTAAACAACAGTGAAAATGGGTATCTAGTAAATTCAGAACCATAAGCAACAAGCTCCTTGGAAGCCGACTGGCAGATAAACCATGACTCTTATTTCCTCACATGTAGGAGCCAAAACACAAGATTTCATTTCTAGAACTTCTGATCAAGATTCTTGTCAAGAAACAAATTTCAGATTCATACCTGTTGAGTGGACTGTAGTCTCTCTTTTTCCTTCTGCCACTGTTTAAATCTGTCCAGGGCTTCATCCACAGAAATTGTCCCCTTTTTCACCTGTTCCTGCAAGTGGATGAGTTGTTCCTGTTCTGCAGGGATGTTGTGTTTCACAGTGCTGTAAGTTACTGTGTCAGTGTGGCCTCTGTGTGCTACAAAAAAGTGTAGAAAGAGAGAATTGAGAAATGCAACAAAGCAATGAGGATTCTACCATTACTCTTTGGCAACAGAGTAGCATCTTAAACATTTCCTTCATTACTATTGCCCTGATTCACAGATTCTCCATTAGTGTCGGTTCCTACAAGAATTTCCTTCTGGCACTACATTTTCTTCTATCGTTACAGCTTTAGCACTGACGTTTTAAAGGAAATTGTTGCTATGTTAAGATATAAAATACCCACAGTGCCTTTTTTCTCGTTACAACTTCACTACAGTTCCCCAGTACAGCAATAAATTAGTGATTATGTGCTGCTCCATATGCTTTAACCCTGATCTGCTATTTGATAACCAAAGCGGAAGGAAATAATCTTCACTCAGTGTTCATTCATTTTATACATAACACTGTTAATTATTTTAGGGTACCATTAATGGAATTTACAGTAGCAACATTTTGATGTGCTACAACTCAAGTGAAAACTGGACTGTCACAAGTAATTAATTTTATGTGGACCTTGGGGTACCCAGGAAAGAACTGTTGCTCCCCACACTGCTATCTGTCCACGGCTGGAATGAGTGCACAGCTGAGCCCTCATGTCTTTCCTTTTCTTGGTTTTAATCATAATAATGCAAGGAAACAGAAAAACGTGAAGTAACTATGACTCAACAAATCTTGCCTATAAGACTTCTTCTTTCTTTAATCTGATCTCTTAATGCTGCAATACAATTAAGGATATAAATCATGGGTTGCAAAACAGATGCTAAATCAGCAAAATCAAGTCACAGAAAATCCCTACTAGTTTTACTGAAAAATATCAAGGTATTTAAAGAGCAAAATTAAATTCTGTACCAGGCTTCTTGGTGGGGCAATACGTCCTGTTGTCACTGGTCACTCTAGTGGCCTTTTGTTGAAACACTGCAACAAAATTAAGAATATGAAGAAGTTGAAAAATGGCAATAAACCTCATCACATATTCGGAACAAAGGAAGCAGATTCATAAGAGCAGGCTGGAATAAATTCTTTGTTCTAGCCTAGGAGTATTTTTCAACCCACTTGTCAGCCTCAAGTTAGTTACTTGAAAAACTGTTCTGTTGCACAGAATGGCAACGTTACTGATATTACAGGTAACATGACAAGAAGCTTAGAAGAAAATAAAGTATACTTATCACATTAACATGTTACTTGTTTAGAAGAAACAGCTAGATCTCAGAGTTCTTCACATGATACAGACACTTATTGTAGACTCAATTTATAGGAAAAGCTAAGGCAGAAAACATCCCAATAGTATCAGGTGAGAGTAATGACACTGCTAAAGAAAGAGTATGTGTATATTTTCATCTATTTTTTTTCAAGTACCAGGAACAGCAAAGCATAATCACTCCATTAGCCGAGCCAATCATCCCCATTCCTGAGAAGTGCCCAGAGTACAGTGAGCCTGGATATGCCAGTCAGACTTCTGCTGACAGAATAGTAAAACCCAGAAGGTTTCTGGGTTAGCTACTGCCACACAAGCTTTCTCTCTTAACTCTCAATTCTGATTTTAGCTAAACAAACTGACAATCTAGAATAATTCATTCCAATTAAGCAATCTTCTGTCATCACTGCAATGCAGCAAATGTGCCAGTTCAATGGAGCAAATATTTGCTTGGGGACCACGGCCCAGCACAACAGAGCTGTGCTCAAGCGGCAGAGCAGGCACGCTCTGCGTGGCAGCCTTGAGTCCTGGCTTCTTGCTCCTGCTGACCAGGGAAACCCAGTGGAGCTTGGTTTGCTCCTTGTCTCCCTGCCCAGGGCTGCCTTGTACTTCTCTGCATTTTCTGTCAGGGAAATGTACTGCATTTTCTCTCAGGGAAACTTGTAAAATGGATGATCCAGACCACCGTGACATCTAAACTTGCTGCATGCAGAGGTGAGGAAGGAGCAGTTCCTAAGAGTGTATTTTCTACACTGCAGAATAAAATTTTTATGCTAACTCCTGAGTAGGCTTGTATGGAAGGTGATGATGAACAAAAACAGCTAGTGACTTGTTAATTAAAAAAGTTCTCAGGCTAAATGAAGAGAGAAAACACAGGCAGCACAAGCTGATGATATTACATCCCTAGTTCATCCTAACACTGATGGATTTTAACTTTCGTAATACTTTTTCTTGATATTCTCAAAGTATCCTGCTAAATATGATTGCAGTATTTTCTTCTATACTTGAAATAATATTCCCCTTTTAAGGATGAAATTAAAGTAATGAGGACACAGACATAATGCAGGCAGCCTGAATTTTGCTGCATAAAGAGAAGGGACATACTCAACAGTGTGCCTGATTAGAAAGCACTTTAATTGATAGATTGAAATTTCTGCTGAGTTTTGCAGTGTTGGATTAATCAGAAATGGAATTACTTTTCCAGTTAAAAGTAAAACTATTAAAACCACCTTACGTGCCACATCTTGTTGAAATGATTTTAGTTGGCAGCAAATATTCAGTGTGGGTGAGGTCAATGAAAACAAACGCCTGTTTCTGGAATGCCTGGAAAGACAGGCACACTGCACAGTACAGCAGCCACAGATTTAGGGAAGACTCCAGCAATTCACCCTTTCATTCCCACATTCTAATTACTTACGAACTACTTGAATAGAACAGTGAAATAAGAGAAACAGGTAATCTTGCACAGGGATAGATTCCATTATTTTTTATGGAAGATAAAGTAAGTATACCTTCAGTAAAGCAATATTAATATAGCAATTTTTTTAAGTGTCGAAATGCTGCAATTCTTCACTTTTTTATATATAAAAATATATTTATTTTCTGTGCCTCTCTGCCATAGATAATCTGATTAAAATGTTGTAGTACTTCTGTTGTACTTTTATATTTAACGTGCACCTTTCAATAACATCTATATGATCAGAAAGAGAGTCCTTTTGGATTTTTAATCATGCTGTGACTGTCTAAAGTACCCATAGATGCTTGTAGGTCGAAATCTACAAATTAAACATCCTGACCCGAAATATGCTATATAATTTTTGTCTACAATGTATCACTTTTTCTCTTGCAGTTTCTCAGAATTAAAGAAGGCTGAGAGAACTAATAAGTAATTCCATTTATTCCCTCTCCTCTCTTCAGCTACTGCAGGATACAGATGAAGTTTTTTGCAAGCCCTAAATACATTTTTATGCCTTAGGCAGTAAGATTGCTCTTTAGGAATGTAATGCAACCTCAATATTCCTCCAGCAAAACAAAATCAGAGAGAATGAAACTACTGCAGTATTTTCTAGTAGGATATGAAACCAAAAAACAACACTTAAAAAGTGAGACAAAACACAAATTTTGTGGCAAATAAGCAGAACTCTGCGAAAATCCCTAACGTAAGGCTTGGAAAGTGAGTGGCATCCAAGGCACTCTGAATTGTCTTTTTCATCCCAATCAGACCAGCTAGAGATGTTGTTTCAGGCTGTCTGCACGTGCAGGTAAGTAATGCTGTGAGGTTTGAAATGTGGTTACTATTTTCATGGTTATCACCACAAACAGAAGGGTTAGAAACACTTGAAATCTAAGTCTCTTGTGTATAATTCAGTACTAAGAAGAGCATTTTATAGTGCAAGAAACTGTGCAGAGTATAAAGGGTCTAGAGAGAGAGAATAAAATTTTTACAATACCTGCAAAAAGAACAGGAATTTGAATTTAAGAATTAACTGAGATTCTAACACAAAGCTGTAATGGTAAGGAATCACAAATACACTATGACATTTCAAAAATTGCTTAGTGATGTAATTAGAAAGAAACACAGGCAATCAAAGCGTGGAAAGAGTTAGATCATGAGAGAGGAGAACTCACATCACTTAAAAGGCAATGATCAACTAAGATATGGTTTCCAATTTACATTTGACTTTACCCATCTAAACTATGAGGGATATTGCCTAACTTGCTATATTGGCAACATTACCTCTAAAAATCACACAACAATTTGCCACTATGCACTAGTGATTCGAACAAAGCCAGAGTGATGAGCCCACCCTCTGGAAGAATATGTGTGCTAATCATACCTAATACTTACACAGTTAGTCAACACTTTCAGTAGTACAAACACAAGGAGAAAAGACACAGTGAAAAAAAAAATCAATAAATGTAATTATTTTGAATCCATCTTGCTTAGGAAATTCAAGATGCATTTATTCATCAGCTTCACTGAGCTGATGTTCCAAACAAAAGTATCTATTGCCATGACTATTTTATTTAGTAAACATTCAAAATTAAAATACAGGGGAACAAAAATCTTTATATGAACACAAGGCTAAGTGATAATTCAAATTAATTAATACACTAGGGTTGCACTTACTAACACATCTCAACTCGGATGAAAATTACAGTGAATTTGTAAGCTATCTCCTTGTTCTTAGTAGATTTTTCCTTTATTCATTTTAGAATTGTCATGCAATTAATTCATGATTAATGGAAGAATGGAGGAGGGGTGAATTGCTCATTGGGATATGTTGCAGGAAGAGACTTCTGTCTTTGCCCATTCCATTTTTTTCTCCATTATTTAAACATTTTAACATCTAAATTGTGCATGCATAGTACCTAGACAAATAAAACTTTCAAGTTCTTTTTTTTCTGGTAGAGATTAGATTGTAAATTAGATGTAGCACAGCAAGGGATGACAAAAACACAGATAATACTAAGGAAGGAATATAGTAGAATGATGCTTATTATTCAGGAGATGAGAACTCTGCAGATGTTGTTCACATCTTTTTAGATCTCATTTTCCTTTTGTCTGTTTTGTTGGCTAACACACTGAACCTCACTCAGGGTGAGGACTAGAGAGAGGTCATCAATGCAATGCTAACCAAAAAGTTTTTAAGATATGACTAATGACCACTCCTAAAACCTATACAAAATATTTCACATATTCCAGATTGAAACAAAAGTTCTAGTGACTCATAATGTGAAATCAACTAAGGAAATGGAACCCTGTAAACAAAGTTTTTTATTTTTCCAAGGCCAGGCAGCTGAGCACAGAACAAAAGCACATCAGCATACCTTAAGAATCTGGTCTAGTTAGGTCCAAGCATTGTGGAGAAGGGGTGGCTGCACAGTGCAAGCTAAGGAAGGCTCAAGTCCCAGAAGCTGTCCTGTCATGGCAGGCGTCTGAATGCACTTACACCATGACAAGGTGAAGAGAAAAAGTCTGTTTTAAGTGCACCAGCGCAAGAAAATGAGTGACCACATCTAAACTGGTACCGAAATTCTGATTTGGTCTAGATGTACAGACTGACACTCCGGACATTTTTGAGAACACACAACAGTCATTTCATGAGAATAAAGAGCAGGTGATGCCAAACGCACTTGCAGAAGTATCAAACTGCCACACTGCTCTGTTACTTGCAGTGGCCCAGTGCAAGCTGCCTGAGTTTTTCAGTGACATCATCACATTCCCTCATCACAACTAGGGTATTGTCATACACAGGCTATTAAATTAAAAAACCTTGCACAGCTGTTTAGTTGGCTGAGAATGAAAAATCCCATTTTCTCAGACTAAAAGCAGAATGATTTTAAAAAGAATTATGGTGTAATGACAATGTGAAGATATGAATCCAAAAATAAACATATGTTCACCAGCAATTCTCTTCCCAATTTGCAGTGAGGTTCTGAGTCTGTAAAGTACGAGCTCAAATCTGATAGAATCCCAGCAACTTCAGTCACAGAGGGACATCAATAGACTACACAGAGATGAGTCCCCAGCACAGAGGCAAGATAATAAAAATAATACCAGAACCCTGTTTTACAGAAGGTAGAAAGAATGAGCGAGAAGAACAGGTACTGGGGATTAGTTTAAGATGCTGTTCACACAGTGGTGTTAATGTACTTGCTGTACCACACACAATGAAAAGAACTTTCACACCTTTGCCCTTGTCAGAAGTTTAACTTGGTGGATTATGGAAGTTGGAAGGACTTTAGCTTACACTCAAGAGCATTTGCTCCAGCATGTAAAATCTGAATATACTTATTTAGTCCCATTTTTCTTGAGTAGAGAAAAACAAAAAGAGGAAGACACTCTGCTTTTACCACAAATATGCTATTTGAAACAGTTTGGTTTGCAACCAGGCAGTGTCCTATAAATATTTTTCTCTCTGTGCACCTTATTCAGTACATGTCACAACCTACCAAAGCTAGGATAGCAAAAAATCTGATTGAATGAATACAGTGGATGAAGCTGGTACACCACCCTCTAGCCAGCTCTGTAAAAACAGTCTAACTGCTCTAAGCCAGCTAAACAGTGCTTCCTACTATGTCATTCACAGAAAAACACCCTTAGGTTGGGAATCCACCTGCAGTGCAGTACTTTATACTCACTGTATCAAAGTACTACAAAAATTCCCCCGTGGGACATAAATGTTTTCAGTTTTGCATGGGCTCTGAGGCTTCACTTTGGAAACCCCAGCTTTAGAGCATTTAAACAATTGGCATAATAAGAATTACTGACTCAGGATGTGATCACTGTAGTTCCCAGTAATCAGCCTGGTAACTTTCCAAGACACTAACAGTTCTGTTTTGGATTTCGTTCATGCTTTCCAGTTGGGTTTATGCTGTCTATTCTGTATGTGAGATATTCTGCCTTTCTAAAAATATCCACTGGCTTCTACTTTTTCTGCATACCCTGTGATTCTGATGAGCACCGAGACTATTATTCTCTGCTGGAACAATAACTGGAAAACATACTTTTCCATGTCTAACTTTTAACCCTAGTTAAAATCTTTAAATAGCAAAATGTTTTCAGTGCACACAGGGGAAACACATTCCTTCAGGGAGTTGTGAGAGGCTTGCAAAGGAACAAAGCCTATAGCATACGAAGTTTTATTAATGCTGGTGTAGGACAGGTGTCCTTGCTGCAGAGAATCCCTTTCATACTAGTGGCCTGTGATAAGAGGTAAATGATTAAAGCCGGACAGTAATGTAACCTTAACTCTGAGGCAGTCCTGATGTAACCTTAACTCTGATGTAGGTCAGACATCAGAAATGGCAAGTTGACATTACAGAAACTCATGTACCTGTCCTACAAATACACCAGGGACTTTGGTTGCCAGCTCAATCAAATTTGGTATCAATAGGGAACACTAAAATTGCACTCTAAACTGAAAACACATCTTCATACATTTATTTAACAGTTGTTTTGGCAGCACACAACTAAAAAACCCACTGAAATAATCTACAGAGGAATAATAAGCATCTGAGGAATGGTGAGGGAGCATACTAAGAGTGCGCATCATCTGAACAACAACCTATTTGGCACCAATTTACAGCTCCATTGCTTGACGAGCCTTTCAAGCAGAAGACAAAATTCTTGCAGTGGTCTAAATTAAAGAACAAATGTACTCTGATAGTTGAAAATGCAGTATATGTTTACCAGTGCTCAATACAGTAGTTTGAATGTTCATTAAAATTTGAAAATGGAATAAATGAAACTGAGTAAAAGCTATTAGAGCACTTACGTTTTAAACCTTTCAACTCCGCCATGTTTCCCAGAATTTATTTGTCAGCAAATTCAAGTTAGGTGGTCAAACTATACATTATGGTAGTTCAGTTACGACAACTTGCATCATTGAGTGTTTACTGCCTAGGTTTTGAAGTGTAGATCTAGCTCCAGAAGTGCCTAAAAACTGGCTTGCCAAGTCCCACGTTTGCTTTCCATAGATCAACAGTTTCCCTATCCTGTTCAGCAGAGCACCAAGGAGGGTAATCTACAGGGAGCAGGCTTTCTGCCCAGTGTAAACTTGAGATTCCACATGTTCAAAAGTTGCTTGTTACAAAGAAAGCTATTTGCTCACTCTCTTCTTTGTTATTCTCATGGAAATGCCACTACTCTTTTGTAACTTTGTGTCATTTATTCAATGTGTGGTGAAAACCTTCATGGAAATTCAGCCACTGGATTTGTTTGGATGGATATAAAAAAAATAAATTAAAAAGTAGTCACCAGTACACAATCCAAGAGGTAAAAGGCATTTCTACTATGCAATGTATACCTTTTTATTTTTCTGGCCATAAATGAGACCATCTGTAGGTACGTAAAGGGCAAAAAGAAATCCTCCTCTTGCATCTCTGCATGGCACTATCATTCTTTCCATTAACTTCCAAAGCACATGGAGATCCAGTTGCAAGTGACAGTGTAACACAGTTCTCCTCTGTGCATCATGCTCCATTCCCTAATCCCATTTTTCCATAGGACCTGTGTCTTATTGAACACCAGAAGGAAATGGTTCTGGAGATCAACCAGAACTGTGCAGTGAAGGCAATCTGTTTCTTACAGGAATATTAAATAATTTGCTTTATAAGTTGAAAGGTATTCAGCAAATAGAGAGAGAATAAAAAGGAGGGAAAGTTCCTTTTAGTTCCTCAGTTAAGGAACTAAAAGTTGCTCTGCAGAACAGGATTTCTCTTTCCAACAAAGCCCTAGTATAATGTCAGACAAGTCATTTAAGCCAGTAATTAGGCTTGTCAGTCCCTGACGTCAGGATACTGACTAGACACACTAATGATTTAATTTGAAGTTCTGAGAACTCATAGTTGCTACTGAAATCAATGGTATCTCTGCTCTGAATGAATAAAGTATTAGGTAATGCTGTTAATCTCAAGAATCTTAGTTACTTCATATTGGGCACCCCAAAAGTCAATAGATAGAGAACAAATCAAAGGGTTTGTAACAGGAGGGTCTGAAATGTGGGACTTAAGGCAGGCATGAATTATATTTTAATCAAAACAGGAATAAAAGCACTGAAGTTTTTCGTGCTTACCCACTTGAAAAACTAGGTGAAACAAAATATCTCTAATAAATATAGCATATGGCTAGCTACTTATTATGGTACTGCAATGTTTGTGGCAGGGGAAAGAAGAGCAAAACTACCTCAATTTAACTTCTTGATTATTTGACTTTGCAACTTTTGCAATACTCTTTTTAATACGATATATGAAAACAAAATCCAAAAGTATCATCAATTTATTTCAGGGATGAAAAATGTGTATATGCACTAACTAGCTAGAGTATTTTACACTGATTAGATTAAATTATAAAGGAGTGGCTACAAATGCACACAGATTTTAATGATGGACTAGGACAAAATTTTCTGGTTCTTACAGAAGAAACAATTTTTTTTTCTCCCCAAATATAAGCATTTCTAATATAATAAACTGGAAACTGGAATGTTGCTGGACTGGATAAAGACTTTTTTAACCACTGTGGGAAAGGACAAAGATTGCCAACCCGAGTAGGAAGAAAAATCTTTGAGCTGAAGATATATCCCATCTGTCTAAAATTTCACTAGCTATCTCATGAATCCCTGCACAAAACAGGAGAGTGAGATACTCCAGATCTAGAACCAGCAGAACAGGTAGGCAAAACAGAGGCCTGAGTGGTCACCTGAAGCTTTCTTGAAATGCTTCTACTTTTCTCATGTTTTGTGTAAGAAAAGGAACTTGAGTCAGGGGATGATTTCACAGAACTACAGGAAACTGATTTGTCTACCACCACTTGCATATAAAAGTAAAGGTATAAACCTTGTGGGTGTGTGTGTATATATAAATATACATATGGTGAACCACGGTCCCATCAAAGCAGTTCCTCTCATAATGTCTTCCTAAGCAAACAGAGTAGAAAAAGCAGGAACACTCCAGTGCAGTAAAAGACAGTAAGAGCAATCTCCCAAATAAAGCACCTTCACATTATGGGTTTTCAAGTCACTGGCCTGTCTGTAATGATGGTGGACCAAGATCTGAGACATCGCTCTAGCAACCTCAGTAAAAGCAGCCATTTCCTGACTTTTGTAGCTGTAACAGGCCCCCTATACCCATCCCCTTCTGGACTGCACTGTAACTACTGTAACGAGTCATAGTTATACCTCTAGAATATGCTGAAGAAAGAGCAACTAAATGATGACCACATTAGCTCATGCATTCTGGTCCTGACCTGGAGTTACACAGCCTGGAGAAAGAGAGCCAGCTAAGAAAAATAAAAGAAATCACTGACTAAGTATGAAAAAGGAGGTGCTCCTCTGTATTTGGTGGAACGTTTTGAGTAGTATTAATTCTGCTTTAGTGCAAAACATGCACTGCATGCATGTCTAATTTGTCCTTTGTCAGTCTATTTTTTAACCATTGGTTCTCATGCATATTCCTAAACATTGGCAGGTTCTTCTAGAGGAGTCTGAAAACTCAGGCAGCATGGATTTTGGGACTTAACAGAGATCTCTGCAGTAAGTCCACTGTTACTTTGAAATTTGGCTTCAGTCTGAATTGGACTGTAAAGATACCTGACATCCCTTCCAGCCTTATATTTCCATGAATAAGCTCAAAAAAATTCCCCAGTTTTCACGGAAATGGTAAAAGGACATAATCCTTCCTGCTAGAAAGATAATGATCCTACCGAGAAATGGAGGCAATTTCTAGCATTTTCCATTGGAGAAAGGATATCTGAAAGAGGAATTCTGCCACAGGCATTTCCCCCCGCTGTTCTCATCAGAAAAAAATACCCAAAAAACCCGCTGAAATCTCTCTCTCAGAATTAAGTAGAATCATTTCAATAAAGAAAATCAATGGTAAGGCAATTCAAATAACACATTCTGTACTGCATTGCTAGAATAGACTCGCAGCTCACCCAGTAATTCCTATTTTTCCATAATTTTCTCATAATTTTTTAAAAGCTAAATAAAACCTGTGATGTTATCTGACATGCAAACTGAAAATCAACATCACTCAGAGATGTTCTCAGCTCATTTGAAGGGTGAGAATGGGTTGACTGAAACAAACAGTATGTTGGTTTGAAGGTAACTGAACAAGGATCTTAGCATTTTATAAATGTTTCTCATCAAACAGAACAGACAGGTCTATGTTCTACTAGAAAATATTGACAAAGCAGCAGCACTAACCTTGTACTATATAGGGAATGTTCTCCTCTCTGACCAGTGAGTATTTGGGACGAGGGGCGGGGGCTGGCGGCCTGTTCATGATAAAGGACCTGCAATGTTTCCTTTTCTCCTCCTCCTCCTCTTCCTCCCCCAGTATGAAATCGTACACAGATTCCTCCAGTTTCACAGCAGAGTATGGGTGCTCTTCCTCGCCATCTTCCTCACATGTCTCTTGGTCTTCTCTGCAGCACGCTGTTTTGAGTCCGTCACCATGTTCTCTTTTATTCCTGTCCATTACAAAATTCCTCTCTGAAAAAGGAAGAAATTGTGTTGCATATACAGGGTAAAGAAAGGAGATTAGGACTTAAAGCTTTAGAGATTCCTAAAGTAACTCAGAGACCTAATTTCACTTCTAAACTAAAGTGCTCTGATTTTCAGAGGCTTCTGATCATCTAATTCAGTAGAGATGATGTCCCAAAGGAATAATTCCAGCTTCAGGGACTCCTCATGATTTCACACCAGATTATCAAACATAGGTGCTTAGTTGTTAGCCACAAAATAAATGGATTTATTTAAAGAAATACAGAGTGCACCAGTTACTCTCACAAGGGTTACACAAGTACATTGCTTCATGGGAAAGCCAAGTAAGTGGTACCTGTGGTCCTTGGCATTTTGCAAAGTCAAGCTGTTTGTTACCTGTTGCAACAATGACTTAAGAACTGAAACCTATTTTAGAAAATGTTGGATTTTGTCTTTCCTACATCTTCAGTGTCCCACTTGGTTTTGCGGACTTTACTAAGATGTACTGTAGGTCAAGGTGAAAAAAACCAAAACTCTTTACAGAGTAGGTAAAATTTATGACCGCTTATAATCTATGCTAAAACTATCCGAACACCCCCACTCCAATAACTTCCATGTCTCTCTGTACTCCCTGTATTTCATCTCTTTTATAGTACAACTACTCAGAACTTGCCTTCCTTTAGCTTTTACATTTCACGGCATTAAAAGACATTGATGAGTTTCCCGATACCTGGCTTTGTTTTGATTTGTCTTTAAAACCCTCACAAACTTCTAAGAGTTACAAGATGTTACTGAGGCTGGCATTCCCATAAATGTTTATAACTTCCTTGTGATGAATACCTATCTTTCCTGCAAAAACAGTAGACCTGTCTGGAATTCTTGTACTGAGTCATGTTTTCCTTGTGTTGTAATTTACTGCCTGTGCATATGTGTAGCTGCTAAACTAGACTGTGGTCACTACTGGTGTTTTCAATCCTTTGGCTGCAATTTAAAGAATTATCTGTTTATGGGCCCAGAGGAGCAAAACAACCTTTTAAAGTGGCATACATTTGTAAATGGGATGCATCATTTATAAACGGGATGTATTAATAATACATACTATCAACATGTATTCTGGCTAAGATATAAAAATATTTTAAAACAAGTGGGATTAATACACCTGCCATATTTAATATGAATAATATTTTGTTTCTGTGTCACTATACAAGTTCTGTTTCTTTCTCTGTAGGACATTCATTTAACTCCCACAGGCGGCACTCTCAGGCCACTGCCAAAACACAGACTTGAAGAAGAGGAGGCTTGCCTTTGATGCAACTCCTAAAACGAGTGGCTGACTGAAAATGTGTAGCAATGACTCACTAGAGCTGCTCTTTGAAAGCAAGCATCACCCTCATTTAGAGGCATTCTGATAACCCATTCCCCAATGACGAAACCATGGCGAAACAGGAAAATTCAGAGCACGTTTTAAATGAACTATTCACACAGGAAGACTTGGAGATGAACTCTGCTTTACCAGCACAGGACACTACACAGCCAGGAAACTCTGTTGCTACTCACAGACAGACAGCGAGGGTCACATTACTGCCCGATGGTTCAGCCATGTAGGAGCTATTCCAAGACAGGCATTGATATCAAACCTACACTAACAACTCCTGCATGCCAAAACTGACTCCTCAATTATACACACATATAGCTTTAGTTTCTATGAGAAGCAAAACACATCTTTAGCATCAATTTTATTCCACCCCTCTTTCTCTTAGGATTCACCTATGACTTCCTGCATGTAGCCAGCTTTTTCTTCCACAGCAGAACACAGGAAAAACCCTACTTATAGCAGGCTATAAGACTAAAGAGCTGTTTCTGTCTGATTATGTGAACTTCAGAGTGCTTGGTGATGGTAATTTTAGACTCTAATAGATTACACCACATTTGAAAACAGAGTTAACAGTAATAAGCGGTAGAGAAACTAAGAAGCAATTTGTGTGCACACTTATCAGTAGTGTCCGTGACAAATAAGAAGGGTGGGGTTTTTCCCCCCCCATGCAACTATTTAAGACTGGTATTTCAGCTTGAGTTATTTTGCATACTTATTTTTCCCAATGAGAAAAATTGATGATCATCTCTTCTGAAAGAGATTGAAATAGTATTTTGGGCTTCTTATCACTTTAATCAAACCCAACACAAAATTTTAGATTTTTACTCTGGGGAAGAAGTATCAGAAAAAAAAGATAAAAAAGGCAAAGCATTTCATTAACAGTCATAATTTTTCCCTTTCTTTTCAATCTGTAACACAATGTAGCTTTTTATTTCTAACTAACTACATCATCAGCTGAAATGTAAGAAAATACTATGTTGCTTCTCTCTGCATGGTCACTTTTTGCTAATTCTACCTGTGAAACTCTAAGCTGTATTAAATCAAGGTAAGATTTAATGTTTTAAAATGGTGAATACTTAAGGCAACGTGACAAAATTACAAGCTTGTTTGAAGCCTCTCTTGTAAATCCAATGAACTATGAATTTTTTGAGATAGGCAGAGTGAGGAAAACCTGAACCCAGCAGCCCATACCAGTCTCACCTGACATACCTGATCATGAATATCTTGATGCAACAAAGTTCATAAGCACATGTTGCTTTGCAGCACTAGGGCCATCCTGCCTAGTTACTCTGCTAGAAGTGACCATATGTAATCTTTACAGCAGCACTTAGTCTGCACTTGCACACGTTTGTATCCGGGGTTATTTTCCTCCCAAGGCTGTACCTTGTGATAAATTGTGCAGATCGTCCTGTCTTAGGATGCCAGGCAGATTTCGAGGGGGAGGAGGGGGTGGCCTCTTACAGAAAAAGCAATCTCCTCTGTTCGCTTTGAGATCATCTGGTATGTTGGCATACAAATTGTCAGGACTGTAGTGAAAGCTGTAGGAATCTTCCTCGTCTTGATCTTCATGTTCTGTCTCCTCTCTGCTGTCTTTTACATCATCTTTCTTTTCCTCATTCACTTCAGCTTCTTGATGGCATCTTGATCCAATTCCATATTGATCTCTTGGGTTCTGCTTGGCTTTTAATAGTAAAGAATGCATTATTTCACTTAAAATTTGCCATCTAGAAACATATTCTGTTTCAAGGATTCTCAGAGAAGCAACACAATGGCTAATAAAACTTTCATGAACTGATACAGTAGAAAAGCTGTCAAATACATACCGTCACTGAGCAGCTTTTTAAATATTTACCAAATGAACAGTGGAATTTTTCATTGCACCTTGCTACTCTGATACATGCCATCTCTGTGTGTGCAATGTTAAACTTCTCTAGAGCTGCTGTCAGAATGAAATCACACACACTTTCCCTGCCTCCATAATTTGTATTATTTGATTTTCAGTGCAGCACAGTGCAACACCTAACAAAATAAAGCCATAGCTCGCACATCTGTGTTACTTGTTTTTATACAATGGGGTTTGGTGCTCTCTCTTTGAAATGAACATTGCCCACGGGGGACATGACTGCACACCTGTTGAAACAGAGCTCTTCTGTCTTTAGAGGCTCATGAACTACAGAACAAGAATATAGTGGAGGTAAGTCAAAGGGTACATTTGAATTGCTATGTACAGCACCAAAATTTTAGTAGTCAAGCTCAGTAACATAACACAGTAAACTACACAAGTACATCAGCAGACTTTACTGAGCCCTTGAGGTAGGTTTCCATTCTGAGTTACCCTGTGGTGATGCCTGCCTTTCCCCATTGATTCAAATGTGAGGTTAGGGCATTTAGCTGGCTAACGTGGCCTGCTGTTACAATTTGTGTTCTTGTTCCAGGTGCCTGCCCTGCATTGTTCACATATACAGTGTGACAGAGATAGTAAATATTTATCTGAGCTAACCTGTTTTTTCCCAGTGTTTATCATCTACCTATATGTGCTAAAGCAACTAGCTTAAACTTAGCAAATAAGAAACATCCTTTTCATGTGTATGAGACAGTCCAAAAGATAAAACTGTCAACAATATAGAAAGAAGATAAAATCTAGCTTTATAGGTCCATGATACTGTTAAGATATATTCAAAATATATGCCATCAGTAAATGCCAACAAGCAACTTTGTTTGCAGTTCTCAAGGGGAATGCATATGACCACAGAGAGCATCAACAAGCTTGCCATCAATTTATGCTTAGAAGTATGAACATCAAGCTGCAAAACATCAACTATCTGTGCCTCCATACAGGACCTCACTGCACCTGTAGGCAGTGCCTTCCCTCATCTGAAGGCTGTTCTCTGAGAACTTGGAGAATTCAGCTCTTTTCTAGGTTGAGAGCAGAAATCACAAATGCCCAGAATTTACAAGGAGGTCTTTCTTACGGAGTGATAACTTGGTTATCATAACTGAATCCCTCAACTGTAGAAACTAGGACACCGGCCTTGCCTGGAAGTTGCAGTAACATGTGGAAGTTGAAAGTGTTAGAATAATTTGCCCTCTCAGTCCATAAATACAATCACTTAATACAGCATACACCAATACCAATAAAACCATCTAACAATATGACTTACCCATGGCTAGTTGAGTTTCTGAGCCTAACATAAGCTTGTAAGCATCACTGTCTTCTGATTCCTCCTTGCAATTGGTAAAATAATTTGCTGAATTAATCTACAAAGAAAAATAAAGGAGAATATTTGTTTTAATGACAGCAAGAATATTTTACTGACATAATTTCCTATCTTCACACTTTGCTGTTGATATAATATTCAACATTCTACTAGGAAGAAAGTGGAGACAGAAACATCATGCATTTACAAATATGTAATGGTATACATATTTTGGCAAAAGGAATGCATATATCTGAATACATATAAAGGACACAAGGTTCTGCACAGCAAGGATTGAAGTTAATTGATCCTTCCCTACCACTGCACTGGGCTATCCAGACAGTTCCCACGTCTGGTCCCAACTGTGAAGCACTCATAGATAATGAGAAAAATTAGGAACAGAAAAACACCAAGTCCACAGGAGATGACTGAATAGCTCAAGGGTACGCACAGTGCAAGGAATCTCTGGAGACCTCATTACAAACAGTTTCTGTATCCTGGTGGTTGGTACCAAAAGGTGTGTGTGCACTGAAAAACCTGAAATGGGACTGCAAAGCATGTTAGCAGTTCTACCTCAGTGACCAAATGTGGCAAAGTGGGGTTTTCATTCCTCTAGAAAGCTGTTACGTTCACCCAGTGCTATTCAAAATTAGCCTCAGGAGGGCCAGAACAATCAGTTTTCTAAAACATTATCAATGTATTTCTTCAAGCAGAAGAGATACAAAGCTCTGCTCATCCACAGCTGCTAAAACCAAACCTGTAATACAATTACAGACAGTTCTGTTGGCTTAAAAGATAGAACACACATTTGTTAATTGCTGATTTTTAGAAACAATTGGAATTTCAAAAAGTGACAGATTTTTAAAGAAACCCAGCAGGACATTGATTCCCATGTAAATGGGATATGAAACTATCCTTCACAGACACAATGTAGCCCTCACCAATTATTCAGGAATTTTGAATCACAAAATGTCAGCTCTGGGGGTTTGAATACACCAACCCCAAAGCAGGCAGGGAAACAACACAGTCCATGTATCATCTGGTCTGCAAGATTAATTACAAGCAGAATGGTGAACAGTGAAGTCAAGAGAAAGAACTGATAAGCAGTTAAACCATTCTGCATGGCACAGAAACTGATTCCCAGGTGCTTGTGACACTCTCAAGAAGTTTGTTCCTAGTATCCTGCTGCCTCCTGGCACCCACAAGGACAGAGTTCTTGCTGTGTGAAAGAGGAAAAAAATTTGAGAAACAAAGGGGTTTTCTGGGGAACTGAGAACGCCTTCTTTCCTGCAGCTCTTGTACACAACCATCTCGTTAATACCAGTCCAGAGCCAGTTCAGCCATCAGATCGCAACAGGTGCCTCCCTGGCCTGCTTTGCTTTGCTGCTCTAACAGTCTTTGCTTTGCTGCTCTAAGTCTTTGCTGCCTGGATCTCTCCATAGCTATGCTTGCCTCCAACAACGAAGTATTAATCTCTGCCTTCTGTGCCCATACAACACGTGCATCAGTGAAAGAATCCTGTTTTTCTTGAACTTCCCCATCATTTATGTGGTTCCTCTATACTATGCAAAAACAGGATGCATCTTAAAAGCCCCAAAGTTAGATCTTGTCAGAATACTTATTTTCAAAAGATTTAGGTCCGCATGTGCTAAATGTAGGTGTATGTTGTGGGAATATATAAGGTCTTCTGATATGTCTCCTGTGAACAGAGGACATGTGTAGAAGAAATCAAGCAAGGAGAGATCTAGGTGTATTAAATTCTCCTGCTGTGACACTGGAATAACACACCAGGGAAAATCTTTCAGTTTCCACTTTTATCTTTGAAAACATGAAATACTCACGGATATACAGTTGGTAGAATGAAGTCAAAAGGGTAAGTGGAAAAAACAAACGTAATTTTCTGATTTTCTTTGACACAGCTATTTCTCAGATGAAGGAAACCTGGTGACTCCCAGGAAAACAATAGAATAGATGGGATTAATATGCATTTTTGAAACATCTGTGTTGCAAAAGGCAGAAGGTCAGCCATCCTTCTAGCTTAGAGTGGCTCTACCGATAATGCTGAATCTTGGGGAATCCAGGATGCAATTCAGAAGTTTAGTCCCTGACTACATTTTCTAAAAGTCTCCTGCGACCTGTGAGACACAGAAAAGCTGAACACCTGGAAACAGTCTTTAACTAAATATGTTTACACTTGAAAAAAATTCTGTATAATGTAAAAATTATTGACAAAAGTCTCCTCTGACACCGGGTATGATGACACCGTGCATCTGAAAATGCTGCAGTGCCTCCAAAGGCAGGAGAGTGTCCTTATTTGAGAATGCAAAGCAACATTGCTAAATCAGAATAACGTCATGGCTCAGCTTGCAAACCTCGCCATGATGCCCTGAACAAATGCCCATTACTTTCAGGTTTGGAGTGTCTTTTCTGTGGGCTGGGGTCATGTAACTTGACTGTAATAGCATAGCTAACATGATGTTTCTACGGTAGAATGCATACAACACATGCACAGACCTGAACTTCCACGTCATTTGAACCTGTTTGGCTGAAAATGGGTCTTTGCTTTATACTGAGATTTCTTATGGATGTGAAGTCATCTTCCAAAGGAAGAACTAGCTTCACTGGGAACCAGCATTACAATAAAAAAGGTATAAAAAAGTTCTTGCTGTCAGCACTGAACTGCTCACAACAGACTATGGGAAAGGGCTCTGAACATTTGAAACTAGTTTGTGAGTTAAAAAAATTTCCTTACCTCAGGATGCAACAAGAATGTTGGAATGAATTAAAAGTCCTTGGAGAGACTGATGATGTGTCAAGTCCTGAGATTAAATGCCACCTCTCAACATCAAAAGGTAGGTACTTTTCTTTCAGTTATGTATTTTAACTGTCATGATTAACTGCCATTCAAAAAGGCCCAGCTTTTGAATAGATTCAAAGCTGTTCTTATACAATCCCTGATTTCTCTCAGTTATTTACTCAGGAATTCATTATCAAAAGTATTATAACCATCTTGTCAACATTTTTACAATGCTCTTCTGAAAAGCCATCTTTTTAAGGCACGTTTTCAGGAGATTTTCTCCTTGTTCTACAAAGGATTTTCCAACCCCTCAACATATATCCCTACAACGACTCTGTATTGAGAGGGAATCATCCCCTCTGGCGAGGGCCCACACCACTAAACTGGGTGCTTTGTACCTTCTTGTATAGTGAGGAGTGAAACGTTAAAGAATTCAGAGGAATCTAACCCAACAGTGATACTTAGATATGGCAAGAGTGAGAAGCACCCAAACATCAGCATTTCATTTATGAACAGATACTCACAGGTCAATATGTCAATCACAGCTCACATGAGCCTTTATGTATGAGATGTAAAGGGATATATCTAAAAATATATCTTCGTGTTATATTCCCAGAAACAAAGGAAGCCAGAACTCCTGATAGTACATTGCTCAACAGCTTTTAAGATCAGATCTTCATGCTTAAATTGGGCCTGGGACAATACTTAGAGTAATAATACATTCACATGAGAATATATACATAGAGTATATATATGAGAATGTATGTACACATATGAGAATATATACATATGTATGTATACATATAAGAATACATAAATAGAGTAATAATTCATTCATATGATTATTATGTGCTTGATTCCACTGTTTTCCAATTCTCCTTATTAGTTGTCCTTTTCTTTCATTAAATTGGCCCTTAATGAGTTGAAATTCCACTGTATATACACCTTTTTATACTGAATAATTATATGCCTTGTGAGTTTAAATTCAGACTCAAATCTCTATTTCATCTTATTGCACTGGTATTTCTTAAAAAAATTTAATGTATGTAACAAAGGCTTCTGTACCTCTGCCATACTTTGGGAAGTCCTGCTGTTTCCTATATCCTCAGTTTTTCTGAATTGCAGCAATCAGGAAAATTGATGGAGAAAGTCTTTATCATTACTTGTAAACGTCTTTTTGAACCCTTTGACAAGACTGTCTTTAAAGTTGAATTAAAAAAGAATTTCTGGAAGTTAGCTCCCTGACTTAATAGAGGGGAATGCATAGAAGTGCCCTGGAAGATTTAAGTTTGGTATAGACTAAAAAAGAGGTGGTTGTTTCAGCTTAAATATCACGTGCACCATTAAAGTGCTGATACGGGCTTGACAGTTTTGTGCCTCTGTCTTGACAAATTTGTCATCCCATCTGTTGATTATCTTCTTGTTTCTTGCAGACTTGGTCAAGTCACTGCTCTGTGCTGTCCAGTGTTCAGTGTCGTCATACCTAATAGCTCACATGTTGCCTTGGCAAACTCCTGAAAACTGAACAAGACACACTAGTCCAGAATCACTTACAGTGCTAAATCAAATATATGTTCTGTGAGGCTCTGCAGTGAATCTTTCCATTAAACACTAAAAATTGGACTACTGTCTTCCCTCCATGTAAGTGAGGCTCTACCAGGATATACTTCACAGCACTTTCCCCAGAAATCTCCTGGTTCAGGACGAAGTGATGTTTTTGCATCTTGTGTAAAAGATGTCTGAAGAACATCACGTGTTCCTTCCTCAAGACAAGATTTTGTCTTCTGAAAGTTAGTGCATTACTGCTTGAGGCAGGCAATCCCCTTCTCTTTTTCCATACAAATTACCTTTACTTTAGCCAATATTTCAAGTGGGAGAGCACAAAAAAGGCAGCTCCCTGCAGTCAGTCTCAAAAAGCCCATAATTTATAGGATTGCTGCAAGCAACAACTAAATTTTAATTCTAATCTTAAGACTAATTCAATTTTCACACTTCAGTCAGTCCATCTGCCTACCAGTTTTCTTCATCAAGCCTTTTTCTGGGAGAAGCAAGACTTCAAACACTAAATTAAACTGAAGGTGCTGCCTTTAATTTGTTTAGGACAAAGACAATTTGATCTTCTTCCGGACTCCAGGGCATTTCCAGCTGCCTGTTGGATAGTGTTCAGACTTGCTGTTAGACATCTCAAAAATACTATCCAATCACACTGAGGCCTGTTCTTTCAGGGCTGAGACAGATCTGGTTGCCTGACTTGTTTATAACACATCACCGCAACGTTCCTTCTTATCCCACTCCCAACATTCAAAGCCTGCAGTTCTTCCAAGAGAGGTATTTTGTTTGTTCATCTGCCTCCCATACTCTATAGCACAGCATTTCAGACCAGAGGACAGGCATGGCTGTCCTAAAGGCACAGCTTAGGCAGACTCTTCTGACTATTAGGCAACACAACAACACTGCCAGTCACCTGGAGTTGAACTTGTGCTGAACACCAGAAAACACCAGTTTCAACCACTTGATTTCCTTGAGATGCACCAGTCTGAAAGACTCCAACAGTTGCCCTCTCCCTCTGCTGATCTGGAGCCCTGATTCTCCTGGGACTCTGAAAAACAAGTAGTCACATGCTGGTTAAAGCTATCACAGTCTATATGGACTTGCCAGAAAGGCTGCAAGAGCATGTAGAGCCCAGGTCCACGTACGGCAGTGCTTTTAAAATTATTTCATACCAGCTATGGAGGTAGATGAATGCTTATGTCTTTGGAGTCAGTGCATCCTAAAGAAAGTAATTATTTTCTCTAAATATCATTATAAAATAAACCCAAGAGGACATGGTCTCATTTTCCCTTTTCCTTTCACTACAAACCTCAATATGGCATACAGTTCTTCCTGAAAAGCAAAATCAACAGCTTTGAAAACCTAGAAGTAGATGTGAACTGTGAATCTTCACATAACTGGATAACAATATGCTCATCCATAAATCACTACACTGCATCATGAACTTGGAAGAAATTTGAAAAAAATCTATTCTTTAGGGTACTGAATAATACAGGAACCAGGATGACACTAATTAATAAGCCTTTCCATTTTGACAACAAATTGGTGAAAACGAGCCTTATAAAAACATTTCTCATTACTTCTGATTAGTCTTGTTACCTGCATTTCATTTTGTGCCTTAGTATTTCTCACAGTATCCTTAAGTGCCTGTGCTACAATCCTGTCTTTGACCTTAGTAACCTGACACAGTTTTTACTTCCGATGGACTTCATTCTCCTGTATGGGGTTGTTCTCTTACTACTCTTTCAACCTTTCTTTCACAATGAGGTAGATATGCACTTTGATATGCTTTTCTTTGAAATCTGTTGCTATTATGTTGTTATTTTTCATTCCCATAACAGAAACTGTATATAATAACATATCTTAGATCGCTCTCACCAAGGTTACCCTGTCTGGACAACCTCAATGATTTCCTCTTCTTTGTTTACAGAGAAAAGAGTCCTCTAGCTATTTCGTTCACCTTAAATGTCAAAATCTTAACAATGCATTTAAGAACTTGCTGGATAATGTTTCCTGTTGTATTTCTTTCCAGGCACATGCTGGTGATCTGGACCTCAGAGTAAGCCTACATGCTGGTACACAACTGTTTCCCCTTTGCTTCCTGTTTCTCTTTCATATAAATCATGCAAATTATTCCATCTTATATCTGGTACACAAATACGGCCAGTTTTGGTACATAAAAGTACTGTATCCTTATTTTAACATACCTAAGTTTTTTGAGCACTAGCCTAGTTTTCTCTTATTTCTTTAGGTTAAAAATCCCCACCCCTTCCCATTTTGCAGACAACAAAAGTCACTACTGATGAGCATTCCAGATTTTAGAAAAGGGATATAGCATAAGCAACCTAAGCCTTAATTTGAGAACAAGCCCTAATATGATCATGAGAATGTGTTTCGTCTATTCAATTCAAAGGACTGGCATTAACACCAAAAGAAAATACGCTTGCTTCCTTCTGGAAAAGTATGCTGGATTCTTTTAAAAAGGGCCAACTTGCAAAACAACAAAAAACCCCAACTCAACCAACCAAAAAACCCGCCACTACAACCAAACCCCAAAACTTCCAAACAAACAAACCCCTCCAGTTTCTAAACCCTGTCTAATGCAAAGTGGAAAGTCTCTTCCAGATAATTTAAAAAGAAAACTAAGGGACATAATTTTCAATAATTTCAGGGCCTTTTCCATGTGAGTGCTTGATGGAATTGAAACCTTATTGATCTCTTCAGAAACTGCGTAACTGAAACCCAGAACTGCCTCTGATAAAAAAAAAACACATCGAAAAAACTCAACTGATCTTCCCACAAAATCTACTTTCATATATGCTGTGAAGATGTAGAAACAGACTAAATATAATACAAAGTACTGCCATAATTTGAATTCTATGCCCTACGTTGGTATTTCTGATATCAGGAGCAGAAAAATATGGTTCCATCAGTTCCTCTTTCATTACTGAATCATTTTTTGGTTTTGACCCTAACAAGCTCATTTGGAAACTCAGCTCTAAGTTCCTTCTTGCCTAGAATTAAAGCATCAACATAATATATTCCTTACCCCTACACTTCTTCCAAGTTGCTTTCCACACAGTCAGCTTTGATTTTTAATGTTAGCTGGTTTTGGATGGGTGACACATTCACATTTCACGTAGAAAGGACTTAAATTCTGCAAAAGCAGGACTAGATTCCTACTTCCTTAAGTCCTACCAGATTTTAAGGCTAGCTTTATGGAGTACTTCAGGCTAGTTTCTGACAGACAAACACTGCCACTTCAGTGACAATAAAGACAGCTTCACTTTCCAGTAAAAACTTATATTGAGGTGAATGTGGAAAGCCCTTCCCAAAAGAAAGGGCTGTCCTTCTGGCCTACTCTCTTCCATCTGCCCCAGAAGGCAGTAGCAACAATAAAACCCCACCTTCCTCTATAGCTACACATCAAAAGGCATACTTGGCAGGTTATTTATTTTCACGGGAGGTGAACTGTGCTGGCAAAACCAAATGCCCAAGCAGCGTGCTGGGTGCCTCCTTTTCCTTGTCATAGGCATAGCAGATTTCCTTTCTAATGCCCTTCGTTTCAGAGAAACTGGATTGAAACAGAGTAGTTGGATCTCTTTTCCAGCCCCAGATGATTTGCTTGTACCACTCCTCAGACCTACCAGTACCGTCTGCTTAGACTGTAGATGGAACAACTGAAGCAGAAGGGATACACTGCCATTTGGCATCATCTTCACAGTTTATGATCCTTTTGTCTCATTCTCACAGTGGTCTAGTCTACGCTATGCCCACTGTTGCTGCCCTACCAGAGCTTTCCAGAATGCAAAGGTGAGAACTAGTACACTCTAGAAAATATTTTCCATTTGCACTATCAGTGCTTCATGAAATACAAGCAGATGATTTGGCAAATACTTTTCTTTCATTCAGTTCCATCTGTATCCTTGAGTCTCATGACCAGCCATTCTGGTTATAAAAATTGTTCTAACTCTCAAGTCTGCCTTAATTACTAATATTCACATATTCTACAATGTAAAATATTCATCAAAGTATTGGAAGTGTTTAAGTATTTATTACTAATTTCTCCCAAGGTCCTGTATGAGCACCTGGAGAAATGACTGAAAAAACCAGCTTCATAAAATTGATTGCATGCATGAGGATAGATCCAACATTACTGTTCTTTAGTTTTATTAATGTCAAACATTTTTACTACCCTATTAGCTTGCTTGATAACTCATGCTTGCAAAAAACCACGAGAAAACACAGATTTCTCTAAAGCATGAGCACAATGAAACATTCAATACAGTGTTACAATCAAAGACAGAAATCACTTGGGAATCTAATCTGGTTGTAAAGCTGGGCAGGTGGGAAGAAAAGTCCAGAAGAAAAGAAGGAAGTTTTGCTGCACATGTTCTATCACGCAATGCTGAAGCAGACAGCAGTTTAAAGCAGCGTGGGCTGAGTAGCCCAGGGGCTGCATCCAGCCCTTGAAACACTTGAACTTGGCCTCCTGACCTAAGCAAGACTTGCCTTAGAAAAAGCCAAGAACAGCACATATTATTCTGCCAGCCAAAACTGCTGCTTCCTTCTGCCTGCTCCCCATCTGTCAGGGCAAACTGATGTGCAACACACTCTGCCTTCTCAGAGAGCACGGCTGAGCCATCCCCAGTGTACTCCATGGTGCCGTACAAGAGGGCCCTCAGCTTTGTTCTCTGCTTCACCACATGAGAGAGTGCCTGTGCCACAGTGCCTGAGCTCTGCACCACATCTTGGACTCATGTACATCTCAGGCTGTGCCCAGGAGCTGAACATGCAGCATCCAACGCCCAGAAATGAGAACTCCTTCTCTGCTCTACTTCTTCATAGGAAAAGTGAAGGGGCATTAAAAGTTCCTGGGATTTTTCTCACTGATGCTGTTCAGTGCTATGTTTTCCACTATTTCCCTTCAGTTTACTCTGTATTATTGAGGCCTTGTGATATCAAGATGACAGAATCCTCAGTGCCACTAATAACCATTAGCCAGCCACTGAGCAAGAGGCAACTGACATAAACCTGTGTGTGCCACACAAGTCAGACCACAAAAAGAACAGGTTTTTAACATCAGTGACCGTATTTTTGAATAAAGCTGTTCATTCTAGGAACAAAAGTCAACGATAGCTCCGTTACTCAAAATGACTTCTCAGAGTAGCAAGCAATCATAATTTCTTGCTAACCCCTCATGCCTTTCTCCTGCAGATACTTGCACCAGGTGACTTTCTATCAGATGTCTGGACATAACACAGCAGTGTTGTTGCATCTTAAATATATGACCCTTACTCCCCTTATGCCTTTAACTTACATCCATTATGCCTTTAACTCCCAACAGTTTTAAGTGTTCAAGGTCAGGAGGGGCAGGGCTTTAAGATCATTTAACATGATCTATACTGCCCATGGCAGGGAGGGTAAAATACATGATCTTTAAAATTCTTTGCAACCAAACTGTTCTCTGATTCTACCTCAGCAGGACACGCAATCTTCTTTCAAAGGCACGGTCCTATTGTGTAAGGCTTCAGCATTACCTTTTTCAGAGCACAATTTCTCTTTTTGGGTCATAGGTGTGTGTATAATCACTTTATTTATCTGTATGGATTTCACTTTAACCTGACACTTTCCACTTTGTTCATGTTAATTCAAACCAGGAGTACCACATGATCTAATGGACAAGCATACTTATGTGCTGATTAAACTAATCCTAATAAATTAGAACAAAACAAACACATACTAAATAAGGTAGAAAACTGAGCATGGACACAGGATGACAGCAATAAGAATATTGTGACATTGACAATAATTTGTAAAATTCCCTCTGCATATAATTTGTCAGAAGTCTCAACTACTACCATATTTTCTGCAATACAGAAATGTTAGAATTCTCATTCCAATGTGATGAAAGTATATAAATGTCCACAACTACCAAAGATAGATAATTACATAGAATAAATTAGAAATTAAATGCTCTACTGCCAAATTCTAATGATTTTGGGATCAATCTGGAGCAAATGTATGACTGAAACAGATGATTTGCACTATATTAAGAAACTAAACAAATTAAAACATCAATGAATCCCCAACTTTGGGTTCAGATATTTTAATACGAGCAAAAAGAATTGTTTGATTTCAAATAATCTGTTGCATTCTTAAGTAATTTCCTTCTGGGCTCCCTTATTAAACCATTTCATTTGCATGTCTGCTTTAGCTTCATTACAAGCAGATTTACTGCACTGCATTCAGCCAGCATCCCTGAAGCAATCCTTGCTCGCAACACTATTCTGCGCAACTTCACACTTTGTATGCCTATCAAATCACAAAAAACTTTCTGCAACTTTTTTTTTAACTTCTGCTTATCAATTAGTTTCTTGGAAAAAAGTCTCCCTTTCTACAAATTCATCACCACTGAGAAACAAACAATAAACAAAAAAGCCCAAACTAAGTAAAAACTTGGTGTGCCTAGACCTGTCCATTTATTATTATATGGCCTTCATGACTATGGCTTTTAGAGATGAATATTACTGTAAGAGAAACAAAAAGGGACTTCTAATCACAGAACTTAATTTACTGGTATATACAAAAATATCTTTTTAAAAATCAAATCACTGCTGCCTCCATTTGAAGAATTTGTGCTCGCTTTCCCTCTTCTAAGCATTTATGCTGTTCTCTAATCTAACTACTGAGTATCAAGGGATTTTTCTTCTGAGCATTCAAAAATAAAATCTCTCCTCAGACTCATTTTAGCTCATTTCTCCTTTAATGACAATTCTTGTTACTTCACTTTTCACACACCCACACAACTTTCTGAAAGACTTTCAAATCTTGTAGAGTACTGATTCTGCTGAACAAAATATCCACTGCTGTTTGACAGGCTGTGTAATCATTGCAAACTCCATAAAAGCATTCCATTCTCTCACACAGGTTAATTTTTCAGTCTAGCAGGGTAAGAATTTTTTCTTGGTTTTCTGATTTTTTTTTTCCTAGGCAAAGCAATAACCCTTCTCCAGAGAGCTTCTCTTTCACTTGAAGACAATTACACTGTTAGAACTTTCAGTGTAGTTACTAAATTATTGCTCCCTTAGCAGATCAAGCGATAGCAGAGAGAGAGAATCGCAGAACCATTTAGGTTGGAAAAGACCTCCAAGACCATTGAGACCAACCATAAACACAACACTGCCAGGTCCCTGGGAGCTTGGGCCTGAGAGCCATGGCAGCATGCAGGACCAAAACCCAAAATAATCTCCTCTCACAACAGATTGAAACGGGAATGCTCCACTCCTTTGCCAAGCCAGTACCTGCTGACCATTCGTCTATTGAACTTTACAGTTTATAAATTTTACCTCCTGCTTATTTCTTTAATGTCTGGTAGATTTTGCTTTTCTGTGAGATTTTCTGAGATCAGTTCATTAAAATACTAATTTCAAGTGGTAATTAACTGCTGGTGGAACCAGCGGTAGCACTGATACCCTCTCAGCGGCAGGAGAGTTCACAGATGCTCAGGTCCCTGGGAAGTGGAAAAGGAGGCAGAAGATTCATTGATATTTAGAGTATGTATATACTGTAAGATAAAGGACCCTTTCCATAAGGATTCCTCATGGGAATCTGAACAGGCTTTTTACAGATGTACTGGGCCTGGCTGGAATGGAGTTAACTTTCCTCATAGCAGCCCATATGGTTCTGTGTTGTCAATCTGTCACTAAAAGAGTGTCCGTAATGTACCCATGTTTTGGTTACCACTGAAGATTGCTGGTATAGCCTCAGTATCTTCTCTTTTTCCTCCTCTGTCCCCTCCCAGGAAACAGGCTGTGGTGGGCAAGAACCTGTGAGAGGACACAGGCCAGTGGATAATATTCCATGCCATTTAACATTTAATGTCATGCTCAGCAATAGAAATAGGTGGAGGAAGATGACGGTGGGCTTTTTGGTCCAAGGTGGCTCTTCAGAGACTGGCTGGGTATCGGTCTATCTGTGGAAGGCAGTGAAAGATTTCCTTTGCTTCCCTTGTTTTTTCCTCCTCTTTCCTTCATATACTGAACTGTATATACCTTGCTTTTCTCCTCCTATTCTCTCATTCACTGGAGGTGGGGCAGAGGAGGTGAGGGCACAGTTGTGTCAGTGCTTAGCTGACTGTGGTCAGCTCACCACACTAGATAAGTACAGCCCTGTGAAAAGGGACATGTGTGGCATAACACGAATTTTTAAAGCTTTCTGGGCTATGCCAACTTCAGTCTAAGTTACTATTCAGCGATTGCTTCCTCCCATCAGTCCATGACAGTTCTCCAGAAGTTGCTGTCCAGCACAAAACTGTGCTAGCATGCTTTATCTAGAGCCCTAGCACCTCCAAATCAACCCCTATAATGGAACAAACATGCTATACACACTATAGAGATTCCTCATCTTAAGAGAAAGAGAGCATTTGCAGTACCTGACTGACTGACAGGCAGTAAGACAGAATTTTAGATCTCATACCTATTTACTGTTGCTTTTGTTTCTCCTAGATGGCACATATAAAACCTTTTTGTTTTTAAAATCTAAAACAAGAATGAGTCATTAGCTCTGAAAAGCTCTTTGATTCTCTTAGCACTAATATGAGCAGGTAAGAATTTTGCCATCATAAAGCATAATTATGTTTTAGATGACCATAATATCATCTAGGGGTATGAAATGCTTTAAATGCTGCAGAGGGATAGCAGCTAAATAACAGCTAGATAGAAGCACACCCGAAAGGGTAACGAGATAGTGAAAGAGCAACACTTGTGAAAAACTTAAGATTAGCACAACTGAACAGCTAATGCTTAAAACAGAAGAGTAAGCAACTAGCCTTTTGCAAGGTTTTGAGAACCTCAAATAATCAGTGACTCTACCGGAAAGGAAAGGAAGAGGATGGAGAAGGCATTGATTAAATGCCTCAACTGTGCCCACAGCCCAGGAGACTTTCAAATCCCTTTCTGTGTAACGAGGACAAACATGGTCTGGCTGAGCAAAAAGGCATGCAGTCTTTCAGTATGGTTTCTTTCAAAGCCCTGTGCTTCAAATTACTGAAAAATATGTCAAACATAGTTGCACTGATACTACCAGCAGAACATTTATGATTTATCACTGGACTCTAGATCTTCAGCATCAATACATTATTGCTCATTTTCTAACCTGTATTCTATGTAGACGTTGCAGAATGCTACCCTAACATGATAAACAGATGTTGTACTTTGCACCAGAGGAACTACATTTTAGATGCTGATAGTCACAGTGTTGTTTGCCATTTGAACTCAGCTGAGGCATTTCTAAGCTTTCTGGTGACTTCTGAGATTCAGCTTTTATCCCCTGAATCCTGCTAAATGCCCAGAAATTTTTCTTCTTTTATGGAAACCAGAAGGAGTTTTGCTGTATCTAGCCAGCTTTTTAAATATTTTGAATTAAAGAGAAGTAGGGTAAAGTGCCTAAATCTGTGACATACCATGACATTTCTTGAATGTGTTCCACATATTTGTGTCAACAATAGTCAGAGTTTTTATATTCAGGTTCTTAAAATCTTTGCATTCCTAAACAATACCTAGGATAACAAATGAGAAAAGCAGTTGAAATAGCAATTATTATCTGTACTGCATTCAACTGTGCCAATTAAAAAACTACTATTCCCATGGTTGTGCATACAAACACCAGCAAAAATTATTTGGTGAAACACTTCTGCGGGAAAACGCTGGTACAGCATGTAATATTAGGCACTTTATGATAAACAAAAGCAGGAAAAAAAGGTAAAGCAAGATTTTCCCTCTGAAATATGTATTATGTAGATTGCACCCCTAGTCAATCAGATAAATAATTAACCTCCATAGAATTTAGTTTTCGAAGGCCAAGCAAGGTCCTTTTCTTATTTTTGCTTGTTTTTAAATGGATCTAAACTTGGTGCACATATTTGCTTTCAGATTCAACTATTAGAAATTTGCTGCTAGTACTGTGGCCATTCTGCATTATTCTTTTAGTTCAGGTACCTCTTGTAATGTATGAACTGAATGATGGTGATAGTTGAAGTGATAGAAAGCAAATGAGAAGATAGATTCTGCCAGAGACTTAATCTCCTTTTTTTTTCCTGAGGTGGAGATGACATTTTTTTCATTCTGTAAGCAAGTTTCAGGACTTGGTAACAGCCTGCAAACTACTTTGAGACCCCTGGACATCAATTTAAATGAAAGCTCTTCTCTCTGTTTCACAAAAAAGACAATCTATGCATTTGGTCAGGGACCTCTACCACATTGTGTTCAGACAAATCATTTCCCTTTAAGGTGCTTTGCTGCTTTCACATATTTCAGTGACAGTTGCTTTTGTTTGATGGCTGTGTATTGACTACTTTCAAACTGTAACCCAAAAATAAATCCTGCATGTATGGGAAACAGTTAAGAGAGACAAAAACTTCAGTCTAATTTGGGTCCATTTTGAATACAGCATGCAAACAACACAAAGTCCATCTCCCTGGCCCTCTGACTATCAACACCTCTGAACAGAGGAGAGAAGGTAGCAATACAGAAAAGCAACACCAACCTAACTTCTTAAAAGTCAAAGTACTTGCAACTCAGCAAAACAAAATTTTTTTTCAATGATCTGTTATGTAATGTAAACTAACATTGTAAATTTCTCCTGTAGAATCAAAGAACAGCCTGAGTTGTAAAGGACCTTAAAGATCATCTAGTTCCAACCCCCCAGCCATGGTCAGGAACACCTACTGCTAGACCAGGTTGTTCAAAGCCCCATCCAGCCTGGCCTTTAGCTCTTCCAGGGATGGGGCATCCACAGCTTCTCTGGGCAAGTTCCAGTGCCACACCACCCTCAAAGTAAAGAATTTGTTCCTAATATCTAATCTAAACCTACTCTCTGTCAGTCTGAAGCCATTCCCCCTTGTCCTGTCCCTACATGCTCATTTAAATAGCCTCTCTCCACCTTTGCTGTAGGCTCCCTTTGTACTGGAAGGCTGCAATTTGGTCACCCCAAAGCCTTGTCTTTTCCAGGCTGAACAGTCCCAATTCTCTCAGCCTTTCCTCATAGGACGGGAGCTCCATCCCTCTAAACATCTTGGCGACCATGAAGAGAAATTTTGGATGTTTGAGCAAAAACTTATACAACATGAAAGGTGAGTTAACAGAAGATGCTACTGAAAGAAATAGAGGTTTATTTGACTTAATTGAAATGCTCCCATACCTTAAGGGAAATATCCAGCCCTCTTCGATTTGTTTGCTCTGTGAACAGCAACAAACTGTGCGAGCAGTCACTGTTCATTCAGTCTGTTCGAGAACAAACCTACGTGATTTGTACCTAGAATCACATATGCTTTGACTCTCCATGACCTCTGGTGAATCCTGATATGGTATGTGGTCTCAGCCCGTAGACAGGAGCATCCTACTTGACCTATGGTGCTGCTTTCATTCCATCTTTACCATAGCCTGCTTTCCACTGTAACTGCTTTCCATGTAACCCCCAAAAGCACACAAACACATATATATGTATGTATGTTACCTGCAGCACTGTAAAATGTAAAATCCTGAGCCTTGCAGCACATGTAAAATCCTCTCAGGATTTTACATGAACAGATACAGGCTGAAAAGCATAATGCACTAAATTGTATGCTATATATATAATAAAATTTGTCACAGCTGAGGAAAGGTTAAACAAATAGAGGTGTTTTGCCTAAATCTGAAAAAAATACACCTTGTGACTGATGACTGAAATACAATTAGCTGCTGCTTGCAGAAGAAAAACAGGTACCTGTTAAAAGCCACAAAAAATTACTTTCAATGGTATTACATGCACTGAGATCTACTTCTGCTTCAGAAGGGAAAAAGAGACATAAGGACAAAGAACTATGTAATCTCTGATCTATGCCATTTCTGTTTAAAAAAGTGTGTAATACTTTTTCTTCTCAATTTAAGGGACTTGGAACCAATCTAACTTGAGTGATCAGTCTGCTTTTATGCTAGTAACATCAGTATTAGAAAATGCTTAGCAAGCACAGCTCAGTAAAACTGTATTTGACAGCTGTTTTAATGGCAGCTGCTACTAGATTAGAACTTGATATGAATATGGATCTCAAATATAACCTTTTCAGTGAGCACTGTCAGTTCTCAAGACAAGAAAGAAGGAGCAAATTACAAAAAAGGAGCCAAGACAGAAAAAGAATATAAAGTAATAGAGAAAAAGGGCAAAGCAACCTACATCTGACATTCAGTGTGTGGTTTCCTACAGCATCATCTTATTTAATACCAGCAATGTTAGTCTACCGCAATTACCTTCTCAGTCCCTTACATTTTTCTAATCCACAGTCAGGATCCAAAATCTTAGTTACTGAGGTTTATCATTTAGAGCAGCAGGCCAACTTTTGCATTAGGCACACATACCTGCTGCATTAGAGTAAAACAAGATGCTAATGCAGCTGGGATGTAATGTGTTAGTTTTTTTTCCCTGTTCCCATCTCTCTTTCAGACACCTTATAGCCACTGCTATCAATAATAAAATGCTATGTAACAGAAAAGTAACGTAAGCAAACATATTGGAGTTACTACTAAGCAAGTGGATTCCACCTGTTCACTTCATTTTTGAAAGGGAATTTCTGGTTTTTCCTAACAGGTCATACAGCAATTTTTAACTAACTCATTCCCCTTCTTCCCCTCTCCCTTCTGCACCACACAGAAAGTAGCTATTGAGTGTAAAGACTGGGCAACTTTACAAGAGGTCAGGAGCTGCAAGAACCCCAGCAGCAGATGGGGAAAACAGTAGCAGCCAGTTACAAAAGGAGTACCATTTTATTCTTTCCCCCAGGGCCTCTGCCAGTCATGCTGCACACACTTAGCTGCATGTTCATGCTGAGTAACACTCTTGGGGCACATCTTCATATGCAGTAAAATGCGAGCCAGCCTCAAAGGGACTATAATATTTTACATGAAACTCTACAACTTGTTTTTTTGCCTAAATATGTGTAACAGTGCAGGAAGAATGTCTGAATCTAAAGATGTATAAAATGCACCTATAAAAAGGTGTCCATGGCAGAAAAAGAAGCTACAAACGTACTACTGCTACCAACTATCAATTCAAGGTCACTTGTCACAATTGATCTCCTATTAAACGTGGTTACCCTGGCAAGCAGGAATAAAAAAAAGCCAAGGTAGAGATGGCACTGTATAACTTGTTGCCCATAGGACTCTGACATTGTTTCTCAGCTGAATGCTTAGTGTCCTGCCTTGTCCTTTTGTTTCTCTGTTAAAGTGCAAATTCGCTTTTGTGGAAATTTAACAATGCATCTACATTCTGACAAGCAATTCCTGGGAGGGGTAAATCTTGGGTATTTATGTTTCACCGAACAAACTCACAGTATGTGTAACTTCATACAGCTGCGTATGATGCTGAGGAAGTTTAGAAACTGGATTTACTGTGGATTTACTTTAAAATAATATCTAATACTGATGAGAGGTTATTGCCACGACAGGCAATTGTGGAACAATGAGGGATAGAACTTCACTGGTTGAGGAGAAATGGGTGAATAGTGTGAATAGGAAACCTTGGCATTCAATATGTTTTGAAATTCCAAAGCTTTAGCTGAAACCATAAAGAAGAAACAATGCTATTGCAGGGGAATTACAGTTTAATGAATATGAAAACCAACATAACCCAAGTGTATGTCATATTGGTATTTCCATTCCTGCCTAAAATGCTTTAAAAGTTTGTTTCTCTGAGTACTGGTTGAACTGTTGCGTTGATGAGTGCTGTGGAATCCCAGAATTAAAAAAAAAATAATTCTTAAATTTGTTTTTTGACCTAAGAGGCAGGAGGGATACACAAGACCAAATATAACAAACTGGTTAAATATACCTAAACATTCAAAAAAATAAGAAATCGCACCATAGGTTAATATAAAACCTGCAATTTCCAGCCTTCCTCTACTTTGGTAGCAAGGCAGACATGAAAGACTGACAGAAGAGAGAGCTATAGATTGACAGATGAACAAGGACCTTGGGGCCTGCGTCATGAATTCATTGACTTACTGCACTGTGGAGCACCAGGCTCCAGCTAACTCATGCTGAAGTAGCAAGCAGCAAAACCCACACAGGAACAGAAGATACAAGGCTTTGAACCTTGGTCACACCTGCAGGTCAGTGTTCCATGGGTAACTTGTTCACACTTCATACCTTAGAGTGGTTGTAGTCTATGGCACTTGTGTTTATTATACTTTAGAAGAGCTTAAGTTAATACATGAAAACAAACTCACAGGTACTGAGGAAATCCCAGGTGATTTAATTATTTCTTTACCATCAATTCAAATGAGATGTTTCACCTTCAGCACAGCAGATTGTATGGTCATACAAGTGCTTTGTATGACTGATGCAACAGAAATACCAAAAGGATACAAACACTACCTACATTTTCCAGCAAAAAGTCAAACTAACAATGATGGTGATTTGGCACATCTGGAAGAAAGGGAAAAAGAACTGACATATAAGCAGATTCTCTTGCTTGAGACCTTCCCAAGATTCATACATAACTTCTAAGCCCCCAGCTTACTGCCTGGAAAGTGAATCACAGAACTGGACTCCACAGAGTAAGGGACACACACCTGGTGTAATTTTCCCTTCTCGTAAGAGAAGACAAGGTAGGAAAACAAAATCATACCTCTCTCCTGTGCAGGCCAAGCTGCACACTTTTGGAAACCATGGGGTCCTCTGTGACCCAGGTTTGTCTTTGAAGCGACCAAGCAGAAGAGGCAATGAAATGTTAAAGAGAAGGATGAGAGAACAGGTGAACATATGCTACCAAAATCAGTGTCTAACAACAAACAATTCAACATAAGAGACTGAATTGAGGTTTTTATACATCAGCAGCCATCCACTGTAGAAATTCAATAGGATGGTTATTTATTGACTCAATTAAAATCTTAATAGATAAATGACAATCTTGTTTCTATGACAAGGCATTGATGTTTCAAGGGAGAGGAAGTTTTAGTACTTCCTACTACTTTTACATTGCAGCAGACCAAGGAAATTGCCAAAGTTAACACAAAAGACTCATACTTAAGACGGAAAGGAAACGTTACCTGAAGAGACTATTTTAGGAAATATTATGGTGTTCCTCATCATAACCCATGTCCACATACTCAAATAGCAACTATGACTCTTCAGCCTGATTCAGTGAAATATGCAATTTAGAAGCTTTAGGGACAGCTTTCATTCACATTTTTATATTTCACTTCATTTTGTCTATATGTTCGGCTGCTTAACCACTCAGGACATTCAGTTCTCTTTTGCCAGTTTAACTTTTTGATTACTTTATATAATAAAATGCTGCCAAAGCTGAAGACTCAAATGCCTAATCAAGAAAAAATGTGCAACTTCTAAATTGGTTTTGGTAATGTAAGAAAAGAAAAAAGTGTAAAGCCATGCAAACTAGTGTTCTGCAGAACTCCAAAGTGTCAGCACAGAAAGAGCTCGGGGAGAGGCTCCAAACAGCTTGAGAAGCCTAAACAAATAATTCATCCTCACAGTTCTCAGGCCTGGGTATCCCAAAACTCACACACAAACTGTGCACTCATTGAGTTAAAATGCAGACAATTAACGAGGAGAAACCTATTAAGACCAACAGAAAGACATTTTGGGGAATGAACTATCTCTTATCTCATGTTTAATACTTTGAACGTCTCTTATCTAATCAAGGTAACACAATATCTGCTACCAGCCCAGTAGATTTTCAGGCAATGAAACAGAACAGAAAAACTGGTCAGAGAAATTCTTAGTGTAAGCCTTTTGTTTCACAAAGCATCTAGCAAAGGTGCAAGTCTCTGAACTACATTGTACTCTTCCTTGTAGTTTTCTATCAAACTAACCCACATGAATATCGGTATCACAGCCTAAATACTGTGCACACTCCAAAATAAGATAAAGGATGTAATAATGCAATAAAATTACAGAAGGTCATCTGCATTAGCTCATCTTGTGAAATACCTCACACACAAGTCTCTGTAGGGTGTATGTAGGAACAGGCTTTCACTAAATTACACAACAAAAATTAATTAGCTTAATTCTCTTCTATTTTCAGGAGTAAAGGTGTCACTGTTATCAACTGTTGTAGTTCTTAAGACCTGATGATCCTTGTGGGTCACTTCCAACTCAGCATATTCTGCAATTCTGTGAAAAAGGAAAGAGGAAGGGGGGAAGAGAAAGAAGGGAAGAGGGGAAAGGGGAGAAAGGAGAGAGAAGAGAGAAAGGAAAAAGAAGAAAAAAAAGGGAAAAAAAATGCTTCCCAAACCTCTGAAGAATTTACCAGAAAAATACATATAGCCACCAAAAACAGACAAAATGAAACAGAGAGAGACGGAAAAGAAGAACAAGAAAGAATGAGAAAGGAAGTAATAAAGCAAGAAAAAATAACATTCAAATCAAGCTCTGGTTCCAACTTCACATATTCTGTGATCCTGTGATAATAGAATATCATGCCTACTCTTTAGGCAGTCTTAAGATAACTCTCATAACTCAAATTTAGCAAGTAAGTCAGTTCATGTTCTGTATAAGAAAGGAGAGTTTTGTTTGTACACACTTACGTGATATTTATGACACCACCTGTGACTGAAGGTAAATAGTTGCTATGTTACAGGAAGTACTTTGAAAAAGTAGCAAGTCCTTAAAAATCAGTGGAGCAGCACGGCCATCTCCAGTTTTTTACACTTAGCAGACCAATTTGAAGGCATATTTTTTTGTTGTTCCTTTTGTGGACTTCAGAAAGAAAAGAGAAACTGAGAGTATCTGGAGACAGCTGCAGTGACTCTTGTGAAAGAACTGGAAACACCAGAAATGAGAAGACCCTGTGGGAGGTTCAGCAAGAGAGCAGCAGAAGAGCCATTGTGATACACTGACTAAATACGATGCAGAAGAGCAGTAATTTGCACAAGATAAAAGGGTACCAGCTGACCACCCTTGGCCAGCAAAAAGAACAGTGGTAAATACACAGGGAGGCAACTTCCTACGAAAACAGAGAAGTACACAAACCAACAGCCGCTGAAGCAAACAAGTTTTGCACAGAGCACCAACGCCATTTTTATCTCCTCTCAACCACAAACATTACCTCTTGAACTTCCTCTTCCAAAACCAGCAACTGGCACTTGAAAATTTCTACATTGGTGAAGAAAAGCATGTAACTTTCTACTTGGACTCACAATATAGCCACCATCTTCCTGGTTTTTTATCACTGCAGATCTCTAGAAAAAAGGTTCTGGCAAATATAGACAGAAAAGGGCTTTTTCTACTCCTCTCATATTCTAAAAGGATTTAAAAAAAGGCAAAGCTGTAATGTGTGGTATTAAAACAAACAAAGAAACCCAAAAAAGTAATCAAATTCTGCTTCTTTTCTGAAAGCCAGACCTCTTAACTGTGTGCCCATGGTGCTATATGGTGCTGATTGTATCCTACCTGTCACATAGCCACATCTCTGCTTAGTCCTACAATACTTCGGCTGTTTGGTTTCATTTTTCTTAGATCCATACAAACACTCCAGCTTCCTTCTCTAGTGCCGTTGCTTGGTAGAGGCTAATTACTACAACCTTCCCAGGACTGCAGTGTGAGGGCTGGAGGAGCAGTCCTGGCTCTTCAGATTCCTAATTCCTTAGGCATTAATTTGTCGCAAGCTCCAAACTTGTGCATAAGGGGACAAGTTAAAGTTCATACAATCTCTAAAGTTTTCTAGTGGTCTAGACTCTTTACCTAAAGCAGTAGCATAAAAAAAAGACAGATATTTGTGAAACAACAGATGTTCACATACACTACTGCATCTCAAATTCCTTGCCATATTTCAGCATTCCTTGGGGCTAGGTCAGAGGTTTAACACACAGCCTTTCTTCACAAAAGGGAACCAGTTTCCCCTTTTGAAGGCAAACTGTTCCCTTTTCTTCTGCTCTCCAAATCTCCTTACTTCAACCACTTTTGTTTTATAACCCACATCCTCTTCACCTGGGGACTCTTCCATCAGCCTCCTTAGGTCAGCCAAGTCCCACGAGCTGATCTGTTGCTAAGTTACTACTCCTCTGTGTTTCAGACTCAAAAATGATATGTCTGGGGCAACAGCCAACTTTTCATAAAATATCACTCTATTTAAATACATGTTCATTGTATGTAAAATGGCCTGTTATTTTTGCTCCCTGGCATTGCAGATAATCTCCCTCTTCTCCTGGTAGATTTTATAACAATACAGGAACAAGAACTGCCAAGAAAGAAATGAAGCTCCAGTGGAGTTTGCAGCCTGTTGTAGACTCTGTTCCCAACACTGAAGAAAACTCCCATGGCGCACAAAATCTGAACCCAAAGCCCACCTTCCCCCTCCCATTTTAATACTATATGACAAACCAGGAGAACATGCTCAAAACACATGCTTTTGCTTTACATGAAGATAATTATGCCAGTTGTATTTTGGTGTAGTAATGGATAGACTTGTCTGTATGGACTTGTTCTGCTGTTTCCATCAGATATCAAATCCCTTACAACCCATTACAATTTGACCTTCTTATACAGCATCTTTCAAATTTCCCAGATCTTACACGTCTTTTCCTCAAAATCTGCAGTTACAGCCTGATTCTTATTTCCCAAGTTGTTAGCTGTAAGCTGCATTAATTCTCCCTGCCTCAGCTGAATTATTCAAGATTCCCTGAGCATCCACGACTGGAGAATCAAGAAATTGAGAGAAAACAAGACAGAAGTTTTCCCCTTCCCTCATTCCTTCAGGCAAGTAACTGTCTACAACATAAGATCTGATGATCAGTATTCTTGGAAAGGCTGTTAGTGGTTCTAGACTGTGACCAAACATTTTTCAAGCTCCTCCCTATGTTCAGCCATGAATTTCCCAACTATAATACAAAATGCTTCTCTGTTTTGGTTTTGGATTCCTCAGCTATTTTTTCTTGCTCAGGGTGGCAAGAACAACGTTTACCTTGCACGTACACCATCCAACATGCATTCATCACAAAGTTGTTACCTCCTTTTCTCCAACGAAGCACAAGGAAATTGATACCTTCTTTTTTCCAACTAAGCACACAGAGTAACTTATAAAAAAAAAAAAAGAACAGAAGGCTGCTTGATAAAGATCTATGGCAAAAATCTTGTTTCTGTCCTGGCTACCAAATACATTAATAGGAATAATTCCACTGTCTTTAGCGGGAATTCGATGACACTCCTACAGCATCAGGAGCTGAATTTAGCAGACAATTTAGGAGAATATAATACCACAACCTTATATAAAAATTCCAGCCTAAACAGGAAAAGAAAATGAGTTTAGCAATAAACTCGACCATGATATTAGTGCAGATTCAAAAATAGTCTGTTTACTGTAGAAACTATGTCAAACAGCCTCATTTTCAATAGATAGCATTACATTCTTGTATTTTACAATGCAAGTGCTTGCAAGATAAAAAGACTACTGACAGTGAATAAAGGCATGAAAACTTTGGTCTCAACACTGTTAAAAATAACCTAACTGATAATGATACACAAAAATAACCTTAAATGGCTAAAAAAGGTGGAAAGACACAAAATGAACTTACACATTAAACTGTTTCAAGATTGCTGTTCCAGAGGCCATTTTTTATTCTGGAAAGCAGCTTTTGACATCTGTCTCGACCGCTAACAATGACCACAGAGGGGACCTCCCAGGAAGCACCATTGCTCCCTTCCCACATGCACATCCACATTTTCCATCAAGAGGTCTCCCAGACATCCTGCCTGGGAATCCAGACTGGGAAGATACCCTGCAGTGTATCTGCCCTGTAATGTAAATACAGTCTTTATGTATATTTCAGATGCTGACCCACAAGATACTCTTATTCTGGAGGACATGTATTTGTCACTAATGTCTTCACAGTCACAGCAGAGAACGTGGCCTTCAAGTTGGTCAGAAAACCATTTATTACGCAGAAGTGAAGGGCCATGAGGTGCTGTGCGCATCCAGGCACACCACCACTGCCATCAGCAGGAACTGTGAGCCAGCTGGGAATTCAGGAAAGGGCCAGGATGTTTTTCTCTATTATTGGTGTTGGGGTTCTTCAAGATTACCAATAAGGTAGTGACATAAAAAAGGGTAGTAGGGCACAACAAAGTGTAAGCTATGAGCTTATACTCACAAGCAAAGTTTGCTCTCCCTCTGAAAACAAATTCCTTTTTGCATTTATATTATGGCATTTCACATATTGCATTATGTCTCTGTTGTACCTGTGCTTCCACCTCTCAAAATAAAACATCACTTAGCATTATGAAACAATGACGAAATTGCAACAAAGCATTACAACAAAAAAAGAAAAAGAAACACAGATTTTCATTGATAAAGGTTCCACAAGGGACCTTACTGTTGCCATCAGTTCTTACACTGAAAGATGGAAGTTAATACAGGAAGGAGTAGTACTATATAAACCTAAAATAGAAAGCTCTCTCTAAGAAACAGTTATGGTTTAAAGACGTTGAATATTTGTGACTGAGAACACAACCCTTGACTGTATTATATTCTGTGGGGCAGATCCTCAGATAGCAATTTGGAGTCCTGAAATCAATTATGTCAGCTGAGGAGCTGCCTTAGGAGAGTCTGATGCTTTTATTAAACTGAGAATACCAATGCACTTATTTACTTCTGTAACTCTTGACTAGGGATTTACTGGACTGTACGTACTGATACTGTTCAGTGTGTTGTTTTAACTGTTTTTACACCGAGATACATAATGCAACTTGTATAACTCACTGTCCCAACACATCACTGTTGTCTCAACTGGTCACATTAATTCCCCTGATGAACACACACACAGACTGCTAATTCTGACATAGTGGAGTAACAGTCACATTGCCATTAAGATTTTTTTGTTCCCTTTAAAAATGCACTTTTATCCTGAATTACCCTTTATATTATGGTACACAAGGAGAATCAAATGGAGTTACTCCATGAAAGATCGTCATGTGTATCTTCTTGGAGGCCACTAGTCTCAGAGGTGCAATCAAACACATGCCTTGTGTTTACCTTGACAGGTTTTGACCAACAGAAGTCACTTCAAAGCTCTGTTCACATTCTTCTCTGATCTCAGATTTTCTTTGCATTCAGCCTATATATTGAGCTACATCACATACTCAGAACCTGCTCTTCATAAAATATCAATTCAGTGTACTGTAAGCAAAAGTGGTATCCCGGTTAAAGCGAGTGAGTAGCAATAGTCTCTTTTTCTCAATATTCAAAGAAACTGCAAATATTATCTGCCATGTGATGTAAAGCAGTCACTACTATGCTCTTGCTTTGTCTACAGTCAAGGCCACTTAGAACTCCACAATCAATGTGAAGTAACCACAGACATTCATGGGAGTACCACTCCTGCACAGAACCATCTAAATCTGAAGGCTCATGCAGCACATCCAAAACACACAGCCAACGTGCTTTTCCTGTCCAGCTGGTGACTGGATATGGAAGATTAACGCAGCACTCCCAAAGCCTGCAAATACAGGATGAGGTTTGCCTCAATTCCCCAAAACGAAACTGCTACATTTCCCTAAAAACATTAGAGAATAGTAAAAAACCCAAAACCAACCAAACCTACAGAATAGTAAAATCCAGGTAAGGGTAGATAGACACAAAACACTGAATCCCACAGGGAAGAATTTGCATACTGTGTAAAGGCAGAAGTGGGAACTAAAAGCCATTCTCCCATTCTGAGGTTAAGAGAGATGAAATTGTAACTCTCAGGGTGCCTTTCTGCAGAATACTCTAGCTATCTCTATCCCTGCTTTGATGTGAAATGAACGCTGCATTTTCCACTTCTTTCATGGACTGAAGCATTTTCTGTTCAACACACCACAGGTCCAATTCAGTTTTGCCAAAGCAAACAGCTGGAGAAAACTGTAAAGCTTAAGAGGGCCACAGGTGTGCCAAGCACACATATACCCACATACCACACTCCTCTGTGGCAACAGAAAGTGCAGACCTGCCCTGCACTACTTCACCACCAGCTCTTTAAACTAACACTCCGGGCTCTGAACCATGCCCCTTTGTTAAACAACAATCCAACAGTTACAGGGCCCGTGTTCCATGCTTTGTCCATTAAAATGCAAATCTCTGCGCACAATGAGACTCAAAATGGAATTCTGTACAAGTAATGCAAGAGCACAGAGCTTGTGTCATCTACTGATAATGACTACTTCTGCAATCCTTTTAATTGCTTTCATGTTTATAATTTTATGCACATATTTTCCCCAGGAGGGAATAATTTTTAATACAGATTCAACAGGAAAGACATATACTACAAGATGTGAGCTTAATTAAGTTTTCTGATCTAAAACAATAAATTCCATGATAAATTAACAGAAACAATACAACAAGTAGCAAAGGAAGCTTAATAGCAGGATTCTAGCCAAAATAGACTTTTCTGATCTGGGTATCTGACAATTCCATAAAAATAGCAGACAAGAAGAAATAATGGTAAAGTTAAAATCAAAACAGTGGTAATATATAATAAACCACATATTTTGAAAGATTATGCTGTGAGTGAAACTTTGCACCAAAATTTCTTGAGCAAAAGACTGTCTTATTCTGGTACATATGGAAATGAGAAAAGCCCCAGATCTTAAACTACTCAGCTAACAGGCCCAGTTACAGATTTTGCATAGCCACCTGAATAAAGCAGGAAGAAACTTTAACCACGGGAGACCTGTGGTTAAAGTCACAGTACTTTATGAAAATCCACAACTAGCACTCATCTCTGGATGACTATCAAAGAACACGACTGTAATACTGAAATATAAAATACGCAAAAAAGAGGCATAATTCTGCTCTGTTACTTGAAATTTAAATGCCGTTAAGTGTCTGCTTCTTTTTAGCTTCGTGATCAAGTAATCACCTTTATAAAGGTAAAACTACATAGGAAAATTCTGCTGTTGGAGCACGGGAAACAAAGACTATTTAGTGGGTCTGCACCCACTTTCCTTTTCCATCCATCAAGTCAGTCAAGGGTCAGCATCAGGAAGGGTTTGATATAAGCCTAATGTGGCCCCCATGCACTGCTCTATTCACCACTTCCCGTTACACTATTGGTATTTATCAACTCCTCTGGAATCCCAGGGCAAGCTGCCTTACAACATTCAATTCCATTAGAAGATAAAAATTAATATCCTGGTTCAACCCAGTCCCAACAGTAGACATAAACACCTTTGATGCTCTCCATATCAACTGCTTTTTGTTAAGAGATTTCCTGTTTCCCTCTACTTATTAACCCACCGTGATTTTATCTTCCAAGTACTAATCCAATCTCTGTAAACTCTGAGCATTGACAGCACCCTGTGGTAATGATTTTCAGAAGTGCAATGTCTGCTCTGTGAAAAACAATGTCTATCTCAGCTCTTGCCAGTTTCACCCAATGCTCCCTAGGTCTTGCACCAGAAGAGATGCTGATGGATCTGCAGTGGACCTGCCCACTCCCTGAGCCTCAATATGTATCTATCCCTCCCCTCTTATATTTCCCACCTACAGATGTGCTGCTGAAAAACACTACTTATGTAAAGCAAGTTCTTTCATAAGCATATATTCTGCAAAACCTCATCAGTCTTGCCCAAAGACTGATAGAGAAATTCTAATTCTACCTATACTCGCATTTTTTACTGTGATTAAAAATTAATTAAAAGATCTGGTTCAGTGCTCATGTAATAGTACCTCCTTTTCAAAAATAAACTACAAACTCTTTAGCTGACACAAATATTCTGCCCTGAGAGATGCAACCTTCCTAGGTAAATTGCACTAAGCAACAAAAAGATCTCTAAAACTACTATATGCTAAAACCTCTTCTTGACAGAATCGTCAAGTACTTGACAGAACTGTATTTTATTCTTCTGAACTTCAAAAAAGTGTCATAAAAATCCTCCTGGCTGTTTTTGAATTATAAAATACAAAAATGCAAACAACATTCTTCAGTTCTATTCACATTAAAAATTCTTGTTCAAAAGATTTAATAAAATATTTTCCTAGGACTGGGATTACAAAGCAACTTTTTCTAACAGTCATAAAATCATGGAGTAACTGTTGTCAACATGACAGTCTTTGGTCATTAAAATTCACCTAAATGAAAATTTCCTCATTATATACAGCACTAAATCTACAATGTTTTGCCATGGACTCCTTAGAAAACTCTACTACTTATTTTAACACGGTGATGTGGGGTAATATAAACCAGACACAGAATTATTTTGGCTGCTTTGCCCATTCAGTCCCTGCTTGGAATCTGTATCTTAGTGCTTCCATGGTAGTAGTGAATAGGGCAAATCATAATTTCAACATTTCTCTACAAATACTGTGTTAGATTGCACTTGCTTATATTGTTAAGCAAAACCTGTGGCTTTTACTCGTGTATGTTATTTCAGTCTAACTCTCAGCTGATTTATAGAGAAGCAATTTCACTGCAGATCAAGGAGTTGTAATGAAATCAACACCAGTCCTTGAGGATTCACATCACTGAGCTGTCACACAGTATCGGTTTCTGCTTCTTCACCTTCCAACACCCAGAAAACGTAGCAAACTCTCTAGACCCAACTTTCCCTGTAAATTTCAATGAAGTAAACCAGGAATATCACCACCACAACCATCATCATTGTGTGTAAAAGTCAATGGACTTCTCCAAATTACACTTGGAAAAGTTAGGAGTCACTTTTAAGGTAAAACATCCAATTAATTCTGATTTTACTTTTATTGGCAGTCTATCAGTTAAAAAGAACATGAAATTCCAAATGAACTATAGGGATGAAATTGTGCAAAGTTTTTTAAAAAAACACTCTCACTCAAAGAACTTGAATATCTAAGTCCCATCAAAACAGCTTATCATTTTTAGAGTCATAGATACTTTTGCAAGTCCACTGCATGCAGCTAGACAAGAGTTCATGAATTTTGCATGCTTTGCTTTCAATTTCAGAGATGAACGGCAATGAACTTGGGACAGAGACCCTTTGCTGAATCAGGTCTCTTCATTTTGCAGGAAAAAATGCTTTTATACCTGCCAGTAAGTAAGGTACCATAACTTCCTTTAAAGGGACACAATTTCTCTTGTCCCAGATAACATAGAAAGCTATGAAATATTAATGTGCTCAACTGCTTCCTGCATCAAATACAGGTTTGGAGAGCAAGCCATTAAAACACGCCTGACAGTCAAAAGGTTGCAAAAGAGCACAGGGGAAGCTGGCAATCATGTTTTCCTTTTCCCATAGCACTGTCCACACTTTGTGATATCAGTCTCATCAAACACCTGCCACAGTGAGGGCTGCAGTGACCCTTAGACAATGCCAGTGAGCTCTCTTATTGAAAAACACTGTGAGCAATGCAGCTGTGTTTTGGTGCCAGTATGTCCCTGACTCGTTTTGCTCCTGAAGTACACAAAACAATATTAAGTATCATTCCACTAGAATAGAGCACTGCAGTAATTTGGCATTTCGTTGTGAAATCGCACCCAGTGAGAATGCATTTACTACATTTTGGCCCTGGAGGGCAGAACAATCAAATCAGCAAATGGATTTCATGGCTAGGAGCTCCTTGAATCCAGAAAATCAGAAGCCTGAGTCTTTACCATCCTTAAATGAAGTCAAGCACTGAGATACACAATGAACTCAGAAATCTGCATAAGAAAGGAGGCAAAAACATGTATTGTGAGGAGTGAGATGAGTAAACGGGCTTTCAGAGTCACTTCCCATTTAAAACAGACATGTTGCTATTAGTTTTAATCCCTGACAATTACCTTTGTTCTTGTAACTAAAAAATTAGCATAGGGATTTCCATTAATTAGACTGGAGAATTTTTTTTTTTCAGGAAAAGGGTGTCACAAAAAAAAAAAAATCTCTTAATTGCACGGCATTAAAATGGTGATGATTCTGAATGCTAATTCCAAGTTATCACACATTATGGTCTCTCAACCTTTCCCATTGCACTATTTACCAGAATAGCAAATCTATAAAGTAACTGTGTAAAAATTGGCTTTCCAGTTGTTTCACAATTTTATGATAGACTTAATACTTTAAAGATAGAAACACCCTTTCAGGCTGACAACATATGCAGTCACCGTGATCATAACACCTGACAGACTTGTCCATCTGAATTAATCTTTGGCCTGGAAATGTCAATATTTGACTCTTCTCTAGTTTTTCTTTCAGTCACATGGGAGATCACTTCAGAAGCATTACAATTGCAAAGTTGTTCCGACATCAACTTAGCCTTCCTTTAATCATGGTAATTTCACTACTCAGATTTTGAAGTTGCACCTATTTTGAGCCACTTTGCTGAAAGTATAGGATCAAGCAAAACAAGCTGTGGTGAAAATAACTGGGCTGAATCAGTATTGCTGTAAATGTGGATAGGAACTGAGTGGTAAATAGGTGCAAGGCAAACAGTCTTAAACTGATTTAACATTCAGAGGGAAAAGAGCTGGGAGATGAGCTGCACCTGTGCATTTTTGAGCCCTCTGCGTTTGAGGCCAAATTCTATGTTTTCATCACCCATTCACAGGGAACACTGCTCACTTCAGAGTTTGAATTTGATTTCCCCCCAAGATACTTATTTCACACACACATACTAAATGCAAAATCATTTCTAGACACATCACCAGTCTACTGCATTTCATTTTGACCAACTCAGACCAAATCAATAGCTCAAACTACTATTTGAATAACCACTGAACTGGCTCAACATTCTCTTAGATTTGAACCTAAATTTTGCTCCACTGAAAACTTTCAAGGTACATACTGCTGGAGTTATCCTATGGAGACACTGTGTAGACCTATTTCACATTTTATGAAACACCTAAAGATCAAACGTCTCCATTTGAAATAATCTTAGATAAGGAACAACATACAAATAAACAAACGTCTTATTATTTCTAAGGAAATAGCCATAGCAATGAATATAAACCAGAATGTAGTTTTCCCCACAGGTAACAAAAGAGAGAGAAAACAAGAATCTCAGTTCCTCTTAATCTATTTTATATTCTGTTTTCTCTGAGTTGTACAGGAAATACATTTGATTTTAGCTATTCATAGCTGGAGATTATATTTACTAGGGGGTAAAGAGAAGCAGGAAGAGCTGCCTTTCTTTTGTGCATGTATCTTGGTGTCAGGTAAGCATGTGATATGTTTATTGTATATGACTACCTGTGTCATACTAAATGGAAATAGAATTTGCTGTGGTCTCTGCTCCCAAGTGTAAGGTTAATCACACCAATACTAAGTCTGCAACATAAGCTCCCCCAGAACTAGTCTTACATCACAGGAAAGAGAGATGGCTGGAATGAGGAATGAACTTTCTGTTACATGGTGTAGTCAAACTCCAAGCAAAGCTTTTTCCTTATTTGCATGTAACAACTTGTGTGTTCAGTAACAGGGCATGAACTCACACAGGCTTTCTTCCCTGGAACACAAACCCAAGGGTCTCTGCTCCACACTCATCATGGCTTCTTACAAAATCTGCAGGAAGCAAACATCTTTACAAGTTACCAGTAGTTAAATTCCTTTCCACCAAATCCTAAACCTTTCACCCTAATCAATTGGAAATGGACTGACAAACCTAAGACCAGGTTTACTTTTATAGCTATGGCGAAACTTGCATGGAAAAGATTATGCTTATGCATTTACTTGAGGTTACCAAAACTTCTATGTAAACTGTTGCAAACTATCAAAAAAAAAAAAAAAAGACTTTCTATGACATTCTGAAGACCCTTTAGAAATATACATAACACAACAATAAAAGTGGCTACTATCCATTAGGTATTTCTTACACCATGTTCTTGGTGTGCTACCTTCACAAATACCTGAGCTATTGTATAGCTCCATTGTTTGAATGTCTTTCTCTAAACTGATGTCTTAAATGTGGTTGTATTAAGCAATAACAACATGAGATGTAAGCCTTCTCTGCGTGTAAAAGTGGTAGCAGTGGCAGGTCACTTCCCATGTTTCTTCATCTTTGCATTTTATAAACAGTTTTCACACTATCAAAGCAAATAATGCATGCCTTTCTAGATTTCCTCTGTCACAACTGGCTAAGTGTGCGGCAGCACGTTTCCAAGCAGGCAGGCACAAAGAGACCTGTCAAAACAGTGACATCTTCAGGCCTGGCTTTTAGGATTTAATTTGACATGGAAAACTGTCACTCTATATGTCATGAAAGAAACTAATTCACAACACTTCATGGGTATTAAGAAGGTAGATGCAATTATAATTTTTTGATAGGCCAGCATTGTTTCTCTAATGTATAGCTTCTTCACACAAGACCTAAAGGTGGTCTTTAATTTTTAACCTGTTTTTCCAGTGCCAATCCAAGATAGACTTGCTTTTCTTCCAGGTATTGAACAATAGAACTGCTTGTCAAGTAAGGGTAAAACACTTAGGATGCAAATTTTTTAAAAAGTATTTTTTCGTTGTTGTTGTTGATTATGTAACACCAAAGGAGCATTTGTCTTTCTACACAATAATCACAAGAATCAATTCTGAGAAAAATCCACCTATAGACACTTGCTATTTTTGTACAATACATACAGTCTTTGGAACATATCAGTAAAAAACATTTGTTTGAACCTCTCAAGACTATATTGTTCTGCTTTCAGACTCCAAGTAAGCCACATAGCTACAGTCTGTGAGCACCTGACAGAGGCAGCTGCCTCCACTGGAAACTAAGCAAGTATTTGGTACTCACAGGGAAGAAGGATGTTGAATACCTTAATCTTGTTTATACCTTTCAAATAAGTCTCACCTAATATGTTTTGGTAGTTCAAGGGCTTATAACAATTCAATTAAACTAACACTAGGTGAGATTCTACCAGTTCACACTGAACAGAGTAAATGGAGGGTTGTGTCAATGACATACACACAGGTGTCACAATAGGCTGTTTTCCACACAGCCTTCAGCTAAACTCTACAGGCTTTGAACTTAGATCTAATCACTCCTCAATAACACGCAAAGGTAAAACCTAAAGAATTCAGTTTATCTATCAATGGACCAATATCTCAAATTTATCACTCCTTGTTCCAGTTGAGCCACATAGGACTGCGAGAGTGCATATCAAATACATTCACCTGACACATCAACACTCAGCAAACACAGCCTTCAAAGGACAACAAAGATAAATAAAAGTCACAACACAATATTCAAAATATAAAACTAAGAGAAAGTGTTCTTCCATTCACAAATCACTTACTAGTACCTACTGTACAGAGGTCAAAAGAACTATCTATAAACATTAGGAAATTCAGCCAAACGGATGTGTGGTCTCTACAATGTTCTTGAATCAACCCTTGACGAAGATTATGAGAAAAGACCCTATGTGTTCTGTGAATGGTTAAATTCTAAAGCTATGGTTAATTTGTTTAATTATGACTGGAAGCTCTTCATTTTGTATTTTTGAACAAAGCTCACAGAAGAAATAAAAAAAGAACAAATCAGCAGACAAATGACAAATGGTGAACTCATATTATCCATATTCATACATTTTTTTCTATCTTTTTATAATGTGTATCTTGTTCTGACCTAGCATATGGGTAATTATTATCCTAGACAAAGAAACGGGGTGGAGGGGAGCAAAGGTTCAAGCTCAAAAGCCAAATCTATACTCTTCTGAAAACTAAACTCTGTTGTTATAAATTTATCCTTTTATTAACAGGGATCAAAATTTTCTGTTCTTTTTAACTTTTATTTCTTTTCACATGCTAACTTTGAGATAACAGTGAAGTGTCAATATGTGGGATCCATTGAGATTGCTAGAAAGTTGTTTACAGTCAATTTGATATTTTTACTGTTAGCAGTTTCCCAGTTCAGCTCATGTAAACAATACAGACTAAAGATAGAATGGAAAACTGAAAAAATTAAATTAATGCAATCAAACCCTCACCTCTGCATAGAACTATGACATTGAGAGATTGGTGGCCAGTTAACAAGAACCATAGGAATAATTAGTTTCTAGCAGCCAGCTTATTGTTCAATGTTTGTGCATAAAAATGAATGCCCCAAAGCCTTCCAAATACATGGAAGAGAGAAAGCCTGACATTTAAATCCCAATGGTATCTAAGGGAAATGTATCATCCTGAAATCTGACTCATGCCCTTCTGATTTGAAGAACATTACTTTCAATATGTTAAAGTACACTAGCATAACTAATATAAGGTTTGCCAGACACAAGAAAAAGCTGGAATCATCATATCATTGCTATTTTGTGAAGCAGCCAGCAGTTTTGGGCCATTCTGGAAGGGAAAGGATAACTGGCAAGCTGCATTCACTCCCTTGGCCAAAAGCAACAGTTTTTAAACAAACTGTGGTCTCAAATTTTGTTCTCTTACCCAATTTATCAATTGATGATTTAAATTCTTCTAAGTCTACCATTCTTTGACAGATTGCAGTTCAACGTTCTTTTTTCTTAATGTACCAGATGGAGGTAATGTGAGCCTCTTTATTCAATTGCCGTATAATACCAAGTAAACTCTGAACAGCAACTACCTCAGTGTCAACTGGAACTAGTTAATCTAATTACCTCCATCTAGACATGAACGGGAACAGACAAACACACAAGTGCCTTTCAGGTGCAGTACTTCACTTGGCACCCGTGGAGTTCTTCAGTGAAAGACCCTTGTAATGAAGTTTTGTACTGAGTTCTTATTGGGATAATTCTTGGGGACCATCTGTCCAAACAATATCATAGTCTGCAGTGAAGTAATCTAATTACGGTCTTCTAGGAGTAGCACACTCCTATAAGCACAGTAGTCAGTCCATATTTTGACATCGTTGATTTTTTTCTTTTACATCACTGGCTAATCTATGATAATACTGTGTCTGAATGCATCACAGTCACACTCTTCTGGCATGTGTTTAAAATACTGTCTGTACCAAAACTCCTTCCCAGTTGCCTCCCCCCACCCACAAACTGGATTGAACTTTTGCTTTATTTTTTTTGTTTAGTAAACATAAACCCATTAGAGGCTAAGTTCCACGCAGTTGTATTTATTCCTACTTCTTTAATAAACTCCACAAACATTTATAAGCAGAAGTGAGTGTACAACCATGGACCACCTCTAAGAGAGCAAAGGCCCCAAAGCATTTTAGAATACAGAAGTTTCAGAAAAGTACAGAAATTTCCTGTCAAGAAAATTAGAATAAGAGGAAAATCCTTTTCTGCTATACATCAGGGACTGAACAGTAAGAATCTCTATGAAGTGAGTACAAAATAAAGCATACTGTTAACACATATTACTGCAAATCCCCATAATAAACAAGAACTCTAGTGCTCTACATACTGCCGCAGACTAAAAACATTTCTCTGTGCTTGAATCCGTGAGTCCATACAGGGTGATTTCTTCAGCTCAAGGCTGCCTCTCATCTTTCCTCACAATTCTGATCTATGCCTGCATTTTTTATTTCAGTCAAGTACTAGGAAAACAATGTTCTGAAAAGGTTCTCTGTATATACATTCTTACATTAATAAAAATTAATGTAATCCCAACACAGCATCCCAACATAGCATTGCTTGTAATCTGTTCAAGTATTTACATGGTTTCCCAATGAAAGAGTCATAGACTTTACTTTTTTATATTTAAAAAAACATCCAGTGAATGTCTCAAAGACAGTAAATTTTCAGTTGGTTTATTTTTTTGTTTGTTTAGCTAGGAGAGAGAAACTGTACAGATTTTTCACCCTGTTCTGCCTCTAAACGATGGATTAGAAGTCCATCATCCAAGAGAACAGGACTGAGATGTTCAACAAATACATCAAGTAGCTGCAGTGCTGACAGTATATTGCAAAAGTAATACAAAGAACCAGAGCTAAATTAAATTTTAGCTGCCACCTTTTTGCTGATCTCTGCTGATCTGAATGGCTAATCCAGACAGATGGCACTGTGGATAGGAACCATTTAGTTTCCATACAACAAACACAAATATCTACATAAATCTACTTAACACGAAGTAAATCACTGAGGAATTTACTGTTTGTACAACAGCACTCGTTTTCCTTCTAGTTTAATTAGGCAAGGAAATTAAATACTTTGCAATGCAGACATTACTCTCATACAATAGTGTAAGAGAGTGGCTTGAACACAGAACAGCTTGGTAAGTTAACAGCCCTTGGGTAATGGACAACCAATCTCAATTAGAAGTAAGGAGGTGGTTAGCATCTCAAAAAGCAGGAATGACTCCCACATTTGCTGGACTACATCCTCCTGGTGATATACATGTTATTCCAGTAATCATTTGTCCACCCCCATCTCTGCTGCTGTCAACACCAATGATGAGTGCCCAGCACTGTGCTGTACTGCTTAGCTAAAACAGCTAAGATGCTGCTGTCCATCATCTGTTCCCTCTCCACCTACAAACTCAAAAGTGAAGGAAAGAAATTCCCTGCCAGCATTCATTTTCAGACTTCAGAGGAATGAAATCCAAAAATATTCAAAGCATCTATGGTACTTCTTTCTGCCCCACTCTTTGTCTTCTGTATCTTCTGACTTCAGAGGATTTTTTTTTTTTCTGTCACAGCACAGAGCTACTCAGTCCTCTCTGGGACTCAGGAGAGGAGAAAGGGAATAAATACACTGCTTCATAAAACCCTGCATGAAGGGTACACTTGAACCCTTAACCAAACCAGCAGTAATTTGCTAAAGGCTTCAAAGGAGCCAAAGCTCAGGTAGAGGCATGAGCCGTAGCCAGGCCAAGAACTCCTCTAGTTCTCTTCATGTATGAAAACACACAAAGGAGCGAGTGACACTATGAGCATCAATACAGAGGGCTTGGAACACTGACCGTGCAAGTAACTCGTGAACAGCAGGTGACTTTTCCACGACTCATTTATCAAGGAGCACAGGAAGTTATGGGTCCAAGGAGTCTCATGCACACCTTTCCCATTGCACTTGACTACGAGCCAACCACTTTATCCCATATGAGCCTCCCTTGAGCTCTCCCTGCTAGGCAGGATGGCTGCATGGTGATGATCTTGCCTTGAACTGGGACACTTCTCAAGTCTGCTCCTTGTGGCAGAGATCCTTTTACCTACGTCAGATTTGTGGTAAGTGACCAGTATTGCACATAACCTTGTAGTATAGTAACTTTGATTTGTGCCTTGGTAGTTTTGAATCACTGTTCAAACGATTGCACTGTGCAGTAAAAGTGAACGTTGCCATCAAACTTTGTTAAGTTGCACTTTCAGAACTTCATATTAAAACCGCTTTTGTTAACACCTCTGACAGTGGTATTAGCAATTTAATTTACTATTATTAATTTAGCAATTTAAATCACCCCTCTGCAATACCTTGATCCTCTCCTTCTGCCCTCAGCACTTCTGGGAAGCACTGCCTTAGCACAGATATTGCTGTAGGACACAACTGATTTTGGAGAAGGTATATGCCTTAACCCTGGGGGCCATATCAATTCCAGAGCTGAAAGGTCAGCACAGCAGCATAAGATGTATAAACAACGCAGGGTTACTTATATAATGAGCTCTAGCTCATCTGACCTTCAGATATGAACTCAAGCTGTACAGTCACACCAAAAAACCTCTTCACAACACAAACCATTAAATTACTGCCTTAACTGGATGTTGTCTGTGATTCATATCCACTGGGCAAGGGAGCAAAGTCTCCTTTGCAATGGGGGTACATTGTATACGTTTCCTAGAAAATCACATGCACGCTCCTGAAGACACTCAGTGCATGACTGAGTAACTCACAAGTCCGTGGCCAGAGCACACATGTGCACATGCTCTACCTTAGAGTTTCCATCTAAAGAAGTTAGGATATCTACCCTCACACCCCTGTACTCTCAAAAGAGCTTCTACTCCTGGGTCTAATGCCACCAAAGCAAACTTTTTTTTTCCCCAGAAAACAGACTCTCTATTCTTATCTTTTGGTATTCTTGTAGTGAAAAAGGATGTAAAGGGGATTACAACTTGGCTCTCTCCAGCTATATGCATGGCTATATACAGTACTGTAACAAATATAGAGCAAACTTGACACAAGCCTACCTACTCATCCACGTTCACAGGATCTTTATGATAAAACCATAGATATGTGTATGTGAACAGGATCCAGCTTAATGAGATGAGACAAGAATAAATATATCTCCACTTCAATACTGTGTTATAAATGTATTAGAATTATGAAGGTTTTCCTACTGCAACTTCTGCAGAGGTTAGAGGAAACTATATTATTATTATTCAGCTAATTTCTGACCCAGGTCAGGAGCTTTCTTATCGCCAAATGAAAAATATCTTCAGCTAACGTTGAAAGTTTTTATGCAATCCTTTCACTTAAAAAAAAATATAGGAGAAACATAATAACTGCGCTTCTTTACTAGAGTAATAAAAAGAAGAATGCAGAAAATGGCAACCTTTTAGCTGGTCTGATGGAATGAAAAGAACTGCATTACTGGCATTAGTCCTACAATTAGGACCAAATTAATCAGTGCTGGATTTGCAAAAAGCAGACAATTCTTTTCAACAAGTGAGAAAAATAAAAATGGAAAAAATTAGAAAGGGTTTAAATATAGAGTTCTGTGAAATCAGCACTAAGGCTAAAAGGTAAAATGACAACAATTTTAAGTCAGAAAAATGTTATTATTAAAGTCCCCCTATTTTGCTATTATTTAAAAATATAGAGGTTGGGGAAGTGATAAAAACAACAGATGACAGATGTTTTCTGCCACTTGTCATATCAAATTAAATCTATGCTCTAAAATATACTTCAGCTATAAATACTGAGCTGCTGTCATACACATCTCTTGAACAATCATGCTTGAGACATTCTGACGAAACTAATTCCCACATACATAAGCCATCTGAACATACTTGCACCAGTTCAGGCTGTTGCTAGAAGTAAGATCAAAAGTATTATAAAAACTGTAAACATCTGCCTAGAAAACATCACCAAGTCCTGTGAAATCAGACTCTTCCTGAGCAGTATTTTGACAATCAGCATCAAATATTTTTAGCTGAAGTCATCTTCAAAATCACAGCCAATATAGCATTGTAGGCATGTATAAGCACACAGAGAACTGTAAACACGGAACTAGGCACTAATCAGTAAGAGCATTGAAAAAATGCCAAATAGCTTTAAAATGAGAACATTCTCATGTTCTCTGATAGCTCCTCTATTCCTTACAGGTTCACCTTCATCTTTGCCTTTGTTACACTGAAGACCTCCATTGTTTTATTCATAGTTTAAGACAAATAAATAAATACCAAAAAAACTCCAATGAACAAAAATATGTGAGGCCTGGGAGTGAAGTTTATCAACTAGCAATGATTAAAATATCCAGAGAAAGGTTGTTTTGTTAAATATTTTTATACAGTAGAGAAGGAAAACAGGGCTTTATAGAGAAGACACTCCTTACTAGTCTATTTGCCTTGGTTGTAATCTCTTACATGGGTGCAAATGAGAGTCACTATGAAAATCTCTCATGAAGGTGCCACAACAAATAATGCTGATGATTCCATAATGGGATATTTGACACTGAAAATCTTACACTACTTGCCTCAAGCTCTAGTTATTTCTGATGTTTAAGCATTTTCTGGAACACTTGCAAAGGAAAATAAAAAAAAGGAGAAAACAAAAAACACTTCATAAGGATACACAGTCAATTTTTCTTATTTTTTTTTTCTGAATACTGTTTTGCTTTTCATGTTTTTAAAAATATGGCTGTAGCAAGTTGGTATGTCTAACATTTCAGTTCCCTTAAAAAGTATCTTCTAAAAAGGAAGTTCTCTACTAATATAGAGGCCTTACTGGAAAAGCAAAAACTAATTCTTAGTAACTGAGAAACCTGTAAAATTTGCTTTAAAAAGTTGTGCAGATCGCATGCATACAGCAGGCTAAAGACCAACTAACTCCAGCAGTAAGGTAAATGAAATTAAAAGAAATATCCAAGGGATTAATTTGATGAATAATAAATCAGAATGATAGTACATTATCACCATCACAAACGTTAGAGCATATTACCAATGACTGGGCATAATATGGTGTTGTATTAGTTAAAATTACTGTGGGTTAAGAGTTAAAACCCAGTGATTCTTACTGTTAGGCTAAAAACCCAATAATTTGAATTTAGAAATCACATCTTCCAAACTTTCCTTTTCTTCAATTCTGAACCATTAAGTGCTGTAGCTATTTTCCATGCAAGTGAATCAACAACTAGTATGCATTCTTCTTATCATAAGACTCTGCAGAACCTCCTGTGTGATTTAGTTCCCCTTTTAGTGCCAAGAGTCTTCGTAGTCTCACAAGAAGAGTATGAGTCATCTCTGTGTCTGGAATGAGTAACCCAGAAGAGAGTGGGGAATCCCAAATCCCAAATATGGATTAGTAGACCAGATTAGCAAATTCAGACAGGCATTGGTCTCTAGACTGGATTAAAAATACAGATACTAGCATGCAAAAATGGAGCCAGAAAGAGCCTTCTATACAAGCACCAGCAGTTCTGATACTAACAAATTCCACGCTATTGTCTGAAATCCTCAATCAACATGTATATCAATTTAAGTTTCCAAGCCACTGCAGTATAAAAATAACAAGTTCAATTATGCAATTTATCAGCATCAAAAGAGGGTGGTAAAAATCCTGCTAGCCTATCTGCCAGCACCTTTAAATTTCTTCCGATGTTTAAATGTTGGCCTTTTCCCATGATCCCAAAACATGAAGGATATTCTGAGCATACACCACAACATAATGGAACTTGGGAAGGACAATTGTGCACAGACGTACAGCAAACCATTTCTCTCCTCACACTCAAGCAGGAAAAGGACAGGGAGACAATTCCCTCCATTGCTCCATTTCTAGGAGACATGGCAGATCCACAATATTAGAATTCAAAAACATAATGCTCCTTAAATCCATAAACCTCCCCTTATCTGACAGTGTCACCAGAGAGACAGGGCTCCTGCACCACTTACAGATCTTGAATCTTACTGCATGACTGTCTGCCAAACTTAATTTGAGTTTGGTAGAGTGTGGGAACTTGGAAACTACTTTTAAGTTCTCATCAAACATAAGAAACAGAAATTATTATTAACAGACATAATAATTAATATTATTATAGACCTGGTAACAAAATACTGACTCATTTATTGTAAAACAATACAGAGGTGCAGGAAGAACCAGCGGTAAAATAAAGACTGTGTCTTCTGTGCAGGATCCTCAGACAGAATTATAAATGGGGACCTTGCAGGGCTGTGTTAAACAGAACTAACACTATGCAGGGCAGAGAAGGATTTTCTTAAGTAGTTTCCATATAATGGGCTTGGCAGCTTTGAGAATGCCTTTCTTTAATGGTCATTCTATTGATGTGGAGCCTTCCTTCACCCTTCCTTATCTGACAGCTTCAGCAGAGAGACAGGGCTTCTGCATCAGTTACAAACCTCGAGCTCTGACTGCACGAGTTCCTGCCAAACTTAATTTGTCTGTTTAGTATGAAATGTATAAATGATACAGTAACAGTTACTGAAACAGCTGTGAATGAATCAGCAGCTACAGTAAACACCATTTAGAAAGCCCCAATCAAAACATCTTGGTAATACTGCAAGATTTGGAACTGCCAACACAGAAATAGACTTGCACAATCTGCTGCTCTCTGGATCCTTTAAAATCATCCAGAGAAGGAAGAAAGGTGAAGCAACACAGACAAAGTGGCAGGGAAAGCAGTTCCTTTGCCTTAATTTTTTCCTCTTAGGCAACTCTTTTGTAGCATAGAGATTGGAAAGCGATAACCTCTCCTTAAGCTCCTCATATACACTCTGGCTTCTCAAAAAAACCTTGCCACCTCACTGCATACTTGACAACACACCAGCCACTTCCTCCAGATTTTTGAAGAACAGCCTACAGTTTCCTATGAAAGCAAGAGGCGAGGTAACATGTACAAATCAATTTTGGACATGACTCAGAAGCCAAAAAAAGCACAAGCCTTTCTCTACTGACTGCACTTTATTGGTCATGGCAGAACAAAAAACAAGCAGGAGCCCTGTCATGCTGTTTCTACCAGAGGTAAAATATAGCTTCCAGGACTAATTTTGTTCTGAAGCGTTTCCTTCTGATATTCTGTATATAAATTGCCACTGTTTTTCATCATCTAGATCTAGCTATTCTTTGCTTAGACAAAGAGTTAGTAAATTACAGAATACACGACGAAACAGCTAAATATAAACAAATAGACAACATAGCTCAGTTGTCACTGGAGTTACTCTGCTTAATAAAGTTGTGATTTTTGTGACTGCACACTTAACACAATCTATGAAAGGTTTTCAAACTCTCACTGTAACACACAGGGAGATCTCATTCTATAAATCCTTAACCTATTTACATGTCCACAGACTTTGTGGCAGGCACAAAGAGGAATTGCATCAGGCGAAACACACCAAACATGGAAGTCTGTCTAGGCTTATCTTCAGTTTCAAAATAAATTTTACTTCTGTAAAAATAGTTTTTACTTCTTCAGTCCATCACACTTAGAAGTTTTCATCTCTCCAAGCCCACCTGCACATGTATCCTTTTCTAATATATCTGATCTGCAAACAGAGGCTTACATAAGTATTTTAGCTGTATTCATCTCTAGCTGTCCATCTCAAATCTACTACTACACTTACAGAAGGACTAAGATTTGGAAGCACTTAAAAAATACTGATTGTCAAATAATGTCTTCCTGTTTATCAGCTTTTAATACTGCAGACTTATCTATAGTTCTTAATTTTGCATTCTGTCATGAGAATACAATACAATTTTTTTAAAGGATGTGTAGAGGGTACATGCACAGGAATCCACTGCACTGCCAGCTACAACAAGACCAAGACAATTTCTTCAGGATACTGTGTTTATTCAGCTAAGCTAGGATATGAAAATACAGCAGTTTAATGGCAAGGCCTGTATGTGGAACAGCTACTGATTACCTAGAGAATAATGCATTTCACTCAGATTAGTGTGTTCAAAAAAATGCAAGTCTGTCTACAACAAGGAGCAAGAATTTCTGGTAAGAAGGCTACTTTTTGCATGAACTCACAAGAAACAAGCAAGACTTGAATTTTAATTCTGAGTTTAGCAGTCATGTCTCCTTTGCTATGTTCTTTCTAGCTGTTTTCTTGGAGAACACATTCATTTGCTTGGAGAATGCATTCAGTTGCAAAACTTCTGACAACACCCACACTGGCATACAAAACCTCAACAAAATGCTCTTATACTTCTGTGACTATAACTATTAACCTCAGAATTCCTGCTCTTTTTTTTTTTTTCTAGGCTAGCTGCGTTATTTTCCCAGAGCATTGTCTCCACAGAAAGACAGACATGACATGCCATACAGACAGATTCCTACTCGTCAGAAATAATGCTCAAAACTGCTTTACACTCCAATTAGGTAACTTCCCAGGTCAAGTGCCCTGCATTCAAAAAGCTATCAGGTCTCTGTGATCTGAACATCAAAGCCTTGGCGGCCTTAATATTCCTCCAAGTGTGGAAAACACACAGAAATCTTGCTGTTCTTGTAGCAGAACACTGCAGAGTGCTATCACTGAAAATGCCAGGTGAAGCTATGCTCCAACCTCTGCTCCAGCTATTTCTTCTTTTCATATGCTGGAAAGAAACACAAGCAGTATTGGGCAGCACAACCCATCATGACAAAAGGGCAGATTTGCTGCCTTGTTTCCAGAACTAGAAGCTATTTCAGGGGCACTGTCCCAGGGTATTATCATTTACGTGCACTGTGAACCCCACTGAGGGCACTAAGTGGAATTCAAAGAGAGAAAAGGGAGAGGTAAGGGACCCATACCTCAAAATAGACTCTTCTGATGTAAAGGTGTGAAACATCTCCCTATGTGGAATAAGAAGATGTAAGGCTGAACAACAGCTCTGTCATGTTCCGATTCCACCACTCAGTGCTCTACTAGGTCAGAGAAAATTAACACTAGACTAAAATAGCTTTACATCTCCTTAACATATCCACATCATACATAATTAATACAAAAGCATCTTATACAAACACCATCTTTTTATTAGCATACATAATTTAGGTAGCACTAACCAAAAAGCTCACATACATAAAACTGCTACATATACATACAATAAAACTTCTGGACATTTAATCCCTTTATCTTTCTCTAATCCTAGAAAACACCACCTTACTATTTCTGTGTAGAAAATCAAATCTAACAGCCTCAATGGTGTTCATCCTTTTCTTAATAAGTGTTGCACTTCTCTGATCGACAGAAAAAAGAACATAATTTTCACTGAGGACAGAAGTGACAAAGAAGAAACGACAGTGAAAGCACTTGAACTATCACACAATTACTGAGGGCTTAGAACCATGGAACAAAGTTGTAACAAAATGCAGTAGCTGTGAATAAATTGATAAACTGAATAGATATATATTAAAAAAAAAAATCAATGGTTTACAATGAAAATAGTAACCAAGTCAAACAAAAACCGGTACCCAAGAGTTAACTCTCGTAACTTTGTATTCAACTGGGGGTTTGATTCTTTATCTACCAAGTTTCCTGGGACAGAACCACCTACTTCCTCAGCCCAAGGGACATAAGCACATGTCATGGGCAAATTGTAGCACTGTCACTTGCCAAAATTATAAAGAATTGGATAAATGTCCACAAATCCATCTCTATTACATTAGTAACTTGAGATAAAGTATCAGAAATTTTGGTGTGGGGAATAAAATCAAAGAAATCTAAACTTTACACACGTAATTTCTGTGAAGCAGAACCACTTGATATCGTAGAAATCAGTAAATATTAGATTTCTGCAATGATTTCTCCTCCTGTGGATCTCTGCTTAGCCCATGGAATACTGTCATGCCTGCCTTCTGCTCAACACTTGTCCTATGCTTTGCACATAACATTACAACTCTCACAGAAAGAGTCCCTTGTTTCCATTTCACTCTCTTACTTACTCCAGCCCTTTTTGTATGAAAGGTTAGCAAAAGAAGTTTCTCCTGAAGAAGCAATTCCATTGAAGCTATGATCATTCAGAGGTCTAATACTCCATTTTCTGAGTAGTCTCAAAGGCTGATTAAGTCTGCCAGAGCCAGAGTGCAAAACACAGTGCAAGACTAAGCCAACAGGAGCTAGTTTAAAGATGCCTGACACATCTACATTTTTTTAATCAGTTTCCTGTGCATGAAGATAAAGTAATAGTAAAAAGACAGAAGAAAAGAACTGGCAAAAAATAAAATTAGTATCTTCAAGAGTCAGTCAGAGGAAAAATATTAGCTTTTTTCCATAATTAGGTTCTCAACAAAATACCATGTGACCTAGAACTGTATCTATTAAAGGTTTCTCCCAGAACTAACATTTAGGTCTCTTCCATCTCAGTCTAACCAACCTTACCTAGCAATAATATCTAATCATCATGTACAAACTGAACAAGGGAAAAAGGATTCAACCACCACAGAAGAGACACAGAACTTCGTGTTCCTGCAAACACTACTCAAAAGCTGCACATCACTATCACTCTTTTGAGTATTGTTGGTATTGGATTTTGGGGGTAGAATAAGTTTCTTTTTTATGATGTTAAAATAGCCACACTCTTAGTGTTAATTGAAAACACCTGTAATGAAATTGCACCTTACCTCTAATCAGCAGCACATTAAAAAATGTGATTGTAACTAGAAATAAAATCACAAATGGAATCTGACTTTTTGTTTTATCAGGTATGTTACATCCTCATGGCTCTGTCTCGTTCCAGAGATTAGCTGGGATAGGAGTAACAGAAAGTCAGCCCTAGACTCAGAAGTTTGCAAATACCAGGAAGGCTGAGATTCTGGAGGTCCATTTCTTATGAATAGCTTCATAGGCACTGTTCTGACGCTCACTCCTCTCAGTAGCTACAGACAGCTAAAACGTGGAATAATACATGTAAAGTTTATGTCTCAATTAATTTGTCTCCATCCTTCTTCTTTATACAGACAAAGAATACAATCTCAATGGGTCAGGGGCAATAATATTATTGCAATTTCTGAACCTAGATCTTTAGCCATTTTTGCAGATCATTCAACGTTATAGGAACAGAGGGTGTCTAATCAGTCTAATATGCATATTTACCAAATAAACTTCAAGTTTTCATCTTGGAAAAAATCAGTATACTCTGAGCATGCAACGCTTAAAACATGCGAGAGCCGAATCAAAAATTTAATATACAGTTCAGCAATTAACCACCGATGTGCAGGATGACACATACTGGCAGATTTTTGTAATGTGGGATAATTCTGGTTGTATTCATAATGTCACATTTTAATGCATATTTTTTGTTGCACTTTCATTTAATGCACATACAGTTTGATCAAGGAAAGATCACCATGTACTTTGACATAGAACCTACACTGATAAGTGAGTATTACATCTAAAACAACACTTGAAGGATAAAATCAAGAACCTCTTTAAAATTACAACCTGTTTTGCTAAAAACGTGGAATTGCATATGTTGTGAGCCAAAGAATAGAATAACTGTTAAATCACACTATTGACAATAATTTAGAGATAGGGATGTTCATATCCATTTCCTCTCAATGCTGAGACCAAAAATTGAAGACATCAATAACCATGGAAGCATTTATTCTCCAAATCACTCAGGAGCAATTCTGGACCACATTCCTATCCTATATACTAATGTGTTATGAGCTTGGTGTAGTACCAATAGAATCAATAACACTAATAATAATTACTATAATATCATTATAATAATTTGTGCACCAATCTAACACAAAACTTCCTCCAATCAGAAAAATCTGTGAATTAATCCAGAGCTATTATCTAAACAAACAAGCAGTATTCAATTAACATTTCAATGTCAGGTGAATTATAATGAACACAATAAAATTTCCCCACTATTAAGTATTAGAAATGGAAATATCTGTAACTACAGAAATCTAAAAGAAAGGTCAAATTACAATTCTGAATATCAAAAATTACTTACAAACTTAGTGAGGCTATGCTGAACTTAAGTCTCACACAATATCAGGGAAAATGTTTGAAACAAACATCACAAAGCTGGGCTTCTTGGCAATTAAAATTCTTGCAATCAATGTATTAACTAAACAAACTAGTGGTATTGAAATACTTCACATGATTCCTTGTAAATCAGAATCACAGAACAGTTTGAGTTCAAAGGGACCTCAAAGATCATTTACTTTCAGCTCCCCTGTCATGGGCAGGGACACCTTCCTCTAGACCAGCTGGTTCAAAGCCCCATCCAGCCTGGTCTTGAACACTTCCAAGGATAGGGCACCCACAATGTCCTGAGCAGCCTGTTCCAGTGCCTCCCCACCCTGACAGTAAGGTATTTCTGGCAACTTACAGGATTTAATACAGAACAAAGTATATTTCTGCCTGTTAACAGAGACCTACTTCTTAATACCATTTTTCATCAGCCTTTTAAGAATGGATATAATGAATAGCAGCACTCAAATTTTTAAACCTCTAACTAATTCCAAGGCCTTTCACTCTTACACACATAAATATAGTCAATTTTCATATATTATTAGAAGAAGTATAATGTTACCCAGAAAAAAAAAAAAAACCACATCACAGTTTGCTTTATCCAGTCACTAGCTTATCTACATGTGCTGTGAGAGCTACTGAAAGATCTTCTGAAGCTCTCTTAAGGAGGTTATAATAAAACTATAAAATACCTGATTCTTCCTCCTCCCAGCAATACAAACATCTATGTTCGTTTTTCTCTAGGAAGCCAATTCTTCATAAAGTATCAACAATGAATTCTCTCACTTGTCCTGGCCTAGATTCTTTGACGTACATGAAAAGTCTTAGCTATATCTCCAAACATATAGTTATAATTCAATGTGAGTATAAAATACATCTGCCTCCCCTACCATTGATTTTTTAATTCTTAAATTCTTCTTTTCCATCCTTTATGATTTGACTCAAAATAGTATAAAAGTTTCCAGTTTCATCCCATTAAAGAAGAAAAGAATTTCCACCTATATAGCATTAAAACTTATTATAGTAATAATTGGGTAAAATGCATCCTTTGTTGCTTTTTCTTATTGTCATCATTACTATTCACAAACTCTCCATAGCTGTTTTGTAGCAGATCATAAAGTTCACTTCTACAAATCCAATACATATTTTAAATTTTTTTCCTTATAAACAGACTGCCACATATGGTGTTCATACCATGAATCCACAGCTAACCTTTGGCCAAATCCTCACAAACTTCTTATACAACAGGAAAGCCTTTTATGAACCATTTAGTTTCAGACATGATTTTGAAAAGGATATTAATCTTCTAAAATTACTGAAATTCTGCTAAATCTTTGTCATTTGCTTGGTATAATACTTTTGCTTGTTGCCATGTTACATATGTTCCATGAACCAAATTCTGACCATATACTTATGGGAACAAGGTGCCACATAGTATGACTCAGTTGGATGCTCACAGTCACAGCACCTCCAAACTCCAGACACTTCAGTGATCATTTTTAGCATCTCCATCTCTACTTGGATCATCATACCTTATCCACCATATATTTTCACCCATGGTGATCTTCAGCTGCTGGTGGAAAAAGCCAGATTAGAAATAATTACCTAAGAACAAATTCTCACATCAATGTAAGTGAAAATCCTCATATGTTCTGTTCCAAGTCTCTTCACTTCCCCTGACTCTGCTGTTACAGGTAGTTTTGACTACCATCCCTCATGAAGGTATGGCTTTTCATTTATGCCCTGAGTACGTAATTTTTGCTCTGTGAAATGGATGTTTTTTTTCAACAGTAGCATACTAGGTCCACATTTTCTAAGGTTAAAATCTCTGCTCGTGCACTCCTACCATCTCCTATTTTTTGCTGGCATCCATGGCTTGCAGATAGAGGGTGAATCACTGTCAAAACCTCACCCAGTTGTTTACCACCTTTCTGGAGATTTTCAACTCTAATAAGTCTTTTAACTAATCCTCCTAGTTTAGTTCTGCCTGAAAAATGTGGTGCATTTGCCTCCTGGAAATGTGCATTGTTTGTTCTTCAGTAATGATTCACAAAGGGTCTGATAGAAGGCTGTTCCGCCAAGTGCTCTAGCTCTAAACACACACATCATTATTTAATGAGCCACAACACAATGCAGTCCCAATGTACTGTACATGCAAACTTGCTTCTTTGTAATTTTATTTACTAAAAAAATAATAATATAATCTTTTTCTCTGCATTACATGGGTGCATTTAATATGCATAAAAGAAAGAGAAATTAAAAATAAAGAAACCTATTCTGTAATTAGTAATCTTAAAAAATGATGTGAACAGTTTTCACTAATGACCTCAAATCACAACTGCCTTCAAAATTCTGAAATTATGTATTTTGGCTTTATTCAGAAGTAGGGTTTTGTATAGGGTTTTTTTTTTCTTGTTCTGTATGTGCATGATGAACTCAGGCTTGCACCTAGGTCTGTCTTGTTTAACTGTTATGAAGAGAAGAAGAGAGAATTCTATAAAAATCACTATTTTTTACAGTTAAAAGTTCACTGATTGTGTTCTCAATGATGACAGGACACACTGGACAGAACTGACTGCAGATCTATACACCAGTACTAGATTTTGTCACCTTTAAACTTCTTTTCCCTGCAACACAAGACTTTAATTTGGAAGGCACCTTAGAGTCCTATAAAGTCTCCATGGAAACTTTTGTTCAATCCTTTAACCCATTTATGTAAGGCAGTACATGCTATCAAATGGCAGCATTTTTAAAAAAATACATCTCATTAAAAAAGATCTTTGAAGGTTTGATTCAGTGATCCAATTAGGAATCACATTTATTATATTACTTCCATGCCTGGTGCAGATGCTGATTTCTGTGTTTTCCTCAGCAGCCCAAAGGGAACTTGCTAGTGAATTCCATATGCCCGAAGGCTTCTCTGCCTGCTTTTACTCTTGGGGCTCCAAGGAAGTGGTATTTGTTAACAGCAGATGATTTCACTTGGAATTCAGAAGGCCGCAGGTAGCTAGCTGCAGGTCTTAAGCAGTTCTCTAATATTTCAAGGATGGCTCCCAGGTGACTTCCCAAGACTATACAGGACCAGCAAAATAACCAGAAATATCTGGAGCCAGTAAAATCAAGCCAAAGTGGCTTAGAATATTGGCATCATCAGAGTGCTAGGATCCAGTTACTTGCCTCATATTCACAGTAAGACCTGTAGAGAACCTCTAACAACAACTGCCCAAGAACAACTCCCAAACCTCCAACATACATATGCTGCTGTTGGCAGCCACATGAAGATTCCATCATGTAGCTCATGGGGTTGAGGAAGTCTGCCCATGTCTGTTACAGACACAGCACACAATTTCAATTATGGTGATTGCGATGGTTGTTAAACAAGTATAATAAAGCAATCTATTAACAGCTAAATTTGCTTTTTTTCATGAAAGCAAACACCTGTATGTCAATCGCTGCATGTTCTTGTGAGTTAGGAAGAATTTGGCAGCTTGGAAACTATTTTTAAGTTCTTATCAAACATAACAAATTATTATTAACAGACACCCTATAGACCTGGCAATGAAATATAAAATAATTTATTGTAAAACAATATATGAGGGCAAGAAAAATCAGCAGCAAAATAAAGACTGTGCCTTCTGTGCAGAATCCTCAGACAGAATTATAAATTGAGACCTTGCAGGGCTGTGTTAAAC
>VWZF01004791.1:0-23089 GCA_013396755.1 Sclerurus mexicanus
AACAAAAGGTATAAGAAAAGAAATGATTCACATGGAAAAACTCCCCAATAACAGACAGTACTAGACAGCTCCTTCCACCACGTTTTCTCAACCAGCAGGAACCCCTACTGTCCAGAAGAGAGATTCCCTTTCCCCTGCTCCCAGTAATGAGGTGGTATAGAATAACCTCTGTGTCCTAGCCACATCCCCTCTCAGCTCCTGCAATAAATTAACCCTGTCCTGGCTGGAACCAGGACACCTAGGAGCAAGAATATGTTTTCCTTAACATCCAAAGGAAATTCAAAATTCTCAAAAGCTGTTGTAACAGACCTGAAGGAGGAAAAGGGGATGAAAAGCTGAGGAAAACCATCCTCTCCTTTTTCCCCCCATAGACTGAGTATGATTATTAATGGACTCCAAAAGGTAGCACCTGAGGTAAGAGTAGGAGAGCAACACTGAATACACATCCCAAATGACCCTCATTGCCCTTGGTGTTATCATGTCATAAACTGATATCACACAGTAAAGCAACAAAGCTATCCTGATCCCTCTCCCTGCTCTGCAAAAGAGCACTGCAAGGAGCACATACAGGAATATATACAGAGTTGGGTACCACATCCACATGAACAGACCAAACAATATTGTGACCAGTGACTCCATACCTAATGCACAAATGCTTAGATCAGACTTGTTTCCAACATGCTCTGGGGCAGATCTGTTGTTATCTGAACCCTTTGTGCCCCACATTGGGCGCCAAATAAGGCTGTTGTGGTTTAGGAATGGTACTCCCCTATTTAGTGCCCCCACCGAGACTTTCCAAATCACGTCGCTCTTTTGCTGCCCCACTTTTCCCCTCCCCCTCCCCTCTGTGGCGGGGCTGGTGAGGAGAATTGGAGGCACAAATGGCAAAGATCACGGGTTGAGATAAGAACAACTTTCTGGAAACAGCAATGAGATAAGAGAACAAACAGTAACAGCAACAATACTAATGACAGAGGGTGCAAGAAAGAAACGATTTGCATGGAAATCCCCCGACAATAGACAATACTAGACAGCTCCCTGCACCGCATTTTCTCGACCAGAACAAAATTTTCTTCTCTCCAGAAGAGAGTCCTTTCTCCCTGCCCCTGACAATGACATGAGGTGGTATAGAATAACCTCTGTGTCCTAGCCATACCCCCTCCTGGCTACTGCAAAAATTAACCTTGTCCTGGCCAAAACCAGGGCAATTGTATATGAAGAACTCAGATATTTTAGAAGTACCTTTATGAGTGTTTTGAAGAGTTTTAACCTTTGGACGGAGGGGGGGAATACCTCAAAATACACAATCAATCATTTCCCAGACTGGAGTTGCCAGTTGGTTTGTTTGTCTTTGTTCTCCTATAGCTGTTTTGTGTTGTTATTTATATAGATATAAGACATAAAAATATTCTCGGTGTGTGCAGAGATATGTTTGTACTGTATATCTTCCTTTCATTTTTGTGTTTCTGGTACACAAAAATTACGTTCAAGGTCAGTCCCTGTATCTGCTGTCTTCTTCCTTCATTCCTACTATATTTGTGTGTTGTGTGTTTGTTGGAGACTCTTGTGCCACAGACTATCATCTGTATTATCTTCACTTTACCCTCACCGCAGAAGGCAGCAGACTTGACTTTTCTGAGACATCTCACTATACCCCACATTGCTTATATAAGGCCAAGCACATTCATGGTCTTTCAAACATAATTCGCTGTTTACGTAATTCTTTTATCTTAAACTTTACTAATTTACATCACATTCCCTCCATATATTACTGCTTGACAGTCATAGGAATAAGAAAAAATTGAAGACTCATGCAATTCAACAAAGCATTTATACTAACTATAATTTTTATTCCTCAGTACTTTATTTTAATCCCATTAAATTTCAGCAGAAATATAACTGAGTTCTTAGCATACTCAAACTGCCATGCATGCTAACTGCACAATTTAAACAACACAACAGATGTTTTATGAATCATAAAGCAATGGCCTCCCCCCCCCTTGCTGGCATGGACAGAGCCCTGCAAAAAAAATTTGGAAAGAAGCCATTGCACTCTGCTCTTGGTTTCTAATAATGTTAAAAAAAAAGGAAAGTCTTGAATAGACATTAAAAAATAAAAAATCACATAGCCTGTCTTGCAGGAGCAGGTATGTCATTTCCATAATAGTTTCCTGAATGCTTCTACTGTTGGAAGGTCACAGCCTTTCTAAGTGAGGCTAACCTTGCAATGTCTACTGGCTGAAGGTTTCCCTTAATATCTGAAACATAAGGTCATTTCTTCTTGTCCTGATCATTGCCACTGTAAACAAATTATTTCCACCTTCTCTTCAACAGCCTTTTATGTGTTCTATCATACCCCACCCTGCCTTGCTCTGTCACTCAAATTAAACTGCACTCAGTGGGTCAACCTGGCACAGGCCATGCTGGGCTGGGCTGCACTACTGAAGCTGCCTCTGTGAGGTCTGGCCATTTCACCACTTCCTTTGGTGCTCATGGGCAGTAGAGAGGATCAAGAAAAGCTGCATGCTAGCAAGTGACACAGCATGTCTACACTCATTTAATCCTTTCCTGGAAAAGATGGGAGAAGGAAAGAGCACAGGACTCAGTTGAAGGTAGCATTAGTTAAATGTGCTTGACTGATAGAGCAAATTTCTGTTCAGGAGAGTTTGCCACTTTTCTAAAAGAATGTATCTATTCAGGATGCAATTTCAGGCAAAACATTAGCCACAGATTGTCTACCATAATATGGTTTGCTTAGCTTTCTATGCAACCTAGCATCTATTACATCTAAAACACACTTAAAAGCAGTTACAGTCCAAAGTCAATACTTTGTTCTGTTTCACAGAAAAAAAATACCCTTTAAGTCTTTAGCTTTTAATCTCAATTTGCAATAAGAAACTTTAAACAGAAATTGTGCCTCAGCCAGCATTTGTCAATACTACTCTATCAGCCATTTGGGACAAACTTGGGTTCTCTCCCAGCCCTCAGCTGCTTAACAGATCTGTAGTTTTTCTGCCTTATGATACCCAGATACATGAATTTGCTGAAATCCTTAGTGGATACTCAGTTTCAGGGATGGATATGAATAAGAAAGCATTTGGTACTGCCAGTACCATCTTGGTTAAATGACTGAATGCAAAATTTAGCTCTTGCTCCCTTTGAAGCTCAACTAGTGGAAGGGGCCCATCTGTTTCCAAAGACTACACTAAGATATTTTCTGTTAGCCCATCAACATGTTATTGCAATAAGTCAAGCGGTTTCCTTAAAAAATAAATTCTCATAAAGATACTGAAATACTGCAAATTAGATTTTTTTCACTTATATTTGCCAAGACCTTTCAGATGTTGAAAGCCTGATCCCTTGAAATACCACTGTCACCATTGCTGGCAATTAACTATTTTCCAATTAGCTATGCCCCAGATTTTACCTATTATAAGACACAGAGCTAATCTTACAGGGGTCATGGAGGTCAGTTTACAACTTCCTCAAATAGTAGCTTCCTATTCTGGTGCAGCACATTGAAAAAGTGATTTACAGTGTCATGGTGAATTCCATAGCCACCTAACTATAAATCCGGACAAGGATGTTAGGAGAGCTGGTTGACATTTTTGCAAGGCCATTCTCCATAATTTTTGAAAAGTCATGGAAATCAGGAGTCTTCCCAGAACACTGGAAGAAGGATAATGTCACTGACATCTACAAGAAGGGCTTAAAGGAGGATCCAGGAATTTATAGGTCCATCAGTCTTACTTCAGTTCCTGGGAAAGTTACGTAATGAATCCTCCTGGGGGCTATCACAAGTCAGATGAAACACGTGATTGGGAAAAGCCAGCACAGATTCACCAAGGGCAAGTCATCTTTGACAAACCTGATCACCTTCTACAACAAAGTAACCTGCTTGGTTGATGTGCGGCAAGCAATGGACACTGTCTACCTGTATTTCTCCAAGGCTTTCAGTACATTTTCCCACAGTCTCCTCCTAGAGAAACTGATGTGTTACAGTCTAGACAGGCCGCACTCAGAGGGTGGCTTCTTTTCAAAATGGCAACCTGTCACAAGTGGGCCCCGCCAGGGATCGATATTGGGCCCAATGCTGTTTAATATCTTCATAAGTGATCTGGTGGATGGGATCAAGTGTACCCTGATGAAGTTTGCTTATGATACCAAACCAAGTAGGGAAGCGGACACTTTAGAAAGGAGAGCCACCCTGCAGAAAGACCTGGATAGGCTAGAAGAGTGGACTAACAAGAACCTTATGAAGTTCAACAAAGACAAATGTAAGGTCTTGCACCTGGGAAAACATAATCCAGGAGTGCAGCACAGGCTGGGATCTACCTGGCTGGGGAGCAGCTCTGTGGAAAGGGACCTGGGGGTCCTGGTGGACAATGAGTTCAATATGAATGAACAGTGAGCTGCTGCAGCAAAGCAAGCCAAGAGGATCACCAGCAGAGATAAAGAAGTAATTATCCCACTCAACATTTGTGAGGCCATACTTGGAATACTGTGTTCAGTTTTGGTCCCTGCTATGCTAAAAAGATATGGACAGGCTAGGGAGGGTCCAGAGAAGGGCCACAAAGATGATCCAAGGGCTGGGAAGCCTTCCATAGGAGGAAAGGCTGAGACAACTGGGTTTGTTCAGCCTTGAGAAAAGAAGGCTTAGGGGAGACTTTATCGCCATGTTCCAGTATTTAAAGAGTGGCTACAAAGAAGATGGAGACTCCCTTTTTACATGGAGTCACATGGAGAAGATGGGGGGTAATGGGTACAAGTTACTCCTGGGAACATTTTGATTGGACACAAGGAAAATTTTTCACAATGAGAACAATCAGCCATTAGAATAATCCCCAGGCAAGTGGTAGATTCCCCATTGGACACTTTTAAGAATCATCTGAATAGAATGCTGGACCATCTTGTCTAGACTGCTTTTGCCAAGAAAGGTTGGACCAGATGATCCTTGAGGCCCCGTCCAGCCTGGTATTCTATGATTCTATGAACCTTTGAACATACAGCACACTTTGCTACACACCCATCCTGTCAGTCCAGACTGGAAGTCCTGTAGCTAGATTTCCTAGTCTGACTCAAGTAGATTGCAGCTGCTGCACAGAACTCTGCTCTCATCTTTGTTCAGGTTCTCTCAGGGAAGTTTCCAAATATTGCTTTAATTCCTTTGAAAAATGCCTGTCTCCTACCCCAGGTGATGACTAAAGTCTTCTGACTTGATAGAAAGTTTTGCTGCCTGGTATATGATCCCTTTGTTTTAGCAGAAAAATCATCAGTTTCTTTTGAAAACAGCTTGCCAATCCTTACACATTTTTGACTTGAGGAGTTAAACACGTTATAGGAACTTTCTATTTCTGAAACACAGTCATTAACAATAAAGAGCATACAGACTCCTGTCTTCTGAAAATACATGTGTTGCTCACTGTTTTAGCCATGTTTGATTCAAAATACTTCCTGGTGCTTCCTTGTTGCCTCTTCTCTCAGCTTTGGCTGTCTGACTCCTTTGCTGAGGCTAAGAAATGTTCAGACACAATAAGCAGCACCCCTACCTACATCTATCTTATGTGCTTTTCATTTTGGTCGCTGATGTGTCTGCCTGGTGAGCAGGGTACTAGATTTTTATGTATCTAGTTCCATAAGCAGTTTAGAGCTTTCTTACATTTATTGCAAACATGTTCTTAGATGTTCCATGTTATGCAGGAGAAAAGAACGTAGACACAAAAACAGGAAAAATACAAGAAAAATAGATAAAAAATTTTGACTTTATAGTTTCAAATTATAATAATAACCACTCCAAATAATGCTTTCATAATTTCTTTTTCTTTCAAAGAGGTAGGGAAAAGGTGCTCATATCAAACCAACATATTATTCTGTTTCTGTCAGATCTGTTGAACAAAATTTCCCCTTCAATTTTGCCCCTTGCATGCAAATTGACAAATGTGCAGAATGCTCTGGAGCAAAAGGGCTAAAACACAAACCAGCAGCTTCTGAACAAACAAATCCTCGGGGGATGCCTCTGGAACAGACAGCAAGTGCAGCCACATTTGGTTTAGCTTCCACACAGCTAGCAGGGTGTAACAGTGAGGCTGAGCAGTAGGGTCTTTGGTGCAGGATGCTCACACTAGATACTACTTGATTTGCTCAACTACACATTACTGTTATATCTCCTCTCACTAAGTGAAAGTAGAAGAGAGGGCTGTGCCTTTTACTGATTTTTAAGTAATATTTCTGGTTTCTGAGAAACACTACTAGAATTATTAAAAAAGAACCATATATTCAGATGCAGAGAAAGTAGATTTAATTTTCACATTTTCATCCACAGTTAAGGGCTGTGATATCTCTCTTGCTAGGAAGTACAAGATCATTTTGCTTCTCACTTCCTTTGTTTTGTTTAGAGAAAATTTCTGTCATTATTTGACAAAATACAATCTAGACTCAGAGAATTTCAAAGATCTTGTTTCCTCTCTGAAAAACTTAAGCTTGCAAATTTCTCCATGACCATGTTTCATTTAACTCAAAAGTGGGAAATCCATACATGTGGATTTCACTTAAACATACCTTGTCAGTGTAGGTCTTCCTCTCCCCTTAGCATCTGGATTTATGTATTGTTTGTGAAGGTCCATGTAAAGCAATCTTTTTGACAAGTGTACATTTTCCCCAATAAATCTAAAACATCTTTGCTGTCTACTACTCTCTCCTATACCTGCATTTGAAAATGACAAAAACTGCCAGATGTATTGTTGCAGCTGAGCTTTGCTTGTGCAAGACCAGGCAACGAGGAAGGAAGTGGGTATAAATTACACTTGTGTTTCTTTGGTCCTAAGATGAGCTGCCAACAGTGCAGAGGCAGTACTGGCAGCTACAAGTCCCTGAGAGATTGTGGCAGGCAAGTTGCAAGACCCCATATGGTATGAGGTATTGCAGGTCTTTTGATATCAACAGTTTCATCTGCTTTCTGGCTATGTTGCATGGCCAGAAGAGCAGAGATGAGCTAAACTGACTCCAGGATGTAACACAAAACTGTTTATCATTCCCAAACATTTAACATAATGGGGAAAATTAATCCTACTTGTCTGAAGTAAGTGGAGTATAAGGAACTAATGCTACTAAGCAAAACTAGAGAATTTTTAAAAACATGCCTATTATTCCATGATAAGCTCTCTGCTTGGCACCATTCAGAGACAGTACACATATGCAGCATTATTAAGAAAATGTAAGCAAGACAATATGAACATTGCTTTGCAGAGTCAGGTCCATTCCCTGGAAAAAAATCAGTGTATAGCTGTGCACTTAACTGACATGTCCAGTTACTGAGACTGAACTACATGCATTTGGATGGAGTTTCTTGATGGCTGGTTGAGGGTGTTTTTAATTGTCTTTCAACATGCAGACCTAATCTCTAATCAGATTTATATTTGGCCTCAAGATCCAAGATTTCTGTACTCAACTAAATTAAGTGATTTTGTCAACATCCACAGTTTTGCAGAATTAAGGTCTGCAGCAGTTTTCCATTCCTTTTTCCATACAGTATTTCTGAAAAAGTCTTTGATTTTGGCTTTGAAATGAACCTCCTAATGAATGCAATGTTCAGAGTGCTGTTCAGTAGCCACCTCAGTACACAGTATAAAAAGATGATAAAACAAATTGAGGTTTAGCCCCTTATTGAAGATAAATATGAAGTTAGCCCTTAACCAGTAGAAAAATAAGCAGAAATAAGAAACCTTCCGCAACTGACAACTGAAAAGACACATCCCAAAATATTAATCTTTAATTGACACATTGTTGTACGGTTTTCTTTAAAGGGATTATCCTGGGAATGCTACCAATAGCATTAAACAATACTTGTGTTGCATCTGGTTTAGGCCTTTATATATTTATTATACCTGAAAAATTAATTACTAAGAAATCTTATAACAGCATTTCTACATTATCAGTCCATTTTGTTCTCCTATTTCCTGGATATATTAGCCAGGAAAAGGAATTCCCAGTTTGTAACAAACAGATTAATTCACATATTTTACTTTCTCCACATAGAAAAATACAGTTTTTGGATCATTGAGGCATATGGATTATGAATGTCACAATAAAGAGTAAAAGTACATTCTCCAGAGAACAGCAAGATCTTATGGATTTTTTGGGGGTATTTCTGTTAGGTTTTTTTTGGTAATTATTTTATTTTTACAAGACTGTAGTTGCCATTTAACAAGTTACACATGATGTGACTGCTCTTCCCTCCTGTACAAGCTCACAGTCATGTTTTCAGGCTATAACACTCAACACTTTTTTCTGCTATACATATTCCCATAGTTTCAGCAAAAGTAGATACAATGCACAATACCTGTCACTGGAAATATTTCAAACAGGAAAACTATTATCTTAAACCAGAAGTGGAGAGGCTACAGTAGGTATAGCCACCTAAGTATGAACGTTAGGTTACAATTTCTAAATACCCACCTACTGTAAATAAACATTAAAAATACTCTTAGCAATAGGATTTTATTTATACGTGCATGCATGCCCACCTTATCCCATGTTTATGTTTGACAACTATTTGGGAATTCAAAGGTGCAGCCCTCAGTAACTGTATTATTTTTAAAAAGAAAAGGAAGCACATCTATTGAGAAAAGAAATTATCAAATATCAATTTCCAATTTTAAATTTAATTTCAATAGGAAAATATTAAAAATGTGCACATCTAAATTTTTCCGTATTCTGTATATACATGTGTGTATGTATACATAGAAATAGTAATGCACCACACATGTTCACAAAATTTAAGTGAATTATTTCTGTCCAGTATTTTCCCACATGTAAATGACATCATATCTTTAAAAATGTAAATAATAATATAATTAAAAATAATATTACATTTATTCTGTCATCAACTTTCTGTGGTTTTATTCTTTCTTCATCTTTATTATGTCCACTGAGAATTAACAGGACAGGTTCTCCTCGCACTTCCATAGCTGTTATGCCAACTGAATGCTGCTGACATCATATCAAGGACACATCTGTTTTACAGCAGCACAAGTGACAAGAGAACCAGGCCCAAGCAACTCTATGTAAATTAAAAACTGGTTGTATCTGCTCATCTGGATCACCATCTAAAATCCATCAAGTGAAAAACATGTAGCTCACCATAAAGTTTTCAACACTGAACCAAGCTCTCCCACCCCTTTAATAAATAAAGTAGTTGAGAAAATATCCTAAAAATACAGAGAAAACTTAAACATTGTATACATTACATACAGTATGATACATCATGGTTTAGCATTTGACTTAAACCATTTTTCTGACTAGTCAGAGGACATCTGATAAATTACTGGTAAAGAACCCAGTATTTTAGAAATAAGCATGTATTTCTGATATCAATGAAAACTTGTGTGTATTATATGGTGTATATACACACAGTACACATAAAAATAAACCTATCTTTTCTAGTTTTAAATAGCAATCTCTAAGTGGGGAAAATTGTGTTGTACAAATTTAATAAGTGACTAGATTTCATGGTTTAACTTTCAAATTAATTTAGGGAGCAAACAAAGGTCACTGCATCTTTTGACTTTGAAGCCTGACATACATTCATATATTTTAAAAAAGCCCTCTTCAACATTACAAGCAATTTATGGCAAGAAAGTATCTTGATGCAAGAAACATGACACTTGTCTTACCTTTCAAAGTGGTTTTTTTAAAGAAATCTATTATATAAAGAAATGCATTTTTGTCAAAAGTCTGTTCAAATTACATCAAAACAACTTTAAAACCTGCTCACTGAGTATAATTGAATTCGATTTCCTGCTTTTAAACATGTAGTTAACAGTTCAGAATATTGCCTGATGTAGTTCCAATAAAATGTGATATAAAGACTCATAAAAGAGTAAACGTCTCCATTTCAATTTGTTATGACAACAAAACTTCTAGAATCAGCTTTCTTGCACAAGTTCAGTGTATGAGTAATCCCTTGCAATAGATCTATGCCCTTAATGCAATCTGTAATAAACAATGCTCCCCATGAGTCACAAAACCTGAAATTCATGTAAAATGCTGAAAAAGTCTCTTGCAGAACAGGTTAACAGTTAGTTGAACATAGATAGTCAATATATGTATCATGGCCAGAAAACAAACAACTGGTTCTTTCTTGTTATCTGTGCATGTCAAATTTTACATTTAGAATTCTCAGGGGGTTTTTGACTTTTTTTTTCCCTGGAAGACTCACCTGCCATCATTGGTTGGCTTCAAAATATAGAGAAGTGAAAGATAGTATCTCACTGTAATTACATGGAATTCATATGGAAAAGTAAACCTTACATTGGATAATATAGCAGAACACTAGAGTAAGCTCCATAAAGAAATATAGTATCTTCTGGTGTGTGTGTGTGCGTATATATATATATAAACAAACAAGAAAAACCCAACAACAAAAATAACCTCCAGCCAGCCAACCAATCAACTAACCAAAAAACCCCAAAAGGAAGAACTTTATACAAGCAGTTGTAGTAATTTTGTTTCAATTAAAGATGCATCTCTCTCTAACTCCTAGCAAGAATAAATTGGTAACAGCATTGCTGCTCCACAGTGGAAAGTATCCTGAGAAATTAAGAACAATAAAATACAGGGCTGTCATCACTAAGTTCTTGCACAAAACTCAGCAATTAAATACCTTCAATAAATAAAACAGTAGATAACCTATATTTTACCTATCACAAAAAGGAGGCATGACCTGGTACACTGCTAATTCTTTCATCACTGATAATTAGAAAAGGATTGCATTTAGTTGCTGTTAATATTTTTAAAGTTATCTATGGCAAATAATGTACAAGGAGGTAATTTGTAATTCAAGTTTGTTTGGTTTTTTCTTCAACTAACTACAAGCTGAGTTCTAAATTTTACATTGAAATATGACTCAAATTTAAAACAAGCCCTCTCAGAGGAGCATTTTCTAATTTTGTGCAACTTTGATGCAGAGCCCAACATAATCCTATGAAGAGAGACAGTGCATCTTTAAGCTGATTGGCACTGAAATCCCATTTCCTTTAGCTGCATTCTATTAGCTTGGCCAAGTTATCTCGTAACTCTGTTAGTTCAAATATTTTTCCATCAAGAATTTCTAAAAGTGTCTTCAAGTTATTGCGAAAAGCTTCTTGCTCATTCTGACTTTTCTCCAGACGTTGCTCTAGATCAGACAGCTGGCCTTCCAGGTCTTTGTTTCGAATTTCTACTTCCTTTAGAGAAAATACATGACAAGTTAATGTGTTGTTTACAAACAGAAAACAGTATAACCTCCTGCTGGTATTCACGTGTTATTTTGTCAACTGGTTTTCGAAACAATTTGTGACTGTGACCCTTTACGGTTTCACTAAGACAAAGACAGTATCCAAATTGTTTTTAGGATTGTATATGTACTATCATTTTCTTAATTTCTTTCAGCAATTTGTCTGCAGGACAGAAACTTTAGTACAGGGATAAAATTTTAGTCAGTGAAAAATGTATGTGATGATATTCAGGTAAGTTATTACTTCTATCATTCAGAAATATGCCACCTACTAAAAAAAGTTTCTCAAAGGTTTACCTAAGTTCAAGTATTCCCTTATTTAGACCACATGAATTGCTCAAGTACACAGTCCTCATTAAATGGTCTCATATAGAAGCTCAAAGAATACTGCTTTATAGATGCAGGAGTACTACCTTACTCCTGTCCCACATTACAGGCCTTTTCACTCTGAAAATTAAGACAAACATAAACTAGCAAGACTGATGTCAAAGTGAAATAGATTGTAACAAATTTAAAGCAGCAAGTGCAAGCTGAATGTCTTGTCTCATTGCACTGTGCCCCAGAGCCCCCCTGTGTAAGCTCTGCAGTAGTGCAGCTTTGGGATGCAAACCAACAGTGCTGTATAGACAAGCTGTTCCCATACAGTGGGTGGAAAGATGAAGTAGCATAATGTTACACATAGCTGAGGGGATCTGACCCTGAGCAAGCTCAGTTCTCATTCATGAGGAAGAGAAGCCTGCCTGCACCAGCCAGCAGGAGGGGAGACCTGCCTCCAGGGACTCCTCACAACTTTGGTTTGCACATGATGGGAGGGAGGTAACGGCTGCTCTGCTTTGCGCAAAACAGATGCTCTTGTCTTTTATCAAATTACTAATGTAGTGGTCACATGAGTCTGGAATTGTTATTTGTCTCATTCATTGAGTGTCTCAAATTCATGCTGAATTTCATAATTTCAGTTATGAAAAACACTCTCACAGGGACAGTATATTTAGTACATCATATGACCTGCACAGACATTCTCTGGAAAGGTGTATAGTGAATTTATATTTACATAAATTAACATTTTTAAACACCATTTACCTTTACAGTGGCTTTGTGTCCCTTTAACAGGCCTGCCCTGAGTTTTTACAGCAACTAGTTTCACATAGCCATAGGGTGGATGATTTGGAAGCAGTCATTCCTCCCAGCACGAGCTTTCTTTCTGCCCTCCCACTCTCCCACTGTTTTTGTTATGAATCTTCTGTCTTCCTCAAAGCTAACAAATACATTCATGTTTACATTAAGGACATCTCAGCTAACCACAAGAAACAACCTGAACCATATAGAATATGTATTTGGGCAGTCAAGAGTAACAGATATAAAATGGCAGCTTTGTGTCAAAGTCCATGGCCTTTCCATCTGTGAGGGGTGTAATGACAGCTGCACCCCTGGCCAGAGGAGGGATGGGCATCAGCTCCCAGTCTCTGAAGGGGAGAACACCCAGTCGTGGTGCAGGTAGAGAAGGCAGAGCCTCAGGGACCTGATCTGCTTATAGCTGCAGTTGCTTGTACAGTTGAGGGTTACATCCAAGATGAACCGGGATACCTCCCTTATTTCTTGTTTGTAAATGAGCAAGTTAAAAATTACAGAGTTTTGGCCACTTGTCTTGAACATCACAGATGAGAGCAGGAATCATCCCTTGCTGCCAGGATCAAGAGAAGAATTAGTTTAATCTGTTTAGCACTGAGTAATATAGTTGCCAAAGCATTAAAGGAAGGTAACTGAAAAGAGCGTTTGCAGAAACAATATAAATTAAAATATATGCATGCTTATGTAAGGACTAACTACCCCACCATTGCTATAAATGAACAAGCTAATTATAACCCAGTCCATACACTCTGCAGACTGTCCTTCATTGTCTCTCCTCCTGCCCTCCAAATAATACCGACAAGTACTACCCAGTATAAATGACTAGTTCAAGACCCTCTGAGACTAAGTGACTGCAGTACAGGAAGAAAAGGGAAAGTCAGGGCCGTCTCAGCTCTGCAGGAATGACACAGTCCTTTCTTTAGCTCACACCAAACTGATTGCTGTTTTTCCACATTAGTTCATACTTCCTGCTTCTCCTGTAACTCCTTCTCTTCTCACAAAATGCATGTGCTCTAGGAAGTATTTTTCTCCTTGCCACTGCTCTTACCCCAGAATTTTTGTAAGTAGGCAAGCCAGTGATAGAAGGGATCACTTTGGAAAAAAACCATTGTCTCCTCTCTCTGGGGAGAACTTATAGCAGCCTTCCAGTACCTAAATGGGGCCTACAAGGAAGCTGGAGAAGGACTTTTTACAAGGGGGAATGGCTTTAAACTGACAGAGGCAGGTTTAGATTAGATATCAGGAAGAAATTCTTTACTGGGAGAGTGGTGAGGCACTGGAACAGATTGCCCAGAGAAGTTGTTGGTGCCCCATTGCTGGAAGTGTTCAAGGCCAGGTTGGATGGGGTTTTGAGCAACCTGGTTGTTATAGTTTCAGAACCTGTCATGGAATTTCCTCCTCCTACCAACACAGAGTTTGGGAGCTAACGCCCAATCCCCCCCACTACTAGCTAACAAAAGGGGTGGCCGATTGCTTGCCATTCCAACTTGATTTCTGTGGAGAGGTGAGGGGGAAGGGAGAGAGGTTTTTTCCTGTGTGCTGAGGTTGGTTTTTTTGGTGGCTACTGTGCATAGAAGCATCTCGGAGGGAGCCCCTCTTCAGCTTGGCTCCTCTTCCCCCTCCCCAGTTCCCTAACTCTGGGCACCCTGTGCTCCAGAGAGAGAGAGAGAGAGTCATCGCTACCTTGGATTTGCTATAGACTTCCTGAGGGGGCCAACGGTCATAGGCAGAGAAGGTGCTGCCCCCTCTGCCCCCAGTCCAATGCTTTTTTTCTCTCAAACAAAGGACGAGGGTCTAAACTGCCTCATGGAAAGGGTTCCACTCCATCCCTCTGCACCACCCAGCCCATGTGAGTCTACCACCGGTCTTGTGGTGGTTTAGTTTTCTTGGTTTTGGTCTAGGCCTTCCCTGGTAACAGGGTCATAACTAAGGAAGTATTCCATCCCATTCCTTTACATAATCAGGTGTATATAAGATGAGGAGGGNAACCTTCACAGGTCTACCACAGAGGGAGCCACCAGTGCCTCCACCTGCTTCCACTGGGAAGCCCACTCTGCAGCCAGTCGAGGTGCGATATCGCCACCTGCTCTCCATAAATATAATTGCACCCAAAGGGAGCAGAGACTTCGTTCAAAGGTGTTGACTACAAACTGTTTTGTTCGGTTCTGGTTTCTGGGATACATATTTATATATATATATATGGTAGTTAAGAACTGTTATCCTTTTCTATACATTTTCCTAATTAAAGTCTGTTTTAAATTTTAAAGGGAGTGTGGTGGGTTTTTCTTTGGAAGGAAGTTTTTTTTCTTTCTTAGTCTGAATAGGTACCTTAGTTTTCCTCTAAACTAAGACACTGGTCTAGTGGGAGGTGTCCCTGTCCATGGCAGGGGAGTTGGAAATAGATGATCTTTAAGGTCCCTTCCAACCCAAACCATTCTATGATTCTATATGATTTTATTTCATGACATCTGGGACTGAAGAGTAGCCCATTGACCTGTATCTAGCACTGAACATTATCTTTCAGGCCCTCCTCAGATACTCTTAAACTGAGGAATTGTTCTGGTGTGAGCTGTTAGGTGGGAGCACCCAGGTAAACCAAAATCTTTATGTTAGATGTAGGAACTTCTATCCATATTCAGCATAAGGTGTTTCCGTTTAACTCTCCATTGCTAGTCCTCTCTTTAAACCAGATTTTGTTTCTTTTGTTTAAACTTCCAACTTGTGTACTTTATATTTCATTCTTGATATCTCTTTCCTAGTCCATATACATTTAGCTTCCCCAAATGCTTCCTAATATATACTTTCTTCCAGAATTCCTTCTGTTTTATTTTCCCTAATCTGTACTTAACATCTTTAATGACTTATGGGAAGTAGAACTAACTGAAATAGGCCATGATCTGTTGCTTTTAATTTCTGGAAAACGCTTCTTCCCAAATTTTACATTTGATCCTTACACATGCTTACCATGGATTAGTATTACTGTTTTTTGCAATAGTATTGCATTACAAGTTCATGTCCATTTCATGTCCAGTTTCCTATTACAAGTCAGTGTACCTCAAAATTGTTGCTTCTTGATGGGAAGCGGAGAGGTGTCCACGTGATATAATCTAGTGCCCTGGCTGTGTCACTTTATTTGCAATTAACCTCATCCAACAATAAACCAACTCTTGTGATGCATTCAGGCCCTTTATAAGGTTTATTTTACACTGTTTTTTCAAACTTTTCTTACAGCAGGGACAGTCATTTGTCATACATTGTTTTGTTTTAGAAAAGAAATGAATTATTAACAAGTTATGTTTGTTGTTTTCACTGTAATAATCTTTTGTGGAATTCAGTGCAAGCATACAAATAAAATATTCAAACCATACACAGCAGCTTTATTTAGGAATCAGCCAGAGTAATAAAGATATCCTGACTTACTGTGAGAATCACACTGATCATGACCTATTAATAGGTTTTCTCTAGATTGCTAATGAAATTATTAACAAGGGCCCTAATACTTACCGTTCATGGTGATAGCATGCTGCTCTTCACTGGAATTTGTCAATGATGGATTTCTAATTCATTCCCTGATATAAGTGTCTCAGAAATGTAATACACCTTGAAATAATTTCTTTGCATAGAGTTTTTCATACAGGCTATATTAAAAATATTTTAGAGTTACATAATCCATTTGCAAACACAAGAAGGAAAAAATAAAGCAGAAAAAAAAAGAGCGAGACAGATATGGACTCTAGAGACCACCCTGAAAACAGATGATGAGTCAACTAAGTGAACAGATGTGAGATGGTTAGTCTGGAGCTATAGAAGAAAACACCATTTTACCAGTGTCACAGATGTAGGGTGAAGTGACTCAGAGAAGGCCAGTATTATTAAAGCAAGAAGATTATAGCAAAACAAAAATTCAAGATCTTTCAAACGGGCTGCATCAGGTCAGTAATAAACTTTAAGCTGAAAAAAGGCAACTTTTAACTTGGATCCTAAGACAGCTTTAAATTTATTTTAATAGAATCATACAGAACCATTTTCAGAAACTGATCATCTACAATGTGACATATGGAAATATATAAATAATATATCCATTTGGTTACTAAAGAAGTAGATATACCAAAAAGGAAGTTACTGACTATATAAAGCATGATTTCTGATAAAACCTTAGCATTTTCTAATTCTAAAACATCTTTCATCTCTTACTAGTCTCTCATAATTCTAAGGATAGCTAGTTCTCGGCTCATTATTACTTTTCATGTGATCTTACACTGAAATTATTGCATATGCTACTGCTAGAACAATTTACAACTTTCATTATAATCTTCCTTTTGAGCATCTCAGATGAGTTCTTTTTCATCTGAAAACTCCCATCCTTAGTCTGAAGCTGATATCAGAGTTTTGAGATGTAACAGAACTAGTAGTGCTTGCAAAAGAATGTACCATAGAAAATTACTGTGTAACCAAAGCCTCAATTTAAAGAAACCAGCCAAGCAAAGTAAAGAAACAATAAAGAAAGGAACCTGTGGTGAACTGAAATAGCCAAGCAAACAAAGGAGGGGTATTACACAACCAAGTGCTTTTTCTTAAAGGAGCTCATAAAGCAGTCACTTAGAACTTTGAGGGCTCCAGACAGAAATGACCACCTGAGACCCTCGGTGAAGCCTTTCAGAGACCTTATAAGGATATGTATATATGGTAATTAGTGCTGGGAAATGTCATGAATATGCAACAGGATTGCAGGAAATGAAAATGAATAATCATGTAATGCAAATATATAAGCTGCAGCTAAGATATCACGGCATGCACTTTGGCAAACTGATTCCCAGTGCATCTGGCTCCAAATAAAGAATGCCTGCCTGCCAAAACTCACTAATTGAGTCTTAAAGGCTTCTTTAAGAGCCCATTTTAGGCAACAGTGTCTAAATTAAGATGATACACTATAGCTCACCTGTAACTTCTGGGTCAGAGAATTCCTCTGTGCTTGGAGCTCTCTAGCACTGTCAATTCCTTGTTTCAATCTTTCTACTTCCTAAGGGAGAAGAAACAACCTTGTTAGCAACATGTTACCTAATTTGGCCTCAGTGCAGGTAAGCTGGCTTCTGCTTCTTCTCCTATGTGAGCTATTGCAATCATATCAAAACTGGCAGTTAGATACTGCCCATCATAGCACATGAAATATAAGCCCTGCTTCAAATATTCCCAAATCACAGTCTCAAAACAGCAATTCTGTTGTGAATAAACAATGCAGATAAACATTTCTATTACTATAAAAGTCCAAGTCACTCTTTCCCACAAAAAATATCTGAAATAATGTTTTCCTAGAAAATTAAGTCTTTGTAATTAGAGAAATAATTTTATACTTTAAATTCTATTATAAACTATTCTCCATTTTTTCAAGAGAAAAATTCACTTTTCATCTGTGAGCTCCTTATTATGTCACTAGCAGTAGGGCTGAGCATCAAAAAATTGCCTGCTTTGACTACTGATTTCTGTAAAAAGAGAATCTAAAAGGAAAGGTATCTTTAATTTAGCAAGATAAAAGTAATAATGTATAAAAATAACAAATATAGATAAAATAAGGAATGGAAGAGAAACCTGTTCTTAGCTTACTTTCAGGAGACAAAAATAGAAACAGTTAATGAAGCTAAAAGGTATCAAATTTAAAACTAGTAAATATTTTCCCCAGAAGGGCATAGTCGCCTTACAGAGCTCCTTTCAGAAAGATTTCTTTGCATTCAACAGCTCAGCATAATTCAAAAGTGCACGGGTACCAAAATGGGAAACATTACCAACGTGATGCTAATCTCTAAGTATGAGGAAGTTTGGAAAAGACTGTTCCATTTTGGAAGGATATTCTGTAACTACTGTATCCTCTCATGCATCCTCCTCGGAAACACCTAGCAACAGCCCCACTTGGAGGCAAGACTCTGCAAGATGCACTGCTGATGCCGAAAAATCTCGGTATGAAAGGAACTGCTAAGAGAGTTTGTTCTTTTAGCAGCAAGGTATTTATTCAAGCAGCACTGGAAAGCTAGCCAGCTCACGCTGGACAAACTAGCTTTGAATCAACAGTGCAAAATGAGCCATTGTATACATTTCACTACACGATTACAACATACAATTTGGCATAGTAATAAGATTACAACATCTGATTATGCATATTAATGATTAGGCGGAGACTAGGCGGAGTCTGGGCGGAGCCTTCCAGAATCCTCCCTTGGCATCAGGATTAGGTGGTCATTTCCGGTCTTCAGTCTCACTCCAGGGGTCTTTTAACTCCTCTTCTTCACCTTGACCTCTTCGGCCTTCATTGTTCATGACCTAGTCACTGAAGCTTACAGAAACCACTGGCTTAAGGCCATTTTGCTCTATTCAAATGTCTACATTGCCATGATTAACAGCACTAGGTTATTTGTATATAATTTTCTAAGATCAGGTCCAGTGATTTGAACAGAACACAACTCTGTGTTCTCTGATAAACTCAAGCAAGGCAGGTGCTGAATAGTTTCTACTGATCCGGTTAACCATTTCTGGGGTTTAGCCTTGTTTCACTGCTCCTCTGAACATGCATACCAGTGCACACTGTGTCTGTTTAGAGGGCTCAAGTGGTCTGGTTTTACATAGGGCAAACGATCTTTCATACTTGGCTCCTTGCACCTACTTTTTCCTATCCATAAATGGGTGAGTCTTGATCATTCTGTGGCACAAATCTGCTTTCCTCTGAGACCCATGCCAGAGCAGGTGTTACTCCAATTCCTTGTGTTTTTGTGCTGCTGGTCCAGTCCAAAATAGATGGCACAATAACTATCAAATTACAGTCTGGGGGTTTTGGCATGTGTTTAAGAAAAGGGCTGATCTTAAGGGTCATGAAAGTCAGATATATTAACATATCCTGAAAAAGAGTTTGGTCTGAAAAGATATTGATCTACTTACCCCAGACTCTACTCTCCAGAAAAAGTAAAGTGTGCAATGGCTGCTTCCCTTCTTAGTGAATTTGAATTGCATCAATGTGATTACTGTTTTGTAGAAACTACATATGCTTCAATGCAGACTTAATTTTGCAAAGAGAGATGCTTGGTAATAGCAAACAAGAAAAAAATTATACTTTTTTTTTTTGTTGTTCAGATACCCAGCTCTATACTGGACTGATGTAATTATAATACATGTAAAAAATATTAATCTTTTAAAAAAGATGAATAATGAATTTTACTTTGTTACATCAATAGGAAATAATACAGTATTTATCAGCCATCACAAGTTTAATATTGAAAGCTGTGGAAGTGGACTTATAGTATCAAGAATGGAAGAAGTCATGCCAGAAATGGATTTGTGAAGAAAATGAAGAAGCCAGCCAAAAAGCCTTAACTGAAGTTTTCACTGTATTGTAAAATGGATTCCCTGTCTTTTTTCCCTGAATCACCTTTCTTCTTCCCAAAACCCTTTGTGAGAATTCTTATCTCCCTTAGTATGCAGGAATCCTTTCTTGCAGTGCTAGGTGAAGTCCCCTTATTGGCCCTTAGTTAACCCTTTCCCCATTGGTTGTAAAACCCTTAAATACCCCTGACCATGTGAATAAACTCTCTGCTTCTCCTCTCCGGTGGTCTCTGTGTGTTTTCTTCCTGGGGCATTTCAGGGACTGCATGGAGGGGAGGGACAAGGGGGAGCATTCCCCTCAACTGCCACAGAAAGCCTTTAGAAATTATGTAGCAGAAAATCCAAGAATAAATGCTAGCAGCAGATACCTCTTCTTTTTTCTTCAGTGTAGACTCTAGCTCCTGTATTGTCTGGTTTAATTCTGCTTTCCGTGTGTGGACTTCATTGGGTTGACTGCTCACACACTCTAGCTCAGTCACCTGTTGAAATAAGTAGAAGCAACATATACAGCATTTATTGCAACAAATTCAAGGTACTATTACTTCTTTGTATAAATAACTGCATTTGAAATACCCTTAGTGCTGGGTGACTTGTGTTGATTAAAATGATGGTGTTCTTCTGAAGATAGCATAAAATTCCTTTAAAATTTTTTTTGCATAAAATGCTTGCTATGACTTCTAATATTTACTGCAATATCTTGGAAATGTTAAATGTAGCACGTTGGTAGCTGAAAAAAAAAATTAAAAGTTATACTTACTAATTATTGAAAATTTTATGAATGAAGCTGAATTACCATTGGACAGGACTTAAAGAATGCAATTAATTGTCTCAAAATACTGTCAAAGAAGGAAATTCCCATAAGATAAGCCACCACAACAGGAACCTGTGATAAGAGCAGATGGCAGCAACAGCAACCAGGCCTAGTAAGGCAAATCTGGGTAACGACTTTGGGACTCTCACCACTGAGAAGACCAGAAGAAGGACCTAGTGGAATGCTGTTGGAATCCATGTGGTGGTGATATCTTTATCTTTCTACTTAATCTGTCTCTCATTCTCTCTCTCTCTCTCTTCCTATTTCTCTCTCTCTATTATTTACTGTTAAATAAAATCCGTACTTATTGATTTTGGCATATGGTTTCTTTTGCACCTTAATTCGAGCAGAAGCATCCTTTAATAATTGGATCCTAACACCATTTCAGAAACAGCAATCACTAGATAATTAAATACAGATCTGTCTCTCTAAATAACCTCTTAATCTGACACTTTCTAATGTTGCACTATTCTTATCAACTGAGTCACAATGCTCACCTACTTCCTAGTAAGGCAATTAAAATTTCACAGCCTCAATTTCTGACTCAGTGTCATGGTTTAGGAATGGTATTCTCCAATTTAGTAGACCCACTAAGACCACATCACCGCTTGCTCCCCCCTCCAATGGGAGGCACAAAAGGCAGAGATCATGGGTTGCAATAAGAACAATTTACTTGAAACAGCAATGAGATAAGAAAATGAACAGTAACAGCAACAATATTAATAACAAAAGGTAGCAGTCAAAGAAACTATTAACCCAAACCCCCCCCCCCCCAATAAACAAATACTGGACCATTCCATGCACCTTATTTTCTCCCACTGGAAGGAACACCCTTCTCCTCTGAAGCAGGAGAGTCCCTTTCCCTTGCCCCTGGCAATGACATGATGTAGCATCAAATACCATTAGGATCTGGCCGTGCCCCCTCAGCCACCTCCCCTCTCAGCTATTGCAAAAAATTAACCCTGTCCTTGGCCAAAACCAGGTCATTATNTCACAGTTATTGTAAGGGTTAAATGCATGCAGGTATCCCCAAAATACCAGGCAGTGGAAGGATTTAGAAGAATTTATTTCCAAGTCAGAAACACAACATCTCAGCACAAAGTTTCACCAGGCTTAAGGAAAAGACATGGCCTCTGTTCTCAGGGCTTTATCACCCCTGGCACCCTCACTGTGGGGTGTTCAGGCATGTCTGCAAGAACTTATCTTCTCTTGTACCCAGGGACTCAGCTTCTCTTGAATGCAGGAAGAGAAAACATCCAAAACTGTCTCTGGGAAAGATGCCTCGTTCCAGGCAGGAAAGCTTCCTTAAGTGAAAAAATCATAATCTCCTTGTAGTAAAATCTTCTGGAAAGTTTTTCTATACTTACAGTTATGGATAGCCTGGGAGATAGTGTCCATGGTTAAGTCTACCTCTCAATCACGAGCCCATCTGTATGTTCCATATCTTCCCTGATGACTTGAGGCGTCATGGGCTAACTGAGAGAAAAGTAATTCACCCTTATGTTGCCAGTCCATGTCCACTTGGGACACTTTAATTTTGGCAGTCCAATCCCCCTGTATGTTGTTGCGATGTTCTTCAATAGCCCAACCTTTGTGTATGTGTGCATCTACACAATGTACTTTTACAGCCAACTTCTCCACCCTGGCAGCAATGTCGGGCCATGATTCAGCAGCCCAGATGGGTTTCCTTCTGCACTGCTAATTGGTCCTTTTCCATGCATCTAGCCACCCTCCCACAGAGCATTTGCTGCCATCCATGAGTCAGTGTAGAGGTAGAGCACTGGCCATTTCTCTCATTCAGTGATATCTAAAGCCAGCTGGATGGCTTTCATCTGCAACCTGACTTGATCCACCTTATCTCTCAATAGCTTCTGGACTTGCTGCATAGGACTCCATACAACAGCTTTCCATTTTTGATGTATCCCTAAAATATGGCAGGAACTGTCCATGAAGAGGGTGTATCACTTTTCATTTTCTGGTAGCTGATTATATGGTGAGGCCTCCTCAGCATGTGTCCCCATTTCCTCCTCCTCCTCTGATGATGATGATGTTAGTCCGAAATTTTCACCTTTGGGCCAGTTCATGATGACTTCCAAGATCCCTGGGCGACTGGGGTTTCCTATTCGAGCTCACTGTGTGATCAGCGCAATCCACTTACTCCATGTGGCATCAGTGGCATGATGTGTGGAGGGGACTTTCCCTTTGAACATCCAGCCAAGCACTGGCAGTGGGGGTGCCAGGAGGAGCTGTGCTTCAGTGCCAATCACTTCTGAAGCAGCTCAAATCCCTTCATAATCTGCCAGTATCTCTTTTTCAGTTGGGGTGTAACAGGCCTCAGATCCTTTGTATCCCTGACTTCAGAAGACGAGGGATTGTCCTCGAGACTCCCCGGGTACTTTTTGCCAGAGACTCCAGGAAGGACCATTCTTCCTAGCTGCAGTGTAGAGCACATTTCTCACATCTTGTCCTGTCCTGACTGGCCCAAGGACTACTGCATGAACAGTCTCCTGTTT
>VWZF01004793.1:0-126196 GCA_013396755.1 Sclerurus mexicanus
AAGCTTCTCCCCCACAACAAAGGCTGTCCATGAAGAAGTGGTTTAGACTACTGCACTTACAAATAGGCAAACTTAAATTAATGAAGGTTTGATTGGTAAATATTGAGTCTAGTCCTATTACTTCATAAAAAATTAAAAAAAAAAATCTAGATATAGGTCATTGTTTTCAGTGGACAAACCAGAAAGACTGAACTTTCTAAAGTTAGGAAAACAACATGTTTTATCATATTTATTTTATTTGTGCTATCCAATCATGAGTACACCTTTGTTAAGGCTTTCTGAACACTCACAAATTAGAAATCAGTGTGCTATACCAGGACCCATGAACTGCAGGGACTAAGCACTTCAGTTTTTAATTCCTTTTACACCTCTACTTCAAAATAAGTCAACACATGAAGGTTCAGAACATGTATACTTTTCTCATATTTTCTTTAATTTAATCACTTTCCAGTTCTGTATTTTCACCTCAGCATTAAAGTATTGCTGGAAAAAAATATGCTTTCCTGGGGTATTATAGACTTGAATTAAATGGTTTTTCTTTGGGTGTCATCTTGACATGTATGACAACAGCCATAACAACAGTGACTTTATCTCTTTTTCTACTGTCAGTCATAAATACAATGGGAAAATAATAGTTGTGTGAAAACCTTTGGTTATATAAGATGTCTCAAAGAGCAGAGATTTATACTTAACATTATAAAGCTGGAATGATAAATAATAGTCAATTAAGGGGTATTGGTATTCTTTAAAATCTTAAAGGCCTTTAATTACTTGCAATTATAAGAATACAAACTTTTGAATGTGTATCTCTTAATTATTACAGTATGCATACTTTATTTAAAATCTTAAAGACCTTTAATTATTTGCAATTATGAGAATACAAACTTTTGAATGTGTATCTCTTAATTATTACAGTATGCATACTTTATTGTAATTCTATTATGATGCTGGATTCCTTGAACACAACTGAAAGGTAAGGCTTGGTCAATAAAGGGCTTTTCTGCTCATTTAGTGAGTTTAAAACAGTCATTTAAGCTTCCATTTTTCAGATTCATCAGCAAATATGACAGATAACAGAAAGTCATACTCATCAGATTTAGCTTTTATTTTTGATTTAGCATTTTAAAGCTTTGTGAATGGCTATACAATTGCTTCTTGAAAAATTCTCTAATTTGTTCCAAATTATGACAATTACAGACAGGACTTTATAGTTTACAACATTATCTGAAAGATTCATTTGGATTCATAGTAATTTGCTTTGGCATTTTCAAATTTGATAGTTGTAGAGTATTTCTTTTGTGTTCAAGTGATAAAACTGTATGGTAATTGGACATTGTTTGCACTGCTTTACTTGAAACATTTCACTCCTGCCATTATAATCCTAGTATTTCTAGGGCTGTATAATTTATCCATGAAATTTTACTTTGGGTTAAAACTTGACATGCAGTTGTGTGTCTGTTTTCAGATTACATGAGCTTCAAAAAAAAATTACAGCTGTTATACACTTTTTTTTTTGGCCCTTATACTTGATAACTAAAAATTACTCAATTCCCGACATTTAGAAAACTGAAATACACTTATGACTCTGGGATCAAATCCTATGAAGAAATGCAAACTGAAACTCTATATTTGCAAGAAGACATACATAAAAACATGTACGCTCTTTGTTATGTACAGCTCCCACTGTGTGAATAATAGACTTAGTCCATGCATATAAATTGTTCTCTGGCTATTTGAAGGTTTGAATTTTTATTCGCAGCACTCTGTCGTACGTAATGATTTTTTGTACTAGTGGTCTAAAAATGCACAATAACAAACAAATCAGCAGGGTACTGATTTTAAAAATCAATTATGGCAGAGTTGCCACATCAGAAAACTCATATATCTATCATACTGATGTTGAATCAATTACTTCCTATTACAACATAGCATTTAGGTGGTCTGCTTTGTCAGTCTTCCAGTTTTCTAGAAGGTGGCATAATATCTTCTAAATTCATGTCACAATGAAGAAAGTGGAAAACAAAAATAGTTTGTATTGAAAAATAAACTATTTGACTACTTGCTAAACTACTGCAGAGACTTGTGTACTGAATTGTCCTCCAAACACTAGTGATATCAATGCAGAACGATTTTGTGGCAAAGCCTACAGGTACCTCTTTTCTTTGAAATGAAACTTTGAAATGCCTAAATTTACTTGCCACTGAGTGGCAAGGACTTGATCTATATGCATATGTATATATATATAAATCTCACATTAAAGGCCAGCTACAGAGAAAAGATAATAAGGGAAAGTAAAAAGTTGCAGAAATGTGAGCACTTAACCAGTGCTTTTATAAGTTTCTCAGAAGTTCTTCTGTGATTTTGGGTTTCATGTCTTCTCTCCAAAACGTTACTCGGTCATTGATATGTACTGGTTTTTCCATTGGCTTTTGGCAGTTGGCATGTTCATCTCAAATTAAAGATAAATTGGTAGCTGCAAAACTCAGTCAGTCTCTTTGTATCATAATAGCTGTGATCCCATTCAACATTATTTTTAAGGTAAGTTTAAAAAATAGCTTTCAACTTGGGAAAAAAAGGAACAAAATATCAGCTTTATCTGTTTATATAATATCCTCCAAAACAGTGTTTTATCTCAAACAGTAACCATAAACAGATGGCTAAGGAAAAACAATGATGAGACAAGCATATATTGTAGTGAGCATTCTTCCTGTCTCATATGATTTTCACCTCATGGGGAGTCCTGAGGCTGATTAGCTGCATCTATTGAGAAATTCTCATCACAGTTCTCTTTAAGTACTTATTCAATGCCTCTCTGAAACAATATAAGTTTTTTTGTATCTACAGCATCTTTTGGCAAGGAGTTTATCTCATCTCTTGCGTTAGTAATGACTGCTTCTACTTGCTGTGCACCTAAATCTTACTAACATCTTTCAACCTTTAAGATAAGATAATAAATTTTCCTATCTACTACCATTATGCCATTCATTACTTTGTAATTTTTTACTTTGTAAACCCCTTTTCTTTCTTTTCAGACTGAAGAACCACACTACACTGTCATTCAGATGCTATTGCCTAGTTTTGTACATCCTTTTTATTCATCTCTGAACACTTGCCAGATCAAATTGTTCTTTTGATATGAAGTGACAAAAGCTGTATATAGTGTTCTAGATGTCAGCAAAAAAATGCAAGACATTAAACTGCATTCAAAATTTTGTATTACCAATGTTTTGTAGTAAAATTGCTTTGTTTTGAAGAAAGCCTGAAATACGTGATTTAATGAGAAGGGATGGTGCCAGCTTCCTCTTATTTTTTTCTTTTCACCTTTGCATCACATTGGTTTCTGTAATGAATTCTAAAAAGCACTAACAAGTAAAATATGTGCAAAGCATTTTATGTTATCCCATACAACATCCTTGCCTCTAAAATGAAGACACATGGATTTGACAAGTAGATCACTCTGTAAACAAGGGCTGAATGGTTGCACTCAAGGATTTTGGGTCAACAGTTCAACATCTGGGTGGAGACCAGTGCTGCATGGTATTCTTCAGGGATTTGTAATGGGACCAGTGTCATTTAACATCTTTGTTGGGGATGTAAACAGTGGGATTGCATGCAGCCTCAGCAAGTTAGAAGTGGGACCAAGCTGAATGCTACAGTCAATACACTTGATCTAAGGGATGATATCTAGAAGGACCTTGACAGGCTTGAGGAATCATCCTGTACAAAATTCATGAGGTTCAACAAGTTCCTGCAACTGATGTGGCACAATTCCAAAGGTGGTTATAGGCTGAGTGATAGGTGGATTAAGAACAGTCCTGTGGAGAAGGAGTCTGGGGTATTTGTGGATGAAAAATTGAATATGACCCAGCAATGTGTACTTGCAACCCAGAAAGTCAACAGCATCCTGTGCTGCATCAGGCCAGCAGATCAAGGAAGGTGACTTATACCCTCTCCTCTGCTCTTGTGAAACCTCAGCTGAAATACCTTGTTTAGCTCTGCAACTCCCACCATAAGAAAGACATGGATCTGCTCAGTTGTGTCTAGAGTTTAAAGACGTGAGGATGATCACAGGGCTGAAGCATCTCTTTACAAGAATGGTTGAGGGAACTGGGGTTGTTCAGCCTGGAAAACAGAAGGTTCCAGGAAAACCTTATAGCAGCCTCAAAGTATTTAAAGGAAGCCCAAAGGATATATAGGGAGGGACTCTTTATCAGGGAGTGTAGTAATAAGATGAGAGGGAATGGTTTTAAACTGAAAAAAGGTAGGTTTAAATTAGATATTAGGAAGAAATTCTTTATGGTGAGTATGGTGAGACACTGGCACAGGTTCCCCAGAGAAACTGTAGATACCCCATCCCTGAAATGTTCAAGGTCAGGTTGGATGGGGCTTTGAGCAACCTGATTTAGTGGAAAGTGTTCCTGCCCATGGTAGGTGGGTTGAAACTAGGCAATCCTTAAGGTCCCTTCCAAACCATTCTACACTTCTATGATTCTGTGATTCTACATACCACTGTGAAGCTGTGGCTAATTTTTTAGTTATCAGCTGGATTTGTCATTTCAGTAAATCAAATACTTCAAAAGTACACAGAGACATTTCCTTTAACATCTTCTCACTTGTAAGCATGTATTTTGATTCTTTGGTTCATTGCTATTTCTTTCCAATCTGAAAATTAATTAATTAAATAGATGAAGAAAAGTGCTTCAATAAATAAAATTAATGTTTTTCTAATAAGAGACAATTTAAAATTACTGAAGTACCTTAGAAGCACCTTATTTTTGAAGTGATCATATTTAGGAAAAAAGAATTGAGTTTAAATTGAATTGTATTGAATTATATGTGTGTGATGCAAATGAAGCGGCCAAAATATCACAGAGAATCACAGAATCACTGAATCCATGAACAGCTGAAACAAGGTCACCTAGAATCAGATGCCCAAGACCATGTCCAGATGGACTTTGAATATATCCAAGGAGGGAGACTCCACAAGTTCTCTGGGGAATCTCACTCACTCTCACAGTAAAAAAGTGTTTCCTGGTGTTCAGACAGGGTCTTCCATGTTTTAGTGTGTGTCCATTGCCTCTGATCCTGTCATTGGGAACCTCTGGAAAGAGCCTGGTTACACCTTCTTTGCACCCCATCTTAACGTATTTATAAACATTTATAAGATCCTTCTGAACCTTCTCTTCTCTAGGCTAAACAGCTCCAACTGTCTCAGCCTTTCCTCAAAGGAGAAGTGACCTCCCCCTTCATCATCTCGGTGGCCCTTTCCTGGATTCTCTCTGGTATGTCCATGTCTGTCGTGTACTGAGGAGACCAGAAACTGACACAGGACACCAGTGTAGCCTCACCAGTACTGTATAAAGGGAAAGGGTCACTTCCTCTACCTGCCAACAATTCTTTGCTTAATACAGCCTAGGGTGTCATTACCCTTCTTTGTTGAAAGGGCACGTTGCTGGGTCATGTTCCACCTGATTTCCACCAGGAGCCTCATGTCCTTTTCTGTCAAGCAATATTCCAGCTGTGTGACCCCAGCATATAATGGTGCATGGACTTGTTCTTCCCCAGGTGCAGGACTTTGCACTTCTTGCTGATGGAGAAGTTCATGTTAATGAGGTTGCTGTTGGCCCATTTCTCCAGTCCCCCAAGATCTGCCTGCACGGCAGCAAAAATGTCTGGTGTATTAGCCATTCCTTCCAATTTGGTGTCTTCTACAAACCTGCTGAGGGCACATTATGCCTCATCATCCAGGTATTTAATGGTATAGCTAAACAGGACCCATTACTGACCCCTGGGGTACACCAGTAGTTATCAGCTTCCCATTAGACTTTGTTCCACTGATTACCACCATCTCAGCCAGACCATTCAGCCCATTCTCAATGTACCACACTATGCGGTAATCTAGCCCCTACATCAACACCTTCTCTATGAAGATCTCACATGAGGCAGTGCCAAAGGCCTTACTGAATTCCAGGTAGACAATGCCTCACCATACCTACCAGGCCAGACATTCCATCACAGAACTTTATCAAATTGGTCAGGCATGACTCCCCCTTGGTGAAACCATGTTGACTACTCCTTATGATTTTCTTGGTTTTGATATCCCTGGAAATGTAACTCAATCACATTAACAGGGATCAAAATGAGGCTGACTGGCTTGCAGTTCCCTGGTTCCTCATTTTTGTACTTCTTGAAGACACAAATGGTATTTGCCTTCAAAGGGCCCAAGGACTTATTTACATTCAGGATGCTAAAGTATTCTGTGACGTGATCCTTTTCCACCAAGGTTATATCTTCCTTTTTTCAGCAATTCTACCTGTTCACTGGGATTTGTGATTCCTGAAGACTGGTCTTGCTAGAAAAGACAGCATTCAGCACCTCAGCCTTTTTTATATGCCATGTGACCATGTCTTCCATTTTGCTGAATGATGGACCCACATTTTCCTCAGCCTTCCTTATCTCTCCTATGTACTTTCAAAAACCTTTGTTTCTTTAGCCCTGTTTAAATAGAAATTGTGTATTTAACTCCTAGTAAAGGAATGAAATGTAGACAAGAAATCCCTTGGAATTTAGTTACAATTGTAATTTTACTGTCACGAGAACATCTAGAATCCCAGCAGGAGATCAAAAGTAGACAATGTTGCTTATACATGTATAAGTTGTGCATTTGTAATTGTAAGAAATACACTTTAAATGTTACCTATATGTTACTTAAATTTTAAATTCTTATAATGTGGAGTAAAATATGTACAGAAGATGAAATGAATAGCTCACCCTTTACTCTGAATAAAGTATGTAATGTATAAGACAGTAATCAGAGAGTTATCCTACGTAATCTTTTTTTTTTTCCTGAAAGTGCTCAGTATATTATTTCAATGTCAATACTAAAAAAATAATTCGCAAACCCACCACCACCACCACAACTATTTGTTGGAACATGAGACTGTTTTGTTTTGATTGCTTCTCTATTTCTAATGTTTCTTTTAAATCACAAATTATCATGTAAGAGCAGACAATGGATGTGATTTGAACACTCAACATCCACAATTAAATAAATTTGTACTAAACATCATGACATACTGTAGTTGCAATAATTTTATTTTAATGTCTTCAATGTGAAAGACATTTTAAAGACAATGATGTCAAGAATTTGCCCAACAACCCATGATGATCTGTTATTAACACAATATATATAATCAGAATTCTTTTACAACACAGATTAGGAAAACATGCAATTAGGAAGCTATTAATTTTAGCATGATAGAACCAGTGAAGATTTCTGTATTCGTATCTAGGCTTTACTCACTAATGACCAGATACACTTCAACAATTGTTCCCACAGGTTATTCTCTAGGTTTTGATAAAAGTCATCCCAATAGTGGATTCAAAATGCTTATTTTCTTTTTCTCATAATGACATATTCTATGTAGTAACTCAAAAATGGACAAAAATTTGATTTTTTTTGCCTTTCCTATATTACAAGACATTCAGTTCAGAGGAGGCCAACCTATTCTTTCTGGTTTATGAGTGAAAATAGTGAATGAATCCACAATTTCCTACTACTTTACCTAACTTAAGGACTTGAACATGAAAATTTCAACCTCCTAACAGCTCTGAACAGAGAGTCCTATAAAACAGATGAGCCATTCTACATGCAAGGGGAAATGAATGATATTACCTAAAGGACTGACTGATCACTTATCTGAACTCTCACCTGTTTATTTTAAACCCACTTGGAATCTCCTGGAAGTCACAGGTGATGCAGGATCCAAACATAGAAAAATTGCATGAATGAAGCTTTACTCCACAATTTCTAGACCATGCATCTCATCAAAGGAGATGATAGATTTCTGTACCTTCCAAAATAGTAGCTATTTAAAGTTGGTTTATCTTATTTTCAGAGTTTATTTTTTTCAGTTAGTATTTTTAATCATTTCTATCTCAATACATACTTCTGCTCTTTTTGGTAAGCTTATTATAATAACAACACTGAAATAATTTGTGAGAGTTGTATCTTATTAACTGTTTCACTAAAATAATGAGCTGTGTCTATACTAGCTTAATGACAGGACTATAAAAATATAGCTGTACCATTTTCTAGTTGCAGCTGGGCTTGGGAGTCCTTGTAGTTATTTTGGATTGGAGAGGGATCAAGCTATTAAATTCTGCTTGACCAAAATAATCTCCATACAACACTACCCAAAGACTGAAAAGCACAGTAAAATTTGCTGCATTGTGATCTCCTATACTTACAGTTACTATCTTGAGAGTAGCACAGTATTAATGCTAGACTGTGTTCATCTGTGTGCTAGAATAATAATCCCTTCTTAGAGGATGCAGTATGGAGTCATCTGACCAATTGTACTTGGTACAGGTTGTGTTTAAGAGGGATTATAAACACCAGCTCAAAGATAGCTATGCTCGACCCATAACTGCAACATGTTCATGAGTTTTGGTATTAGCAGGCTGAATTAATTCTGTGACTGTACTTTATAAAATGTAGAGCTTACTGTATCAAATTTACTTCAAACACAGTTTGTGTGTTTTTAGTAAAAAGGCAGTCATTCTGGTCTCTTTCAGTGCTGCACAATAGTTACAATTTGTGGTGATATTTAATGTAGTGTTAAATATCTATGGTAAACTGAATGTAAATGATCTCCTCACATTGTAATTGCTATAAAAAATCTTTGTTCATAGTGAAATTAAAAGAGAGTAATGTTAAATTCAAAGTGAATAGCAATACAGTAAATAAAACTTTATTAAGTATTTTAATGTGTCTCCATATACTTGCAGAAATTAGATCCTATTAACAGAGTGGATAATGAAGATATCTATTATTCTTTTGTTGTACAGTTCATTGAGAAATAATCCTTTAATTTTTGTCTGTAGAGATATAAAGCAAACTGTAAAGCTTAAGGTTTGCAACTCCAGAAAAGCCTGTTTGGCAACTAAAATCAATTTTGTTTGACTCTGTACATCACAGATTCCCATGACATTTAATCTAACACAAATATACCAAATAGCCAGGGAAGTAGGTCCTAGTACCTTCAATAAGATTTAAAGTTGTTCTAGTTTTGTGAGATTTTTAATAAACATGAAACCTGAACCAGTGCTTAAAGGGATATTTCATTAGAATTGCAGAAAGAGAATAGGAAAACAAACAAACAAACAAAACAAATTAAAAAAAACAATCAAACAAAAAAAACTTGAAAGAAAAACAAGGCAAAAAAAATTAGAGTTGAATCTTAACTATCTAAAAGTTAAAGCAATACAAGAGATGTTAGCGAAGAAAATTCTTTAAAGTAGAAACAGAAACTTTATTTTTGCGGAGATAGACAAGATAGAAATTGCATATTTAAAAGAGAGTATTTGGCATTCCATCCACAATTACATGTCTACTTTGAAGCAAAATTTGAGGAAAGAAATACATGAAAAATTCTCAGGGCAAGGGATCACTTGCTACAGGAATAGGACTTTGAGCTTTCAGATGTACTGCAAATATAGTAAAAACAAAACCAACTAAACAAAAAAAGGTGGAAAATGAAAAAAATAAGGAGACAGCATAAAAGAAATCCAAAAGGAGTGGTGAATCTGAGTAAGACAGAACAAATTACCTAAGTTTTTGAAGTATGACTATACAAAAATTTGTGCACTTACCATACAGCCTCTTTAAATGCCTGTCAGTAATTGGATGCCAAAAACTCCTGTTTCCAAATGCTGAATCGTATAGTCTTTGCCTGTGGTTGTCCTACTTGCTTTGTTCTGGGCCACCTTGACAGCTGTAGTTACATCGTCTGTATCTTACTCAAGTTCCCTGGCACTTCTCTAGGTGAGATCTTCGCACAGTCACAACACAAACAGTAATTTTGTGAAGGGAAAGATGAAGTGGCACTTTGAGTACTACACAAAGTGTTGTTACATAAATAATGATTGGAGATATGATTTAGAGACTCACTATACAGTGTTACTTTGAGAAATGTTTGAAAGAAATTAACAGCTCCCAATAGAAGATCCTAAATAGGTTTCTATGCAAAAACAAAGTTGGTCATAGTTGTATAATCATATGAGTCATGTTCCTGCATCCCTGATTGTCTGAGGATAATAGCTCAGGCAGACCTTGTAAGGAGAGGTAATATGTTTATTATACTAGATAATATACCTGCAAAAAGCAGACCTGCTTGTCAGTTGAAAGCCCTCCTACAGGTGTTATAAATGTACGACACAGATATACCTGAAATAGGGCTTTTGTGCATAAGAACTTTCTTTTTTCTCTTATTGCAAAACCTGGTCTGACAGACCTCTCCCTATAAACCTGACTGACTTCATAACTGAATAAAATGACCTGCTCTGTTGCCTGGTGGCCAAACATGTCTATCAAAACATTGCTATAATCTTCTGTCTTTTCACATATAATCTAAGAGCTACATATGGTTGTACAATGGCCATAAAAACAAGGTCTTTGTATTTTTATAATTCTTATTTTGATAAATGGCTTAAAGAAAATAGTAGGTAGATTTAACTCCTCCACAGTTTTAGAAAAAGGAGAGTACATTCAGAGGACTATTCCCTCTCCTATCATTATCAGTGACTCATTGCTATCAAAAGCAGAGCCATATGGAAATTATACTGTACATACTGAAATAAACACATTAGAAATAGTTCAGCATTGAAGCAACTAAGCAACAAAAAACTGGGAAGAAAAATAACCCCTGTGTCTGTGAGTGAAGAAAAAATGTGTACAGCATTGTTACATATAGAGCAGTTGCAAGGCTAAGAACTTTGGTGTGACAGCACAAACAACTACTGTCTGCTTCTTAAACCTTTATATGACACTCTGAAGTTGTTAACATCTAGTTATTAGTTACTGGAGTTTCAGAAAAAAAAAAAGTTAAGTGCCTCATGTTTCCTCTACACCCATAAATGTCACAGAAATAAGTGTTATTTACTCATGTTCATAAATGAGCTGTAACGTGTCTTAGACATGGAAATCTATGCACGCTGAAAAGAGAATGTACTCCATGGAGTCACATTCATCAAGTGCAGCCCACTAGCCACAATATTTCAAATCTTTGAGGATCTAAAGAAAAGAATGTCATCCATGGAAACTCAATGAGTTGTCTTAGTCTTACATATTTTTATGCCATATAGATGCAAAATTTTTCTCCACCAAAAGAGTTAGAAGATTAAAAAAAACAAACAAAATGATCACCACACAACAAAACTAAAGCAAAAAAAAAACCCAACACATAAACAATAAACCCCCCAACAAACAAACAAGAAAAAACTCACCCACAGCCAAATCTAACTTCTAGCTAACCTCTCTTTTCATCAGTAGATCAAAGCTAATTTTATGCCTTTTCTTTTTAACAACACATTAAAGAAATATTACTTCAGTGCAATGCCAAGCCACTGTCTTCCAATTAGTAGAAAGTAGGGTAGAAATCTGGATTGTATCAGGAAGACAGTAGAAATAAAAAGGAGGAAAAGGAAATTCCACAAGTTTTCCCACTGCTCTCTGCAAGGGTGTGTGGGAGAAGAGTGTCAGCTTCTTCAAGGATACCTTGTCAAAGGGGCCATAAAACAGAACCTGCAGAGACATAGCTGACCAAGCCACGCTAATTGGCAAGAAGATGTGGAGTGTGATTTTATGGTTTCTGCTGGGAGGATGAGGATAGGGAAGGAGACAACCTAACTCTCCATAACTTGACCAATCAGCATTAAAAAAAATACCAGAAACAAACATGGTCTGAGCAGGAATGTGAGGCGGGCAGAGGCCCTAATGGTCCTCAGGAGATCCACAAATGTGCCTCTGGCTGTAAACCTCTCTAAAGGTCTTTGTTCAATCTTCCGTCATGCTGGAAAAAAATCTACTCTAATGTCAGTCAAACAGTTTACAACTTTACAAAAGACTTTCCAGATTTAACACTGTCAAAAAGTAAATGCTTCACACTTCAGAATATTTTCTGGCCAATGTATTAATTTTCTTCAACATTGTGAAAGAGATGCATTGTTTACAGATAATAGAAAAAAATGAATCTTTCTCTACGTCAGTGCTGATTTCTATCTTTCACCAATCTATTTTCAGATGTACTGTTAGCTATTTCTAAATCTCTGATGTGGTTTACAGATCTGAATTTAGTTTTTTGAGTACTATTGATTATTTCCTGGGACATATGAATGAAAAGATCTCTAAAATTCCCCTTAAGGAATTTTTTGCTACAATGACAAGACAAAGCAAAAGGTTTCTGTTTCACTTAATTTTGATTTCCTTTGGTATTCTCGAATTGCTACTGTTTAGATCAGACCTGGATATGTTCAATGAAGACATTAGCTTCCAGGGGTTTAAATACATTCTTAAAATAATCTCCTTGTAAAAGGATTTGCTTGGGTTTTTATTTCTTGCATTTTTCACTGAAAGAAAATGGTGGTCTTGTTAAAACAAGGCACTGCATGATTGTATATAAATGACCTGTCAGTATATAAAATCAACCAATGTCAGAGGTTTTGAGTATGCTTTTAACTGCTATATAATGACTGCCTTCTATGTTTGCTGAATAGAAATGAAATACCACCAGCTGCCTTCTCTGTGCAAAATATTAAATGAAAAGCTTTTAGGCAATAAAATGGATTAATTTGCCTGTAACCACTTTACAACTGGTATTATGAAGAAACTATGGCTAGGAATTATTGTTGTCAAACTTCACAATCACTGATTTCACAAGCTTCACTATCCATTAGATGAAGTAATCTATCCCACTGCTAAAATACCACCACTAGTCACCAAACTATATGCCTTCTAAACCCAGGTCTAATCCAACTGACTGAAAGAAAGTCAGAAAAAAGTGAGTTTATTTAATCCATAAATAACAAATTGTTTGGTTCACTGAATGTGCATTATCTGTATATAAGATGATATACTGAATGCAATAAAATACCTTAAAAATATTAAGGTTGTAGAGTTATGTATTTAAAAGTCAGGAAACATTTCAATGTCAGTTACATATAATGTGTTTTCTCTGCTGTATGTATAATATATATTCATATACATATATGTAAGTATATAAAATAAGCAGCATTTTGTGAAATATGTGTACCATTTAATATACTGGTATTTGGGTCACTAGACAACTGTTTTAATATATCTTGAGGGATGATTGTAACTGTGCTTTAGCTATGCAAAAATTGCTAGATTTTTCCATTACTGCAATAACCTATTTGGACCAGACTGTAACTTGTAGAGAAGCTGCTATTTGTCTGTTGTCTCCAGTGAGGTAAGTGGATAGGAAGTAAAATGAGAATGAACAGTGAGATGCTAGCTGCAACATTTTTATGCTTGCCAGATAGAACAGCTATGGGGAAACTGGAAGAAAACAGGGTTTATAAAAGAGGGTGAGCTAACTTACAAACAAATCTGGAATGTGATGTACAGTATTACAACCCTTAATAATTAAAATTTTAATACTGGGAAAAAAAGGTAAAAAAAAAAAATGACTACTAACACATATTTTTCCACTTTAATTTTTTCTTTATCCATCCTCTTTAACACATCATAAGTAAGAGTTCTTTATAAAAGTAGAGTTTTACTTGCCTTCTCAAATGTTTATTCTTCTTGTTTCTCTTGTGCTGGCACTGGTATTCTCATTGCCCTCCTGTGAGCCATACCAGGTAAATAATTTGGCTGAAAATTAACCCTGCTCCCCACTCCTCTAAAAGATCAGTTTTTAGCAGCAGCATATATTTAACACTGAATTGTGACTGTGGAACGCAGAGGCTCATAGCTGAGTGCTCGCAATCACAGTTTAGCTAACACATTGAGAGTGAACAAGTTCCTCTCTTTGCACTACACCATTAAACTCAAATTAAGAAAATCATCCTCACTTTATCAAGTAAATGTGGGAGAAACACACTGGATTATAAAAAGGAAAACTATTAGGTATTACAGCTGACTGCCTAAATAGATTGCGTAAAATAATGCTCTGTTCTTCAATTAGCCAACACCCTGCAACTTAGTCCTTACTTACAGCTGTTGCTCTTGATTGACCTGGCACATGCATTATGCCACTGTTTTCATCTTCATCTGTAGTAGGAAAAAATAAGGGAAAAATATATATTTTATAGTAGAAGATGTTCTATGTGCAATGTGTAGACAGAGTGAAACAGTGAAAAGTCAACCATGCAGTTATAATAATTCTGAGCATCAGCTGCCTTTTGTATATACAGAGTTGTGGTACAAACAAGGCCTTTCCACAATTGCTTTTCAATACAGCAGGGGAGAGTGACAAGACCCTTGTGGGGAAAATAAGGAGAAGGCACACTCCAGGCAGGGGTTTGGTAGAATGATGGAATGGCCCCTTTATTAAGATGGCTCCAGTTTATATAAGGGTGGCATAGAACTTTCTGAAAAAGGGGGTGGGGTTTTGGGAGGAGCATGCAAATCTTCTCACAGAAAAGTTAAAAAATGGGGAAGGACTGCAACAACAAGGGGTAAACGAGGGTGGAGATAAAAGCTCCACTGTGGCAGAAGCTGTCCAATCAGTGCAGGCACAACATGAGAGAATTCACAAACTGGGAAACCCATAACAACCTGATACACGGCAATAAACTTTCTCTTGTGAAAGACATCTCGCCCCTACAGCTCTCCTTGATCCCTCGGTCTCGCCAAGTCACTCTGTGGTCTCTCTTTCATTTATTGTAATCTTGTACTCCCACAGGAGAGCATGTGGCATCACAATGAACTCAGAGGCTGAGATCAGTTTCTTAGAAGTACCAGGCACCAGAACCAAACTCACTCAGGAAGGTAGCTAGAATACAACTGCAAAATAACTCCCTAGATTTTCTTCTGCCTTGAATAAGAATCACAGCAGTGACCTGTGCTAAGGGTGTTTGGCTCCCAGTCCTGGATCCCTCCATAAGAGCTCTGCTCTGTAACCTCTGAATCCTCAGTCACAGGAGTTTTAACTTGGAAAATCTTGTGACTCAGTTTATGTTAAGGAATTAAAAAAAAAAAAAAAGAAAAGAAAATACACATTGGACTATTCCAAGAAACTGAGATCCCTCATAGAATGATCATTGTTCAGAATTCAGTAGTCCTAATCTCCAAAGCAGGCTGGCCACATCCAAACCATCTGTTTTAAATGGTCCCTGACTCAGAAATTTTTTGTGAAAGTGCTAGTTGGCCTAGACAAAATGCATGAGGGGACTGCTCTAAGAATTTATCAGTAAAATGATTGAGTCCCTGGCCTGGAATTTCCTCTAGCATCACTCATTTTTCTTACAAACATACAGGACCTAATTATATCTGCCTGTTTGAGAGACTTGGCAGAGCTGAAGTTCTTCAGTGCTTCAGAAATCCAGATGAATCTGCAGCAATAACTCAGCTCCTGGTTAAAACCAAAAAATCTGGATTCCCTTGAATATCTACAGATCCAGAATATTCAGAATTTTCAGACTCCAAGACTTAGATTTTCTGTAGATCTACAGTAAATCTGAAAATTGTTTGATTTATAACAATGAACTGGGTTTATGACACCCTTCATAGTGGAGATGTCCAAAAGCTATTAAGCCCAGTTTCCATTCTGCTGCACTTCTACTGACATAAAAATGCTGTCATAACTGCAGTAAAAATTACAAAAGAATTATAGCGAAACTTGCACATATATGATGTAAAGCTAATCCAAGCTTTTAGAGTACTGACTGCTGGAAGATGTGAGACTGTATAAAAGGGAAGATTATTTAATACTATCTCCATATTTATATTTCTCATTTTCCATTTCCATGTTCCTATTCAGCCATTGTTCAGAAATAGAAATAGACTTCTGGTTTTATCCTCTTTAGTTTGGGCTTCATACTGCCACTTACAGAAGTAGGCACATCAAGACCTCTTTTTGCTTTATTTACGTCTAATTTTAGATCTGCTCTAACAAAGGAATGCAACAAGCAGTAAAGAATGGATGAACAAAAGATACTGAGCAAACACAGCTGTTCCATAAAAATGGGCACATCTGGATATTTCCATTTGATATTAAAAATAAAATCCTAAACATTGTATTTACAAACAAACAACAACAATAAAAATCAAAGTCATTTCTCAACACCTCATTCTCATTTAACACATTGTAAGAGACATAAAATATACAGATTATTTTTTGCAAAAATTCAATTCTGTTGCTGAGCTTTTTCAGAATTTCAGATCATCAGATGGTGATGAATTGATCACTAGAGTTTCTTTTCTCAAATTATTTTTATTTAAAAGAAAATAATCTGGGAAAGTCATGTGAATATATACCCAAATATATAAGACAGTATCTCAACTAGTTGTTAAAACTAACTCACATAAAATAGGACTAGACAATATGCCAGAAAATTAAATGACACATGACAAACTAGAAAAATTGAAAATTAGGAGTCTGAGCAATAATTTGACATCTTTTCTTTTTTGCCTGTGTGTTCTTTTCCAAGTGAAACACAATATTATTTGTATTTCCTCTCTTTACTCTCAGTTCTTGTCTTTCCAAATGAACAGAAGTCTCTCCAAGTTTTTTCTAACCCTTCTCCATGTCCTTCTTCTTCACTGAGAAAAGACTGATGACTGAGACTGACAGAAAAATTTATAGTTAAAAGTGCCTAACACTTTCCATTGTAGGCCCCTATTTTCAGGTCCTTACGTATGTCAGACTTTCAGGTTAAATTTTTTTACTCCACAAAAGAGGGTTAAGTAAACTACATTGCTTTTCCAATTTTCAAAAATATGTGTAATCACTTTGTTGAGATTTATTTTATGAACAGAAAAATTAGAAATGAGGTCACTCTCAGGTTAAAGAACAATATTTTCTGTCACTATAAAAAAAAAAAATCTGTCCATGTCCAGTGTATACTTTCCTGAAGTTTCTTTTTTTTTATAATTACTGGGTTCTGACATGAATATCAAGGTTACTGTCCTTATGAATAATGTCTTCAAAGCTAGAACTGCAGCAGCAGGCAGAAAAGGAAGAAGTAATAAAACAGGAAACAATATATAGTGAACCAAGGTAATGATATAGGGAACAAACACAGGATATGTTAGCAAGAGAACAAAACATGAGAGTGACTGACCTTAATGTACATGTAAGAGGGTCACAGGATTCTTCCAAATCTAAAATACAAAGCACAAAACATTATTCAGAAATCTAAATCTGCAGAAAGAATTATTTTACTAGTTTTCTGCTTCATAGAGTGTATAAAATGACCATGAAAAGACTATTAGTCATACCTTTTAATACCTTAAATGAAGCAACAGAGTTTGTCAGCTGAACTCTTAGTGGTAAGCATTTCAGCATGGGCCTCAGGAACAGTGGTTCATCTTTTTTTTAATTGTGTAAAATTAGTGTCACTAGTAAAGCTATTTTTCTAGGCTATTTTCTTCCTTAATGGAAGGAATATGTCCAGATGATAACTTATCCAAACTGTTGTAGGCATCATCTATGTTAGGATAAGATGCATTACACTTTGAAAATGTATCTACTAGGGAGTCTGGAGGAGATGAAAATCTACATAAAAATATTTATCTGATATGTTCGTCTCTTCTGCTGTAATGTTATCCTTTTCTTTTTTTTAATGAAAAATCCACATTTTCTGAAAAACTCCATTTTATCTTGCCACAGGTTGCCAGGTCCTCCAGCCCAACTGAAAACTGGCTGCTGCAGCCTCCCCATCCAGCCAGTAGCAAGTCTGAGCATATATTTCCAACAGGCACATGTGCAAGCACATATATACAATATGTAAATATACACAAAATTGTTTCTGAAGATCATTTCAGCAGAAACCTTCAGCAATCAAGGAAACAGGAGACACTGACCAGTTCATCCCATTCCCCACTCTGAATTATAAGGATGAATGTCCAAAAGTGAGAAAATTATACATATGTAAATGTGTAAATATAGATCCTGCAATAACTGATCTTAAACAATGAGTTTGTCAAGTGCTTGGCCCTGAATCCTTTCGTGTTCTATTGCCTCTTGCACTGTCTGTCAATCAACTCCCCCATTCTACAGTCCCTCTGGAAGCTGATCAGGACAAGCTGGTCTCTCCAGTAGCTGAATTCTCCATCTGTCTCACTGTGAAAGATATGCATGTATCTGGCCCCTACCTATGGCTACCCCAGTTTGTCATTTCTAAGCCCTCTGTTTTACCTTCTGGGTAAAATATCAGATTGATATTCACTAATGATCACACACTGACTTACACAACCCCACTTTCTCTAGCTGGAAGCCCTGGATTCATCTGGGCCTCTGTGACCCATGGACTTACTACAGTTACTGGCACTTTGACCTCCATAGGTATGCATGTGAACACACAAGCATACACAAAATAGACAGTGCCCTTAACAGGAAAATCATTAGCAATGGAATTTAACAAGGCAGAACGGTCTTTCGTAACCAGGCACAAGGAATGACCAGAGAAGCATATTGACCATCAGCCTGTTTATGTGCAACTGTCCCCTTTTATTCCTTGCCCCTTCATTCCCATGAGAGTTCTTTCCCCAAAATACCTTAATCCCTCTTTTTACCTCCCCTCAAGATACCATAATAAATCTTGTGCAGTTCAAAGATGATATTCCCCTTTGTCCCATGTGTTCCATACCCTGGGCCATAACCTGCCTTATCCTGAAAGGTGATCCAGAGAGGTGCTGCTTGACTAATTCTGTTTCATACCTGGACCATGGGGGTGGTAACTTTCCTGTGACAGCCATAAGAGTAGCTGAAAACATGGGTGCTCATTTTTCAGATTAGTGTATTCAGTTTCCTCTGCCTGTGACTGTTTCTTCATGCTCCCTTTCATGTGCAGAGGCAAGCCTTTTATCACATAACTTAATGATTTCCAGTATACATTTAGATATTTCTGAATTAATCCATCTACATAGATGCCCACAATACTTACACAGTGGATGCATGTTTTTGATAAACTGAGTACCATCCTAAGCACAGGAAATTGTGAGACTTTCCTGCCTCCTATTGTTGTAACTTCAGTCTGTAAATCTTATCTAATTCAGGTGACAAAACAACTTATAGAATTCCTGCCTATGCAAATTTGTTTTGAAATACTCAGCAGAATATGTTCTGGTATTGGCATCCCAGAATATGCAGCATTGTAGGAACAGTAAAAGCTGCTATTACACAATTCAACAAATTCTTTTGAAAGAAGTATGCTACTGTTATACATGTTATTCACCAACTGGCTCCAATCTATTTTCACTCTGTTTTTCCTACACCATCATGTTCAAAAAGTTCACTAAATCATATTCAGGGAAAAGTTCTATTTTCAATGTTCAGCATGTAATTAAAAATGAATGCAATCTTTCCCTTTACACATCAGCAAGTGCATTGACTCCTATGACACTATTTAGAAGACGAATGATTATTTGAATGAGGTTCATCCACATTTACCATACTTGAAGACCAGTAGTTGCACTAAAAAAGCAGTATAGTCATGATTTTTATTTTGTTAGAGTCTTTCCTAAAAAACCTCATTAGAATCCAAGAATTTTGAACACAGAAATAATCCACTGGTTATTGCTTTTTCCTCAGTTTTATAAATTTAAAAGTATTTCCAGTGACTGAATCAATTTGAATGCATTTCTTTTTATTTCTGAAAATGAACTGAGTTTAAAACAGAAGTTCTGACAGATCTGAGCTGCAGTAGCTTAATAACAGCTCTTGATAAAATCAGGTCATGTAGATTAGAGAGACATGTTCAGTAGGTCTCTTTCCTTACTTTTTATGTCTTCCTTTATCATGTATGGAAAGTGCTAAAACCGAGGTGTATGCTCATCAACTACCTTCCATGAGATCATGTTTGATAAGATGAGATCATGCAGCTCTAATGTTATGTTGCACATAGCCACAACAACATCCAATATTCACAACCTTCATGATTATACAACAGTTGCATATGTGACACACTAGTGCCTGTGATATGAAATGCAAAATAAATCTGATATATTGCACAAGAAGTTACTGCAATAGTACCTCCAGGCAGAGAAAATTATATCATTTAGGAGCAAAGTGGCAGCACATTCAAAGTGCAGAATGATCAATACTCAAATGAAGAAATAAAAGGGAATCTCTATCCTGGTTGACTTTCCTGTAACAAATGTAAGAAAAAAAGTCCAGAATAACTTAAGGCACGATTTTTTGCCCCAGGAATCTGACTGTATTTGTAATATGTAAAGGAAAATGGTTTAAAAAAGCACAGTAGTAAAAAAAAAATTGTTATGCTATCTAGGAATCAATATTTTTTTTTTTTACTGCAATGAAAATAATAAAGGAAGAGGCAAACAAGAAAATATGTCTGCAAAATGGTCTGAACACCAATCATAGGATTTTCAATTCCTGAGAAAATTGCATGAATGTCTGTGCTATCTTTAGACATGGGTGTATATTCCAATATTACCAAAATTTTTTTTTTTTTCATTTTCTTTAAGCAACTGCAGGAATAGTTGGTTTGAACTTCTTTCCAGCAAATGAACAGTCACTATAGATCAATGACAGCATCATCCAGTGATAAAAATGTCATCAGTTTGAAAGCTGTAAATGAAAGTAATATGGTATTTAGTCTGGGCTTTAAATTAGAGTATGTTAAAGTAATGATTTATTAAGTAAATTAAACTGGTTGAAAATGTGATGCTTCTCAATCTGACTAACTTTCTAATTCAGAAATACAACTTCTATGTATGTGTTTTGGAAGAAAAGAGATAATTTTTTTTTTTTTCCTACTACTTCAGTGCTGTGAATCCTCCAGCACAGAGGAGATACTTTTAACTTCCACAAAATGTCAGAGTTCAAGAAACTTACTTTTTGAGTTTCTGGCTTGGACCTCAGATATTTGTAACTCAATTCAGTTGTGTACTCATAGGTCTTTAATGTCTTTCACACATACCAGAATAAACTGCTTTGTCTTCTGCTGCTGATCATCTCCTAAGATCTATGTGGTTGTAAGAGAAAAAAAAAAGTTACTGCTGTATTTTCCATCAGAGAGAAATAGGATTTCACATTGACATGGAAATAAAGACAATCCAAGCTGTCGTACTTTGTTATATTTTCACCATTGCTTCTCTGACAGCACAGCTTAGAAAAAGCAAATGAATTTTCTGTGATTCATGAGTATTATTCATACAGGAAGGCAGTGGTATTACCTGCCATTAAAAAGTTCTTCAATATTCCAGAGAGAAAAGCAACACATAGCTAGGTAATTTCAGTACTGTTCATAAAGAGAGCAGAATCACAGAATCACAGACTCACAGAAAATGCTGAGTTGGAAGGGACCCACAAGGATCATCAAGTGCATCTCTTAGCTCTGCACAGGAACCATTCCCAAGAGTCACACCATGTGCCTGAGACTATCATCTTGACACTTCTTGAACTCTGTCAGGCTTGGTGCTGTGACCACTTTTCTAGGGAGCCTGTTCCAGTGCCCAGCCACCATCTGGGTGAACAACCTTCTTCTAATGTCAAACCTAAACCCATCCTGACACAACTCCAGGCCATTCCCTCAGGTCCTGTCACTGGTCACCACAGAGAAGAGATCGGTGCCTATCCCTCCTCTTCCCCTCACAAGGAAGTTGTAACTGCAATGAGGTCTGCCCTCAGCCTTCTCTTCTCCAGGCTGAATAGACCAAGTGACCTCAGCTGCTCCTCATGTGGCTTCCTCTCAAGGCTCTTCACCATCTTCATTGCTCTTCTTTCAACACTCTCTAATAGCTTAATATCTGTCTTACATTGCTGTGGCAAAACTGCACACAATATTCAGGGTGAGGTCACCCCAGTGCAGAGCAGAGAGGGACAATCGCTTGACCAGCTAGTGATGCTGTGCCTGATGCCCTCCAGGACAGGGTTGGCCCTCCTGGCTGCCAAGGCACTGGCTCATATTCAACTTGCCATCAACCAGGACCCCCAGACATCCAGTGCAGACTCCCATCCCAGGTGCAGAATCCAGCACTTTCCCTTATTGAACTTCATATGGTTGGTGATTGCCCAAACCTCTGATTTGTTCAGGTCCTCCAGGTAGTCAACAGTTCCTCTGAGTTTCTTGTCATCTACAAACTTGCTTTGTATCCCTTCCTGTCCTGTGTCCAGATCATTTATGAAGATGTTGAAGAACATGGGACCTAAGATGGAGCCCTGTGGTATCCCAGTAGTGACAGATCACCAGTCCCCCATTCACTATTACTTTCTGTGCTTGATCCATGATCCATTGCCCTCTGTGTTCAACCTGTAAGCCCACTGCTCACCCACCGTATGATGTGTTTATTCAGCTGTGTGAGAGAGGTGTTGTGATGACATCAGTTAGTTCTTGGATGATTCTGCGATGAATCCCGTCAGGGCCCATAGATTTGTATGGATCCAGCTGGAGCAGCAGATCCCACACAATTTCAGAGTCTGCTGGGAATTGATCATTCTCACAGTCACGGTCCTCCAGCTCAGGGCACTGAGACCCCCTTTCTCCATTGAAGACTGAGGCAAAGAAAGTGGTAAACACCTCTGCCTTTTCTCTGTCGCTGTTTGTGAAGTGACCATCCTCATCCTGTAATGGGCCAATGATATTTCTATACTGCCTATTGCCATTAATACCAGTATATGTGCATATGCTGCTTTGCAGTAATTATTCTCAGAGTTTTTACTGTAGTCATGGCTTCACTTCTCAGAGAAAGTCATGAAAGAATGCATTTATGATAAAAGTATAGTGTGTTAATAAAGTGAAGCATAGAGACACTGTTAAAAAGACCACAGACAACATAAAAAAATCGAGTAGAAAAAATTTGCACATTATTTACATTATTTTATGTATATATGTAAATAAACATTTAAAATTTATGTACATACATGGTGTTAGATAACAAATAATCTTCAAGAAAAAATATATAACAGACACTTTTTGATATTTTATAAAAGTCTTTACTACTGAACTAAGGGAACAATTACAAAAAAACCCCTGTTGAATCTGGATTATTATTTGTTATGAAATCGGTAGAAGAAATGTTTCTGGGAGCAGTGAAGAATTGTAATATAATAACTTGAAAAAAACAACATAGAGTACTTCGAAAGGTTATAGAACCATTATACTGACAACAATCTGAAATCTTAGAAACTATTTTAGGAATGAAAATTTCAAAAAATACAGCTTGATTAACATAAATTTTTTTTGTGCATTTTTTTCATTTTTTCTTTTAAACTAAAGGTCATGTCTTACTAATTTGTCAGATTGCACTGTTAATCAAGCTGCCAGAACGATGAAGATATGCAGTCAACATTGCTTGAGAAGATTTTTTTAGAGATCCCTTGTGAGGAGTCCACATCAAAGGCTAATGTTTAATGTGTTGAATCATCTTGAAAGAGAAAATAAGCTGATGCAATGAGCCAGGAATGCTATATTTTAGCTGAGGCACAGGGAAGATTAAGTATGAACTAAAACCTTTTCAGTCTGCCATAAGAAGTACACCATAAGAATGCCAACATCTAGTTTACAAAATGAATGCACATTAAAATTAGACAATATACTGGTAGTTGTTTGTCTCTGCATCCTATAATATTCAAAGAGCAAAAAATATCCTTTGTTGTACATACCACTAAATAGCTGTGGTTCACCTGCCACTACTTTCATGGTTTTGTCTTATTTTACTTGACCTTGCTATATTCAGTGCTGCACAACTCAAACCTACTGTATTACAACTAACTTCTTTTTATTTCTTTTTTTTTTAAGCATGGCACTGCTACTGGTTTTTACACTCCCACAGGGAGAACTGGAAGCCCTGAATAGTTTCCTCTGTTGTACTTACCCCCAGCTGCAATATTTCTTCTTTTCCCTAGTAAAATGTTGGAACAAAACAGTACACTGGGAAATCAGTGTGAAATCAATAAATATTAGGAGAAAAATTAATCTGTACTAGCATAGTGTTTCTCATAGCAAAATAATTCCCTTTGGGGAGATTTTCATGTTCCTGTGTAATAGTCTCCAGCAAGAGAGTAACAACCCTCAGGGGAAGTTCCAAGCTCCCATTCTTGATAAAAGATCAAACTATCTTTGCAGAAAAAGAGAAAGCAAACTAGTGAGTGTCAGTGAAACAAAAACAAACAAAAAGAATAAAGACAACTTCCCACTGTTGTGAATCCTTCCAATTCACTGTCCAATTTTGTAAGATTTTGAAACCAGATGGTATTAGGACATCAAAGATTGACCAATATATGAAAGACTTAAAGAATTTCCACTGTAATAAGTATCTCACGTACACTTCTGAGATTTATGGTGTTGGGAAAAATAAGAACCAATAGAAAAATTAAATACAGATACATTTTTCAGTGTTTATCTATATGGTTCAAATTACAACAGATTATCTAATTGATTTTAGAATAGTCACAGAAAAATGCCTAACACATCCACTATGAATGAAATGGAATATGAAAGATACAGATTTAATCTGATTTTCTAGATTGTGTACTGTTAAATCAAAATAGAAAATCTAAGGTAATACCACTGAACAATCAGTACCACTGTTGCCATAAGGGGAAGGAAAAAACTTTCCAAGACAACTTTATGTGGGTAAAGTGGAGAAGAGTTCTTTTACTTACAGGGTTTTAGGGGTACAGAATATAAAGAAGTATAAAACAGTATATAAAGTATAAAAAGAGTATAAAGGTATAAAAAGAGTATAAAAGAGTACAACATGTGTTGACAAGTAACAGATAGAAAAGACCGGTGCTAGGTTGAACTCATGGCCTCAGGAATACCATGTGAGCTCTTTTTCCAAGCATCACCACTTCAAAACATGCAGAGTAAATTAATCCTAAAGATGTCCCTTTCATTCCCAGCTGTACACATACCCAGCCAATCCCTGAGCCACTCTGCCGTGTCTTACCGAAGCAAACAAGGGACAACAACCTGCCCCTCCCAGGTGAAAGTCCCTTTCACCCACAGGTTGGGAAGACTGACTCTTGCAACATCTGGGCCCATCAGCTCACCTCCCAACCCACCATAAACAAGGGATAAACTCCCTTTTGCAGCTGCTTTCCTGAAGTGCTCAGCTACTCCCAGCAGCTCATGCTGGCACCCAGTTCCCATTACCGGTTTGGTCTTCAAGTAGGACTGAAGGTTCTTTAGGTCCAGCCTGGGAGAACAAGGGAGGGGAAACATCTTCTGCCTCCCTCCCCCACCTTAGGAGAGCAAGGGAGGGAGAAAAAAACCCTTTGCAAGCAGAGCTCTTCTGAGTTCCTCCCCCCAAAAAGGGTGGGGGAAACACAGGGCACCACACTAGGCAGGGCAGCAGGAGCAAGGCAGGCATGCAGAGAGTGTGTGTGTGTGTGTGTGTGTGTGTGTGTATGTGAAATGTCAACAAGGTGTAAGAGCTGGGAAAGCTCCCTGTCTATGTGGCAGCATACTAATTTTATAACACTACTCAATTATCATATCTAAAGGTTGCATCCAATATAAGAAATGTCCATACACAGAACTTCCCTTGGGACTGCCCCATGGCACACCTCTCCTAGAATTGAGTTGGAGGTCTTAAGGCCCCTTTACTTCATCCTTTATACTTATCATCTTCACACCACTTTCCCTTATTGGAGCTTCTCCAAGGTTGCTGGGGTTTCCTTTCTTGTTTTGACTAACATGGTGTCTAATTGTCTTAGCTCTGGTACATTTCCCAGGCATGGTGTTCCAGCTATTATCTGACTCTTAAGACAGCTAGCACAGGGTTAGAGGCTGTTAGCTACTCTAAATGTAAGAAACTACATAGAAATATAAAAATCCACAAATACATGAAAACCCTAAGGCATCACCACTTAGATTTGAAGTATAAATGGTTCATGTGTAAAGAAAACAGTAGTTTTGTAAGAAGTGTACCATCTCACATTCAACAAAAGCCAGATATTAGCAAGTTTTCTTTGCCCTTGTCTCTGCTTCAAACAGAATGAAACTAGAAACCAAAACTTCAGACTCTTACGTTAAACATGAAAATACTATGCCTATTGACTCTTTTAAAAGCAGAGATGATTCCTGCTGGAATTCTGCCAGTTCTAAAATTATTAATTTTTAGAAAAAATAGTGAGAAAGCTTGACAGTAATAACAGACAATGAAACCTCACAACTGGAACTGCAAGACTGAACTTTGCATCTGTAGCTTAAGCTGAGAAGAGAAAAAATGGAATTGAATCTTTCAGACTAAGAAATTGGGTTGGTTTTGGATAAACCAGCCAAACAGACCTCCAAATAAGCCACTCTGGTTTTGCTTCAACTTCTCCCCATACCCTCCAATAGTGAAGGGGCAATACAAAGGGATGTAAGTAAAAAATAATAATTTAAAGAAAGGAAATATCAGTAATTATGAAGACACAAATGAAAATAGTTTAAATCAACAAAGGCAGAAATTGTTTTCTCCCCCCCCCAACTCCCAGGACAAAAAAAAAGGCAGTGGGCACGTGGTTTCCAGCCAACAACCTTCATGATGACATGCTGGTGTGAGTATTCATTACTAAAGCTGCATCCCTTAGCTTTGTAACCATAACAGAAATTTTGTTTTGTTTGCAAAGTGGATCTCTGTTACACACAAATGTATGCCTTTGTATTTCAGGTTCAGGTTGTGATTTTTTTTTAAAATCTCAAAATCGTGATCAAATTTTTCCATGCAGCCTTAATATTAAGTGATTGTCCTTGTAAGGAGAACATATATACTAGATATTTAAGGAAAAAAAAATCTTCAAACACAACCAGAAACAAATCAAACAACCAAAATAAGAAATGGTATATGAACTTAGGAAAAAGTTTTTGATGTGTGCATGTATTCAGTTGGAATAAAGCAGTGCCATAACCTGCTGGGGTGCTAATTGCTCATTTAACTACTGCTTAAGTATTTGTGTACTACAGGCCTGTTTTATTACAAAGATCAGATAATTCAAAGAAATCTTGTTTCCTGTTTTCCACAGACCACCATGAAACAGCTGGCAGCGTTCTCTGCAGTCCATATAATGCAATGTCTGTGGAAACAGCAAATGATCAGTAAAAAAAAAAAAAAATCAAATGGGAAAATTATCTACAGAAATAAGAAAGTATTGTAAAGGAAACATTTTTCATGAGGTGATCAGGATTTGGGAATGATCATGACTACATAAAGGGTTGCAAAATCAGTTAATGGAGCTGGATTTACAAGATAAATGACCTGGTGTTCCTGGGGTGTGTTTGACAGCTTTGTTCTAGTGAACAACTAAAGATCAGAAAGAAACAGTAATACATTTATTTGTCTTTATTCAGCTATAGTTAATAGGGTCACAAACCAGAATGAGATTAGACCTTGAAATAAGAACCGTGGATTTTAGATACTTAAAAAGAGAAACAGAGGTGGTCAGATTAAAAGAAAAAAAAAATATTTAGTATTCTGCCCTGATAGTTGCTGTTAAAGAGATATTTCACAGAGAAATTGAGAATGTGATGTTCTTCAGGGGGTGCCATTGGGGCCAGTGTTGTTCAACATCTTTGCTGGTGACAAGGACAGTGGGATTAAGTGCATCCTCAGCAAGTTTGCTGACAATAAAGAGAAGGACTTTTTACAAGTGTATGTAGTGACAGAATGAGAGAATGGTTTTAAACTGAAAAAGGGTAGGTTTAGATTAGATTTTAGGAAGAAATTATTTACTGTGAGGCTGGTGACATGCTGGAACAGGTTGCCCAGAGACATTGTAAATGTCCCGTTCCCAAAAGTATTTAAACCCAGGTTAAATGGGTCTTTGAGCAACCTGGTCTAGTGAAAGGTGTCCTTGCACATGGCAGGAGGGTTAGAACCAGATGATCTTTGAAGTCATGTCAAACCCAAAACATTCTATGAAATTCAGTAAAATCAATGAGTTATAAAAATATAAAATCTAAGTTTTGTGATAATAAGTTTAACAAATCTTACTTATTTTAGCTTTGTAATAGTAACCATTCAAGATAATATTCCCCAAATGTGATCAATCGGGATTACTAAATTTCAATTTTTTTTTTCACTCTGATAATTACAGATATCATTACTTCATTTCTTTTGTATACTAGGGTTTTTCTCTGAATTGATAGAGTACCTCTCATTTAATGCAGTGATTTGCAAGGCTAGGCAGTTTCTCCCAAAGATGTGTTGAGTCTAAGATTTTACAAAGCCTGAAATAAGGGTTTGGGGTTTTTAAAAATATATTTTGGAGTTTCTTTACAGCAGTTACATATAGGTGTCACTATGACCCCTGATCAATGATTCTCTTCTGTCCTTTGAAGAAATTCTTGTGGAAATTTAACAACGGCAATTCAGTAATAATCCATATGATCCTTCGGAGCAATCCTGTCTTTGAAGTATGCTTTTTCCTTTAAATTAGCCAAAATTTGCAAAGATATGAAGATTCCTTTCCTGTCTATATACCAGGATACATATTTGCGTCATATAAAGCAGTTTGCTGAAGTCTGTATTTGAACTGTTCTCTACCTTTCATTTAGACCTTTAATTCTGCAAATGTAATAGCGGCCTCTTGTAAAAAAAAACAAAAACAAAAAACAAACAGGACTGAGTCATGAAGTTAGCAGATGAATTATTTTCAGAAATAGGAGAAATAAACTTTTGGCCTTGACCACATAAGGAGTTTGTAAATTAAACAGAGTCAGAGACATAAAAAGCAAACTGCAGGACACAGATCATGTCTGTCTGTATGTTTGGAATATCTCCTGTAGTTCATCTTCATCACCCAAGAATTTCTTAAGCATACTAACAATTAAACAGTGTGCCTGCCACTACAAGACAGTTCATGAATCAATTTTGTGTCCATGATTCATTTACCAGAAGCAAGCCTCAAAGGTATCAAGCACCCAGTATAGTGCTAATAGGTAGCAGCTGTATCATCATCTCACAGTAATTTTACATGTGAAACAGATCTTGCTGTTAAGTTACCAAAAGATATGTCCATTTGGTCAGGAATTGTGAAATAGGAAGACTTTGGTGCCATAACTTGTTTTGGTTTATTTTTTTTTTTAATTAGAAAATATTTTTAACAGTTGCAGAAGAGTATTTAGAATAAAATCATGAAGTCTAGGTGTTTAAATTCTGATCAAATGTTGAAAAATTCTAAGACACCACCTTCTTTGGAAAAAAACAAAACTGTTCCCACAGTGATTTCTCTCAAAGAACTTACTGTGCACCAGAGCTAATTATGGGATGACTTTATGTTGTTTTTTCATTGTTGCATCTATAACCTTTTTATTGTGAGTTAGTTGGGATGATGCTTCAACTAGAAATAGGGCTTTAAAAAAAAAAAAATCAGGTAAAAATTTTTTCCATGCTATTCAATGTTGAATTTCTGCCAAGGTTTGTACAAGTTTAGACTTGCTGTGAGCCTATCTGTTTAACATGTAGAACATGATGAGATCTTTTTTTACACATAGAAAAGATGTATTAAAATTGAAATCATGCTGGTTTTGATTATTTTTGAACTCTTAAAAAATTATTGAGAAAGATCCTAGTGCCGACATATACACATGTTAATTCCTGCTTTTAGAGATGAATTAGTGTATGATGCAGAGTATAACTCAAGTAATTTTGCCTTTACAAAGCAAGGCATACATGTCATCAAGCTGAAATTAACTCAGAAAGACTTCTGGAACAGAGAACAAGTTCAACAGTAGGCAAATATTTGGTACTTATGTTCACTTTCATACAGCTTAGTATTTATCTGCATTTTGAACGTCGTTCTCCAAGAACAGTGAAGTAAATCTGCATAATAGAAGAAATTACTAAAGCTCTTTTGAATAGGTTATACCTCTTTCCTCCTCCAAAATATCCCCCTTGCTAGAATGGATTAAAACCAAGGAAATAAACCCTTACACATCTTTTTCATTAAGAAGATAATATTGACAGCACATTGTTTCTGTGAAATGTATGGATACTTGGGGAGTTTAAGTTTTGCAATTGTCAATGACCACATACCCATTATGCTGCATGACTTTGGACCAAGATGTACTTCCATATAGGTATAAAATGAGTATCTTTGTAATGCTTTCTTATGTTCTCTTCCCCCCATGCATGTGTTAGAGAATAGGGTATTACCAGATGAAATTCATTTACCAATCATTTATGTGTACACTCAGCTCATCCTCCTATAAACATCTGAAATTATTGATGTATAAAGCAAAATAAAAATACTTCTTTCAATTATAGAAGGACTTTTGTCTGACTAGCTCAAATATAGTCCTTAAAAAATAACCTCAAAACAAAGAAAAAGCAGCAAAACAAAATCCAAACATTCTGATCTCTTCTTTTTTTTTAACCAGTTAGAGGTTATCAATAATATTCTGCAGTGCTTTTGGAATAATGCTTTGCTTTTAATGAAAACAAGTAAACAAAAGAAATAAATCATGACTGATATTTATTTGAAAGCTTACTTCTAGCTAGGAACAAAGCCAGTATGTGGTGAATGTATCAAGAAGAAACCCATCTTCTTTAACTTCAGACCTACAATTTGTATCTGGACTAAGGTAAATGGATTCCTTCTGGTAAAGGACTAAGGCTGGAAGTAAAAAGAAGAGGAAGTCCATCTGTTTTTTAGAGTTGCTACAGTGAAGAATAAATTTCCCTCTGAAGTTGTCTTCCATTGTCTTCACAGAGATTCCATATGACTAATTAAATCTAGATGCCTAATTTCTAAGGGATACAAGTTACACAGATTGTGCCTTTTCCACGCCACCTATGTTCTTCATGTCATGTCCAAAATGGACATCTCTATTGTCTTACTTACAGTGCTGTGGCATTGAATAATGGTATCATTAAAGAAAAATACAGTCAAATAAGTTATCTTTAAATTCTTTATGATAAGCTTAAATGAAAAAAATTGTAATTAAGAGCAAGATCACTAACACTGTGAAATTAATATTTTAATTTCAAATCTGGTATTTTCCACTCATTTTTAATATCAAAACACATAAAGAGACAAATTCTAGACAGTGTAAATAAAGCTAAACCAAGTGCAACATCTCAACAGTTCTCCTTGAAGATCAAAGCTATTTTTAAAATATACACAACTCATTTTCATTCTGTATTGTGATCTACATTTACCTAAAGAAATATAGTACTTCTTTGTCTATAATATGGTCTCCAAATACCTAAGGACATACAAAAGTGCTATACTTTGATAACATTCCCAGATAATTAAGATTTTGTTACACTGATTTTTCTTTATGGTCATCTTAAAAAGAAGATAAAAAATTAAAAGAAAAAAAGCTGAAAAAAGAAAATAAAATCATTTGATAAGCCTTGAAAACTATTACTTCAAAAAATAAATTGCAGTACTACTCCAGGATTTCTATCAAGTGAATGCACTGTATATCACTCTATGTGTACAAGATATGATCCAGCTAATTACAGAGATGGTGTAAAATGTCTACTAGTCTCCTACACAGAGTTGCAGTATTTATTGGTATGTGGGCAAAAGTGGAAATTGCTAATAAGATAAAAACTCCTGTTATATTTGCTTCTTTATATATTATTTTTTGTGAATATATTTCCGTAGATTGTATAGATAGAGACCATCTTAACATGATTGAAAGAAAAAAAAAAATAACACAACAAAACAAAACACCTATATGGAAATCTGTTATTTATTCTACTAAACTGGACATCATCATAAAATACATTCATAATAAAAAGAACTCTTTGTCTCAAAGTCTAATCCCCAGATTTAAAATATTTCCATTAGATATGTCAGAATCCAGTGTGCCCCAGGAGGTCTTACCTACATTCACCAGTCGGTCTTACCTACATTCATCAGTATTATCTGGGACCTTCTCCCAAATCTGTGATAGTCAGGGTGCTTAGGCTCCCAGGGCTCCCTGACCTTTGTAATAAATAGTCCAGTTGCCAGTTCTGTCTCTTTTCCTGTGTCCCGGTGTCCTGGCTTGTTTACTGGATTTTCTGGATAAACCCTGGACCTGCCTGGCTTCCACATCTTGTCTGAGGATCTCTAGACTATCAGTGGGAATCAGCTTTCTTTGGGTAACCTGTGACTGTGTTCCTTGCTGTTCCAGTTACTGCTCTTTCCCTTTGCTGTGGTCACCCTGAGCTGGTGGCTCGTCTTCCCTTATGGAGCAGTCCCATTCCTGTTATGTACACACAAGTCTGCCTTTTCATCTGCCTTATTCTCATGGTCATATATAAACATCTTTCCAGGATCATCTTTCCATCTAGTCTAGAAGCTGACCTCTCAATACTCCTACATCCAACATTTCCTTTAAAAATTTCAGGCTTACTTTTCTCACCATCTGAAAACTCACATGGTCTTCATTTTCACTCAATCTTTTAAGACTGGCCCTATGGCAATCATCAGTGTTTGCACAGTAGGAATAATGTTAATTTCTCTAGGGTTTGTAATGACAACACCACCAGATTTACCATGGCTTGAATTCATTATAGGCTAAAAAAGTAGATGCAATTTCACTTTTTCATTGGCATAATCTCTGGAATAACATAACTGAGATGTATTACAAACATAACTTTGACATGGTAATCTTTATACTGACTACATGTTAAATTCCTTGCAACTGAAAAATATAGTGTTGTGGTTGTTTGCAAATAGTTTAAGAACAGAACTGTGTACCCCATCCCATTCAAAATCAATAGTAATTCTCAGAGTAGTCTTATGAATGCTGCAATATGTAGGTGTTCATAAGAACTAGTTTTGCACTGGTTATTAGCACAGTATGCAGTGATCTGATCAACAGTTGCAGACTGAAATCTTATGCTGGACTAAATTGTGGGAACGTGCTGCCGTTTCATTACTCTAGCTCAGATCCAATATTTTCTCCAACATATGTATGAGCAGTCTAGAGATATTATGTCCTTTTTGTTTCCTGATGGATATTGTTTTCAGTAAGATTTAAAAAATAAGGTATATCATGGACCTTATAAGGCTTCTAATGGCCAGCTATCAGTTCTTCCTGTTTCCTCAACCCAAAGTTGCTACTGTAACCAGTGTGAAATTACTGCTTCATGAATCCTATCTGCACAACAAATAGTTTGGTGAAACAGAACCAAATTATTATGGTAATAAATACATATTATTAAAACAAAAGCTCCTGAAAATTAAGTCACTTCAGCAGGACTTCAGAGAATCTTAAAAAAATTTGTTTTCGTCCTACGTGTCACAGTTTTGTAAGTTCTTAATGATTCCGTGTAAGCTTATCTATAAAAATAATTTGGTACTATTTAAGTAAAGTATTGGGACTTGATTCCTTTATTTTCCATAGACCTGTATTCCCTTTAAGAAAAACACATGAAGAAGGTTGTGGTGACCAGTTAGTTTACATTGAAAGAAACTCCAAAGAAGCAGAAGGGGAAAAAAATAAATATAGAGGAAGAGAGGACGGGGGAAGGGGAAGAAATGTTATTAGTAGTTTAAGAGTAAATATTTTTTCAAAGTGTAACGTGACAAATTCCTTCAAGTTTCAGTGCAATGCAACTATTTAACGTAATGCCTGTGGTTACAGTAATTTTGGAATATAAACATACGGACAGAGACAACAACTCAAATGGATTTTCTATGACCCTAAGGTAAAAAATTGAGCATGGAGGTGTCTGTTTAGGGGCCTTAAAAGTCCAGGCACGTGATAACAGAGGCCTCAGAGCTATAGCTGTCAATTATCACTATCAAGCAGTTGCAAACTTAGGAGCTAAAGCCAGTTTTGGTGATAAGAGGATGAACCAGGTGGAGACCAACAAAGACCTGATGGCACAATTCCTGCTACTGCTGCATAATATTGCTGTTTTAATATTGCTGCTTTGGGGAAGCTGTCACAGATATTAGGAAAGGATATAGTTGTTGCTCTGAACGTTAATGTTTGCTTTCAATTTATGCTTACATAGCCAAAAAGGTAATTGCAGTAACTATGGATACTTAATGTACATCTGCCTCAATTAATGTACATGTCTGTCTGTGTGCATGAGTGCATTTGTGTGTATGTAAAAAGCAGATTGGAACTATCTGAGTGTGGGTTAACCAATAAATCTTGACTAACAGTGTGAACTAGACTAGGATTTCTCCTTCTTCTTTCCCCAGCCTTGGTTTCAGTTTGTATAATTTACTCTTTAATTTGGATGTAACATATTGTTAAGAAAACTACATGTAGTAGTATCATATAATCCAAATTATTCAAATAATTTTATTTGCCTAACAATGTTCCCCATATATTATACAATATGATCAGTACTGCTAGAAGAATAGTATCAGTAAGTTTAACCGTACACTAAATTTTTTTTCCTGTCTAACTCAAAGTTTAGTGGTATTTTTGTAAGAAAAGTATTTACCAGTGTTGCTTATTTCCTTGACCTACTGTCAGCAGATGGAAAAGGCCATTCACACACGAACAACAGAAATTGCAAGAACAGAAGAGAAGCCAATGGTTCTGGAAGAATGGCACTCATGGGGACACTGAACACAAGCTTGGAATTACAAGAGCAATGTTTTCATAACAGCAGATTGTGCTTGCATTTTTTTTTTTCTTTCTGGCAACAGTGTTAAAATATTAGCTTTGCAGAAAATCCAAGAAGATTTTGGAACAGTAACACACACACACACACACACACACACACACAGAAATTATCTTTCTTACTAAATTCAAACTTAAAAATACTGAAGAGATCATTTATCTATTTACTTTATTCTTTCCCATTATTTTTTCTCCAAGCTACAGCTCTGTGGATGGGAAAAGTAAAGGAAAATGGAACAGTAATAATAACAATCATAATTATTAATAATAGTTTGTTTAAAGAAATACCCAAAGGAGAGAGAGAAATTATATTATTAATTTTGGTCAGTAGGACAGATTGTTTATATACCCCTTTTTCAGAGAAGAAGTCATTATATAGAGAGGTAGATATATGTTTTTATATTTTTTCTTGTTTAATCATATATGTAAAAATAGATGCATATGATTACACATTGCAGAGAACAAAGAAATAGTAAACCAAACAAAAAGTAAACATATTTAAATGCATTTCAGACTGACTGTATTTCCTGTATATTTAGACTTTATATGTTAAAAGGTGACATTCCACACTTTTTCTTTTTGTACAACACATGACACAATAACAGTTGTCTTTTTTAAATTATTCTTTAACAATATGGATGACCCCTATCTGTATTTTCCCAGTGGAGATAATGTCACTTGAAATGTCACTTGTTCAGAGTCAGAATATAACTATCAGAAATATACCATGTAACAGTTGCTAAGTCCAAATAAGCTGTAGAAATAACAATGTAAATTTCAAAGTTTAATGGACAAGGTAGGGAGAAACACTAAGGACAAGTTTATTTCTGAGTCTGCAGATATACAGCTGTTTCTAACCAATAGTAAATTACGGTGTTAAAAGCACTCCCTCTGACCTTGATAGATATGTGAAAACCCCCATGTTTTCAAGCAGTAGTGCTGTAAGAGATTGAGGGTACCTTTAATTGGATCTAAGTAGCTGACTGTATTGCTGGATTGTCTGGGACCAGACTTTTGAATTTACTTGCTTTCTGGGTCTTATGTCACTTGTTTGCTGACAAAGGAAGAGAACTTAATAAATTAGGAATAAGTTTTTTCAGTATTTCTGACATAATTTGATGAAATAACATAGTCTAATCACATTTTCAAGATTTTCTATATGTGCAACAAGTTTCTTTCAAATAACCTGTTAAAAATATGATTTTTAAGAGGAATCTTTGCACTTTGGAAAACTTCACATCCTTGGCAGTAATGAGAAAATAAATGTTCTCTTTTGAGAGACATTTCAGTGTGATATGAAAATAGGCAGAAAAATAGTAGCATGTTACTTGGTTATTTCTAGAACCTTTGTTCACGTGTAAATGATATTTAATTAAAGATTCTTCAAAGGAGATATATAGTTCTTCTTGTGTTTAGATGTAGTATTTAAAAGGAATCAACACTGGAAAATGTCTTTAATCTGTTTAATAGTAGCTGTTCAAGGTGGTCAACTACATTTTTTATTTGGCATTAGTGGATATATGCGCAGCTTTTCTTATCACTTTTATTATCACTTGCAGATAACTAGAATTATCCATCCAGAGAAAACCCAGCATTTTCTCTCCAGATTTTGAAAAGGCAGCGTAGCTTTCATGTATACATACATATATATATATATATATATATATACACTCATATATACATACACATATATATATATATACACACACTCATATATATATATGTATATATACATATTTTTAGAAACCAAAAGCCTATATTTTGTTCCTTCATTTCTTCCTTATTTGCCTGACCTAGCTAGAGGCAAAACATAAAAATATAATAAAAACACTGTTTAAAAGAGTTTACATCTCAGTCACCATCTCAAACCACAGCTGTGATGTTAGAGGAACTTATGGTCTTAAATATGTTATTTTCTGAGGTTTTCCCCTTGATGATGTCAAAAAACCTCAGTATGAAAGGAACTGCTAAGAGAGTTTGTTCTTTTAGCAGCAAAGGTATTTATTCAAGCAGCACTGGAAAGCTAGCCAGCTCACACTGGACAAACTAGCTTTGAATCAACAGTGCAAAATGAGCCATTTTATACATTTCACTACATGATTGCAATTTTGCAGAGTAATAAGAGTACAATATCTAATTATGCATATTAATGACTAGGCAGAGACTAGGCAGAGTCTGGGTGGAGCCTTCCAAAATCTTCTTTTGGCATCAGCATTAGGTGGTTGTTTCCAGTCTTTGGCCTCACTACAGGGGTCTTTAACTCTTCTTCTTTATCTTGACCTCTTCAGCCTTCATTGTTCATAACCTAGTCACTGAAGCTTACAGAAACTACAGGCTTAAGGCCTTTTTGCTCTGTTCAAATGTCTACATTGTCATGATTAACAGCGCTAGGTTATTTGTATATAGTTTTCTAAGATCAGGTCCAGTGATTTGAACAGAACACAATTCCACATTCTCTGATAAACTCAAGCAAGGTAGGTGCCGAACAGTTTCTACTGATCCTGTTAACCCTTTCTGGGGTTTATCCTTGTTCCACTGAGAAGAGCGTCAAAATAGATGAAATGGCAAACAGCATGAGAGGCAGAGAGAGGCATGAAAAAAAATAAAATCCAATGTCTTGCTTTTGGGAGTCTAATTCTTCTAATGGAGATAACAGAGAGTGTTGACCTTTCCGATGAAAATATGAGGAATAAAGAAATATTCAGGTTTGATTTAGTGATGATCAAGCTCAAATGGTACTTGCACTCTTTCAGTGATAAAAAGGTTGGAAAACTTTGTAAAAAAGTATTTCTAGCAAAGCCTATAAAGTGTAAGGTCTCACATGATGCATCATTCAGAATAATGTTGAGAGTTTCATATTTTAAGAGTTTCATAGGTCATGTCCAAGATGTACCACTTCTGATTTAATACTTCCTCTAGACTTCTTTTCATAGTTGCATCCATTTTCTCTATAGTATTGGACTATCTTTTCAGGTCTCGATAGTATAAACGTTGTTTCCTTTGTTGTCTTCAAAATATTTCTGTGACTATCTACATGGACATTTATGCATATTTTCCCTTTCATCCTACAAATCTTCTAAATTTCTTCCTGTTTCCCCTTCTCTAGGCCTCTTAACAGTATTATTTTAGACCTTATTCTAGCTCAGTCCTGCTGTTCCCTACAAGTTATCAAGCACTAGTTCTAATCAACCTAACCAGACACTGATTCTAATAACAAGACTCTTTGAAATTAGTTCCATTATTCATATACCATCATACAGTTGTCTGTGAAGCCTTAAGGAGTCACTTCATAAAATTCTTCTGAAGGATTTTTCCATCTGACATTTCTTCAAGGAACTCTGAATTAACCAAATTAAGGTAGGATTATGAGACTTTTTTTGTCATTCATGGAGGAGGGAGGAAGAGGGTAAAAATACTTGTGAATTACTAAGTTGCACAGTACTGAAAGACCCTGTGAGAGGGGGAGTGATAGGTCTTTGTTTTACAGTACTGAATTACTCATAGCTGTTTGCTATAATTTGACAAGATCATTAAAATTGTAATTACTGCAATGATAAATTGAAGTTCTGTCTACATGACATTCTCCATTCCTGTCCCCTCCAGGATTTACATGATTTTCAATTTAATTCTAGTTTATTCAGTACATTTTCATATTTCTCTCCTCTACATTTTAATTCCCTCTGTATTTATGTCACACATTGTTTTTGTCCTCCTTTAATATGGGTTACGATTTGAAATACGTTACACACAGAGATTTAGTGAATTAACTGAGGATAAGGCACTGTAGCAGTTAGATCACAGGGACCTAGTGTTCTCCTTTACTCGATGCTTTAATATTACAATGAGAGACAATAAGCATGAAGTAGATACCTGATTTTGAAAATAATAATAGAATATGATTAAAGCTGATAATTATCAATGCTAAAAATCAACAGAATTTCCAAAATAGATCCATTGCAAGTTCCTGTTTTACTTACAAGTAACATGGATTTTTTTTTTTTTAAATGTACCTTATAGCTTAAAATTAAAAATTTTAAGAAGTTTAATTAAGGTAATTGTATTAGCTATTTAAAAGATTCAGGCCAATTCTATTTAAGAATTTTGATATCATATAGTGAGGATCTGAAATAAAATAAAAATTCAGTTTTAAATAAGGTATACACTACATCATAATTTATATAAATTTCAACACCTTCAAAAATACTTTCAAAAGTGATAATTCAATATATTCAGTAGCAGTGGCTATAGTCACTGAAGAACCTATGCTCCTGATTGGGCTCAAATTTTTACTAGTTCCTAAAGCTTGTGAGTCTGTTCATATGACAATCAAAAAAAGTAGCTGAATATGTTTCTTTTTGCCTTATGACTGAACTGTGTGAACATCATTGTCTTTCTTAAATTTTATTTGGAAGCTACATACAATTGGTAAAGAGGTTTTATGACTGATTTCCAGAGAACAGTGGTGAGAAAGAGGAAAATCCTGTCAGGACATAAATTAACTTTCTGTTACGGAAAAATGGTTGTCCTGATGCCCTGTAGTGTATTATTTTGTGTTCCATGGTTGTGTGTTGCTACCTGCAGTCATGATGCCTTTCTCTCTTAGCTGTGTAGTCACGCAGAGGAAAAGCCAACTGAATCACAAAATGAGGTTAGAAGGGCCTACATTGGGGTCATCTGGTCCAACCTCCCTGCTCAGGCAGGGTCATTCTAGTGCACATTGCACAAGATTTTGTCCAGATGGTTCTCAAATATCTCCACTGAGGGAGACTCCTGAAGCCACAGTGCAGAAGCAGGAATAGTGTACATGGTATTGTCTTCATAGCACCACGAGTAACCAGACAGTCCTTTTGCTTCAAAAAGCAATCTTTTAACTTTAGGGGTGTTTCCACTATACCTCTTTTGTACATCCAAACAAACCTTTCCTTCATCAACATGCTAGAAGGTGATCAGATCCTCCCAAAGCTCTCACTACACCCTCAACTTTGTTAAATCACCACTCATTTAATTGCTTTCAATGGATCAAGATTTAGTTTTTGTCTCTTGTGGCTCTGCCTTCATTTGTCCCTGTGGTATTTTGTTTGTCTCAAATATTATATTTTCTTTCTTATTTCCCTAATGAAGTGAGGAGACCTTTGAGTAGAATAAAGCTTTTGTTTTTTTATTTCCTGTGTTGTCTCACTTTCTTCTAGTCTTCTCTTTACAAGAAGCAGAAACATTACTAAGATACAGTTTGTCCTACTGGGAAAAAAAAAAAGAAAAATCCATTGTTTGTTCCAAGTCATGTTTTCTCCTTACCCACCAAAGTCCATTAATGACTAATTTAGGCATAAGTTCTCTGAAGTTGGAAGGATTTCCCTCTGGTAGCTTTCAAAGCTTTGCTTCATTTCTCATAACCTAAACACTTCCTTTAGTCCTTTCTTACTCCTCAGAAATTGCACAAGTAGGTATAATTTTGGTATTTGAGTATGACATAGAAAAATCCCTCTCTACTTGCTCATGGATAAAACTTGTGGATAATCATGTCTCAGAGTTGCACAGGAAACAATTTTCCTTCCAATGAGATGTCTTTAATATTTTTGGTTTTGTTTTGTTCTATAAAATAATAATTACCTTCTACAGAAAAAAGACCCACTAGCTTGTAGGTTAGAGTACCAGATTATACTACTTTAATTGCTGAGGTGCTACCCTGACTACATGCACTTTGTCAAATGATTTTTGCTGGAAATATTCCACTTTGTATAAGCAATAAAATGTTAAATGGACAAAGATTTGTATTTGTGTTTTCTGCAGCTTAAAGCAGATATCACATGTCCCAGAGTTTCTTCAAAACTGGTACCTTTCCATGAATAGTTCTGGTGTCAACATATGACATTGGCATTCATAATTTCTAAGCAACTCAAAACTTTATGTAAAGCATTCTTATGAATTAGTCAAGAGAGATCAACTGATTCATCAAACCCTTGCTTGGGAAAGCATAGATCTATAAATCTGAAAATAACTGGCTAGCAGGAAGACTATTTATTTTATTTACTGCACCAATCCAGTCTATTTGTGCCATACCAATGGAACCTGGCATAGAGAGAAGCATTGTCATGACCAGTCTGAGCTCTACATTCTGTTTCCTGTGAAATGTTTCATACAGAGTTTTCAGTGTCTGAAGGTAGCCAAGGGAAACCTCTGATATTATTGCTGTTATCAATACGAAACATGTAGCAGTTTTTCACGATTACTAGTGGAGGAAAAAGACTCCAAAACCCAAAGGCCGGAAGTGATTACATGTATAAAAGAACTTCTTTAACATTACCAAAACACCAGGAATAACTTTGAGATTTAATTGGAAAAATAAAAAAAAAAATTAAAAAAAGGCAAATCAAGCACTGGGGAAGAGAAATTAACACATGTTCAATAGACAAGTGAAAATAAAATAATCAAGAAAAAGAGGAAGAAGCCAAAGTAAAACTTTATGGGTTTAAATCTCTGGAAAAATATTTCTCAGTGATAGTATTGCCTACATACATAACAAAGTCATTATTATTGGCAGAGCAGATCCCCTCACATACAGTATTGCGGATTGGTAGTGATGAAAAAAATATTACTAAATCACAATTTCATGTCATGAAATGACAAGAACTAAAGCTGAAGTGAAAAAGGTTAGTTTTTCACTGAGTTTTATAAAGGAATTTTAAACAAAAAACATTTCACCCTGAAGAAAGTGCTAAAACAAGATGTTTATTAATTTCTTCAAAAATTTAGAGATAAAATATGAGTAAAATGTGCTTCAGCAATATCTATGAGAAGTGGATATGTTCCATGTATTTTCAGAGTAGCCATAAAATCATTATTTCAAGTAAACATTGTTTTGATGACAAATAATGTTTTGAATAGTATGGAGAAAAATCAGTACTTTAATAAGAGACCTCAGTGCCATATGTAGCAGATGATGCAAGTGTGTCTGAATCAAGCACATTATCTAAAAGGAAAATTTTACAGTCAGTACTAAAAAGTGGTTTGGGGATAATCTTTCATTGATCCAGGTATTTTATACAAATATGTAAATCAAAAAATACAGTTTTCATTTAAAAGTTAATTAAGTGACCACCTGTAAATAGTGAAAGTCATGGTGAGAGTGGTACTTCTTTTTTTCTAGAATTAAATTACACTGCTTTTTGGTCATAAGCCTTTGAGGCTGGAAGAAATTTTCTAGCAACATAGTGTGTGTAACAAGTATTTGATATTGGCAACAGTCCCTGGGTTTTGCTATAAATCCAATATGCTTTTGGATGAAAGAAAATGTGTGTAAAGCAATTTTAAATGCATCTTGAAGAAGCGTTTAATGGGAAACAAAATATTTCCATAAACGATGAAGACAACCAAATGACCAAGTCTGAGAGATGTGTTCTTTGCTCTTACACATGATGTAAGGTCCTCCCCATCTACTCTGCTCATGGGAGACCCCACCTGAGTCCTGCATACAATTCTGGCATCCCCAGAATAAGAAGGACATGGAACTGTTGGAACAAGTTTAGAGGAGGGCCACAAAGTTGATAAGAGGACTGGAGCACCTCCACTGTGAATACACGCTGAGAAAGTTGGGATTCACCCTGGAGAAGTTTGTGTGGAGCTCTCATAGCAACCTTTCAGTATCTGAAGGGGGCCTACAGGAAACCTGGAGAGAGACCCTTCATCATTACCTTTAGTGATGGCACAAGGAGTAATGGGTGCAAATTGAAAGGGGGAAATTTAGTCTAGGTATTAGGAATAAATTCTCTGCTGTGAGGGTAGTTGAGACACTAGAAAAGGTTACCCAGGGAGGTTGTGGATGCCCCAACCCTGAGCAAGGTCTGGATGGCACCTTGAGCAACCCAGTCCAGTGGGAGGTGTCCCTACCCTTGGCAGGGGGACTTGGGAGCAGATACTCTTATATACCCTTAATACTCTATGATTCTGTGATTCTATGTAGATTGTGTTGAGGAGTCTATGATCAAGACAGTTCACTGCTCCAGAAATTTTACTTCCTTTCACGTCAACAAAAACAGTCTAATGGAGCAATCTTGATAATGTTTGAAGAATATAGGTCATTTGCAATCACGATAGTTCATCACTGTGAGAAGTACCCTGATTACGAAAGGACTAGGAAAAAATAAAATCTTGCTATGGAAAAAAAAGAATAATTTTACTTCGAAATTCTCATTCTCTAAAGGAATTAAAAAAAAAAAAAACAAACAAAAAACCCCAAAACAAACAAACAAAAAAACCCTGAAGCATAAAGAACCTGTCTGAACTCTCAACAGTAATAAAAAACCTTTTTCTATTTATTCTGTGTATGGTGGTTTCAGGACAGCAGCTAAAAAACAGCAATACGTAATGGAAAATTTTCCATGACACTGAAAGTATGTCACTTGCATGAAAATAAAGAAATATTTAGGTTTAGATTCAGAACCTTTTCTAATTATAATAAGCTTACAAACCCAAGTTTTTTTATAGATGTCTGACATTTCTGAGAATAACTGACAGTTTTCAGTAGACATCGTATCTTAAATGTATCTTTATTTGCTCAATAACACACTACACAAAGTATAAACTGTTTTAACACAGGTCAAACACTTCAACTAAAGTATGAAAGGAATAGTCTAAAAATAAAAATACTTTTTTTTTTGTCCTCCTATTAATACATCATTTAGTGTATATTAGGAATCTTTTGTTTACTTATTTTTGTTACTACTGATGTTACTACTTTTATGAATTATATGAAGTTAAAATACACAAAGTAACAAAAGAACCAACCAAGAAAATGCATAATAAAATATAAAATCTATGGGATCCAGAGAAAAATAATAAAAAGGAAATTAAATAAATGTGATCTTGGAAACAGAGAAGTATGCAAATGGCTGCTACTCAGTCCATTAAAATTTGCTTACATCTGAATATATTTGTAGGTTTACTTCTCTGAATATTTTGAATAGGTTTTTACTGTTCTTTCTAATTTTTCTACTTAATGTGGAAAATTGCTTAACAAATGCTAAAAAGCATGACTGTAGTCTTCCAGTTTTATGTAACATATTCTGAGGCAATAGACAGTTGATTGCTAACCAGGTTTCTGAGAAAAAAGATCTGCACAGTTGCAAGGTTACCTGATCTGCCAATTTTCTGAGTAAGCCATTCCTGTTTTGCTAAGTATAATAAATAAATATTCAGAGCCAGGATCTGTAGACACAGTAAAGGCAGTGTTTTACAGTATGACTTTCAACATCTTCAGTGATACTCAAAATCTAAATCATAGAATCATAGAATCAACTCGGTTGGAAAAGACCTCTGAGATCATTGTGTTCGATCTTTGACCTAACATCACCCTGCCTACTAGGCCATGGCACTAAGTGCCACATCCAGTCTCTTCTTAAATACCTCCAGGTATGGTGACTCAATGACTTCCCTGGGAGGTCTTCAATGTATTTTTTTAATATATAAACTGTAAGCTTAATTCAATTACCAAAATTTAAACATGTAGAATCATTTGAAATACCCTGTGCCATGAAAAATATCCCCACAGGGATTGAAAGTATCAGATGCTATCTCATCTCTTCTTTCTTTACCCTAAGATACTAGACTCACTAGAGGTGAGGTCAATCATCCTCCTGCATCTCCAGTTTAACTAAAAATTTGTGTTGTCACAATTGAATGAAGTTTCTAGGCAATGTAGCAAACAATGGGTAGAGGGATTGTCAGCCATCTAATAGGGATATCTAATCAAGGGTGAACTGAAGTTTTTCTGACTCATATGAATGTGCTAATGGATCTCCTTGACTTTGTGAGTGCTCAGACTTTTGTGTAAGCAGCTACAGTCACACACTTAGACCAAAATACCTCAGTCTAGAATGATTACCACTTTTTGTAGGAATACTGAAAGGAAACAGGAGGAAAACAGTCTAGGAGAGAGCAGATTATGATGGGGCACTATGGAATGAGTTGATGTAGAGAAACCATTGTGTGTCTAACCCCTGAATTTGATGAGGAGAGAACTAAATGTGTTTTCTAAATGCCTAATATAGTCTTACTGAATTTTAGTTTTCCTATAGAACCTGAAGCTATGATTTTAGCCATACCTTTCAGAATAGCTCGTAAGAAGTTCCATGACATTTAATCTAATGGAATGTTTTCTGCACTTCAAAATCTGTTAAACAAATTTTTGCCACCTTTTGCTTTGCTTTCTTTTTCAGCTTTCCGTGTCTACAAATGCACTGACATTTGCTGATGGTGTAACTGTTAGGGTCATATCATAAACCAGATCAGTGTACATTATAAAATAAGAAAGAAAACATTTTCATTTCCAGAGGAGAAAATGAATACAGGGCTACCTTATCAATTACATTGTCCTCATGATTGTTCTTTTGTCTGTATTATTTCTGTGATATAATGTTAGCAGACAGTACAAAATTCCCTCCCTATAGGGGGACAGCAAATAAAAGGAAAAAAAAAAAAAGTTGATCCAAAACAGTACACATCACTAATTACTTTCTTGAAAGGCGGAGAAAGCAGGTGAACAGCTCCTTCCAACCTGAACACAAACTAAATATGTTTAGTCTATAAAAACATTCATTGGATAGAGTTGATGATCCAAATGGAGAGGTCAGACACTAGTCTGGGGCAGAGCTTAAAACATAAACATGTAAGTAATACAGATTAGTGGGAAATGGGAAAATACTAAGGAAGCTATAGGCTCAGTGATAAGAAAAGTGAAAGGGGCTGTGCCATTGAAAAAAAAAAGGTAATGGGAGGAGACAGGAAGAGGAATAAAGCAGCATGGAGTGACACTGAGATAAAGATGCTGTGGGAGAAGAGGCATGGGAGCAGTGAACCAAAATCACTGGTCAAGGCAGTCAATGGCTGCAGGCAGGCATGCTCCTCCCAAAGCATGGTTTTCCCTGTGCAGCCCAGTATAGAGCCTTGATTTCCCCAGCTATCCATGTACCCACTGAATATGCTTTGCTTGCCCTGTCTGTGTTATCACATACACAGTCTCCAATAAACTGGGGGAAAAAAAAAAAAAAAAGATACCTCATCCTCTCAGCCTACATTCTCATTTTGTTGGATGGGACTCTTTTGGCATAGCTGGTCCTTCTCTTGGTGATTCAGTCAGAAACAGATGCAAAAGATCTCATACCCATCCTGTAAGAAAGGCTGCTCAAAAATGTCTCTAGGCTTAACTACATTGTCATCTTGGTGAGAAGCTCATTTTCTTGTGTGACAAAGAGGGAAAGGGACAAGGATAGTGGTAGAAGACTGAAAACATATATGAAAGCTGTCAATGGTTATACATTTTTAGTATTTTTTTTTTAAATTAACTTGTGTGTATTTCAGTTATATATATATATATACAGACATATATTTAAGAAACACAGTTTCATGAGAGGAAAGTCCTGCTTATCAAACCTGATTTCCTTTTAGGACAAGGTAACCCACCTAGCTGATCAAAGGAAGCCACTTGGTGTAATCTTTCTGGTTTTCAGTAAAGCTTTGGATACTGTCTTTCACAGGATCCTTGTGGGCAAAATACTCAGCACAGCTGGATAAAACATCATGTGGTGGGTGAGTGTTCCAGAGAGGAACAGGGGATCCGCCAGGCTGTTGAAATTGGAACTAGGACACTGTTGAAAGCTTAACCAAACAGTAAGTTTATTATCAAAAGAGTGGCCAAGTGAGCAGGAAAGCAAGCCCCTCTCCAGAGGAGAGAGAGAGAGAAGGGGGAAAAGCCCCCAGGTTCTGACAAACCCCACTCCCCCAAGGTGTCTTCCCACAGGGTTGTTTCACTGACCCCAGAATGTCCAACTGCCCCAGGGCAGTAGCTGCATCCTCAAGGGTAGGCCGGCTCCTTGCAAAGGCAGGTGTCCCCGCCAAAAGGCAACATTGTCCTAATCATCTGAAGAGAGCAAAAAACCCTGAGATATGAGCCATCTGACTTTATCTAATTGGCCAAATGACGTTTACCTGAGTGATGTGGCCAGGGCCACCCAAGCAAAGGTATTTGGCATCGCCCCTTCTGTTATATAACTGATACTTCTCTGCACTTGTGCAGTCCATTTCAGAGGGTCTTCCTTAATTGAGTCTGGGGGTTTACTTCATCCTCCTCCTTCTCTCTTTCTCCTTCAAGTGCCCTTGGAGGGCCATCAGCCAATCATGAGAGACCAACAAATTTTAGTTTACACAGAAATCTCTCTCTCAAGGCCAGAGACCATCTTTATCAGCCTGTTTTCCCATAACTTGGCAGGAAAAGCCCAATTCCCCACAGGTGGCTGGGCCAAGCACAGACCAAAAATACCCACATCGAATTCCACCCGAATACAATGAGCAATTGGCTCATGGATCAAGCACAGAAAGTATTAGAGAAGGGGGGAACATCAGACTGGTGACTAGTGGGGTTCCTCAGGGCTCCATCTTAGCCCCTGTGCTCTTCAATATCCTCATAAATGATTTGGACACAGGACTGGAAGGGATACTCAGCAAGTTTGAAAACAACACAAAACTGGGAGGAGTTGTTGACACCCTCAAAGGCCATCAAGGGCCCTGCAGAGAGACATGAGCAAATCAGAGGACTGGGCAATCACCAACCATATGAAGTTCAACAGGAGAAAGTGCTGGATTCTGAACCTGGGATGGGACAATGCTCGATGTTCATACAGACTGGGGAATGAGATGCTGGAAAGCAGTGTCATGGAAAGGGACGTCAGGGTCCTGGTTGATGGCAAATTGAATCTGAGTTAGCAGTGCCCTGGCAGCCAGGAGGGTGAACCGTGTCCTGGGGGGCATCAGGCAAAGTTCACCAGCTAGTCGAGAGAGGGGATTGTCATGCTCTGATCTGCCCTGGCAACGGAGGGCAATGAAGATGGTGAAGGGTCTTGAGGGGAAGCCGTATGAGGAGTGGCTGAGGGCACTTGGTCTGTTCAGCCTGGAGAAGAGAAGACTGAGGGCAGACCTCATTGCAGTTACAACTTCCTTGTGAAGGGAAGAGGAGGAGCAGGCACCAATCTCTTCTCTGTGGTGACCTGTGACAGAACCTTAGGGAATAGCCTGAAATTGTGTCAGGGGAGATTTAGGTTTGATATTAGAAAAAGGTTGTTCACCCAGATGGTGGCTGGGCACTGGAACAGGCTCCCCAGGGAAGTGGTCAGTGCACCAGGCCTGACAGAGTTCAAGAAGTGTTTGAATGATACTCTCAGGTACATGGTGTGACTCTTGAGGATGATTCTGTGTAAGGCTAGGAGTTCGATTTGATGATTCTTGTGGGTCCCTTCCAACTCACCATGTTTTGTTATTCTGTAAAAAAAGTACTGAAAGGGCAGTAATCATATATTTTGGTCCTACATATATTTAAAATAATCTTATGGGCATTTAAGAATTGACCCAAGACTTACTGATGAACTTGAGCTTTAACCAATTAATGCCATTTATAATAGATGGGATAGATAAAGATTTTGTACTTTACATGCACACTGATTGTCTATTTACCTCTTTCTTTAGGTAAGGAAGGCATATATAGCTGCAATTCAGTTGAAGTTTTTAATACTCTAGGTAAAAATAAAAAGAGGCTGGATATACTGAATATATTGAGGAATTTATTAACTGAGTCTGGTTCTCTGAGGGTTTGTATCAGCAAGATCCACTGACTGAGCTGAAAAATCTGTTCTGATATATTGTAGCACAAAACTTTTTCCTGGATAGACATTGTAAGATTTATTTTCAAGGCTTCCTGCAGTCTGACATACAAGGTAGCAATATTTAAAAGACACAAAGAACTAGGAGGTGGTCAGTTCTCATTTAAATGAACTTCCTCATTCTATCCTTTCTTTTTAATCATAATAAATCATATTTGCTGCATCATTAAAAGCACTGTAGATAATCAGTGCAATTCTTTTCTTGTGCTGGTTCTTGGCAATAGAATTCAGTCTAAAATTCTCTTTCTGAAAGATTTTTTTCATTACTATCTGTGGCATGAAACAAGACAAACAGAATGCCATGTTCAGGCTAACAGCAAATAAGAAACATTAGCAGGCATTAGGTGAAAAAAAAAGAGCTTTGAAACTGGAGAGAGCAAAAGGGGTGTTTGATTTCCTTATACTTTGTAACCCCAAATTTTTAATCCAAGAGACAAGATTTAATTATTTCTCATGGTAACTAATGGAAGAAAAGGTAGCCATGTAATTTCCTCTTTAACCCCCATGCATTAAGGTGGATAATAATAAAAATTCCTATGAACTTCTTTTTGCTCCTTTATCCTATGATGAGGTGAGAACATGAGGATGCACGATTATTGCTCATGTCTCTCAACAGGCATACTGCTCTTAGGCAATTATCTATGTTTTGCTACCATTAGCAAAAACTAAGTTACGGGAAACTTGCACCAACTTGTGCGGTTGTAAGGGCCTCCACAGTTTGCCTTACAAAGCTGTAGGTTTGTTACTCGGTGTGCTGGTTTTAGCTGAGATGGAGTTAATTTTCTTCATAGTAGCTGGTACAGTGCTATGTTTTGGTTTTACATCAAAACCAGAACACTCAACAATGTACTTCATAAATAATAAGTGAAAACTTTTTCATAGGAAAAAAGGCAAAAGGCAGAGACATCTTAGAGTTCCCTATCTGACATTTCAAATTATATTTGCTTTAGCATTCAAACTCCTACTGTTATTATACAGCCACCTCTGCAGTGCTTAGTCACCATCAGAAGATGGGAGTGGAAGATCTGTAAGGGTAGATTTCTGTAGCTTTAGCACTCCAAGTATGCAGATTACCACCTAGATTTCTGATTCTGCCTTTTCCAAGTATATATGTCAACTCTTAGCACTTTCTATTTCTAACCTTCTTCTGTCATGTTTTTGTTCACCCTTTGAAATAAATTGCAAGCAGCACATTTGGAATATCAGGAAGAATAAGCAAACTTTCAGACTTGACAATAACTGCATTTTCTATGACAGGCCTTGATGTCTTCTGTATTCACACCTATCTTTAATAAAAACATCTAAGTAATGACTACAAAAAATAAGTTTTATTCTTCCTTCTCATATTCTTTTGGCAATCTAAAGTAATATATGTAGCATTCACATTATTTCTCAACTAAGCAAAGTAAACAGGATCAGCAAAAACATAAAAGAGCAAATTTTTTTTCTGTATTTGAAGATTAATTTTCAAAAAATAATAAAGCACCTAACCAATAAATCAACATTACTAAACAATGAAGACTACTGAACATTTTTTGATATAAAATAATTGCAATGACAAGCACAAATCAATAATTGTTGGAGAAATAGTGATAATAGTAAATTTGCTGATGTTAGATGCTGCAACAGCTCCAAAAAATCTGAAGTTTGAATCAATAGTCCCTAAAAAAGTTCTACTTTATTAAATGTGCAGAGTCTTTCAATTAATCAGGCCACACAGTAGCATACACATGCACTCAGATACATATGATCTCTTTTACCTTGTTTGGCCACTTCACACAAGAATAAGCATTAACCCTGAATCAGACTGATGGAGAGCTTCTGCCAAACATTATTAAAGCCTGGTTGAAGATTGTCCTCTGAGGACACCCGTTTCCATTTTTGTGAGGGAGTGAGCTATATATGTTGGTGTGAATATGTCAGACATACTGTCAAGGATTAGTCAAGAATAGGTTGGCTATAAAAGCAGTTCTAAAACTCACTTACTCCTTACCCTTTTTAATGCTCTACCATATGGTGTAACTGTAAGGGATCTATAGACTAGAAATGAGACTGGAGGAAATTGATAAAGCAACAGTAAAAAAAACAAACCCACTCCATTCTATGGTGAGAATGAAGAATCTTTGTGAAACACAACTGGGTCTATAAAAGGACAATGCCTCTGACTAAGTGTAAACATTTGTAGATACCTACATAGGAACTTGTGTTCCTGAGCTCTATTTGCTGCTTAAACCTAGATTTCTAGCACCAAGATACTTGACTAGTTCTAGTTTCTCTTCTTCCTCCTCAAGACAGCGTGTTTCTGATTCCTCTCTGCCATTCTTGGACAGATGTTCTGGAGACTGTAATGTGGATTAGAAAGCATAAGATGCCTGTATCAAGACAATTGAATTGAGCCTCTATGTTCTTTTCAATGGTATGACAAGATGTAGTTAACTCCAAAAATGACATTGCTCCTATTGGTTAAAAAAAAGAAGCCAAGAATGACCAGGTGATAGACAGTCATCTTTATGGAGATGACAAATTCAGGTCATATGAATTGCTTTCCTGGACTTTTATGAAACAACTCCAAAAGGGTATAAAGTAATGAACGAATATCAAATAATGTATTTCAAGAGCTAAGAGTATTTTTTTCAAAAAATGTTTAAGCACTTAAAGAAAAACAGAATTGTTACTTATAAAATAATATTGGTATAAATAAAAGTAATATGAAACAGAAACAGAAATGAAATCAGAAATACACACTTATCCTTTATTGAAAAATAATCAGCCATAGTGTTAAAGTAACACAATTTGAAATGATATGTTTAAAAGTGAATTTTGGTGGACTCTCACTCATAGAGAAAACATTTTTTTCTTTCTTTATACATGTGTTTCCTGAATACTTTTTTTACTAAATATGTTTAGATAAATGATCTATCATAAATAAAATCACAAAAGAAAATCATATAGGTGCATATAAGTGACAGCAGAAGTCACTTAAAAACCTTTCAAGAAAAAAAGGTAGTTCTGTTTCGCTAATAGAAAGGTGGTGGCTACTGCAGTGAAGAATGCAGGAAGACTTTGAAGGAAAATCTTAGTGGCACAGTCTATTTATAATTTATATGCACAGATGGCAAGATAAGTGGTGTGACAAGTAGAAATAATCACCTTGTCATATTCACTAAGCCTATTCTTACAGATGTGATGCTCACAATACATTTTTTCATCATTGTAAGACAAAGGTATGGGGTTTGTTACTACTGCTCTTGAAGAGAAACTTCCTGTGTGTCTTGCATTACAGATTCATCTTGCATTAAGAACTGAACTTTTCTCCTTCTTGGTATACCAGTGCTTTAACATTAAAATAAATTCTTGTTTTTCAGTCTTGCAAATATTGCTCTGTCTTAGATTGATCCATGGCTGTCAATAACCAGCAGAAAAGAAACATCTTGCTCAGAGTGGCAACCTTTGTACATACTGCACTCAAAATATATTCTTCACTGTTACTTACAAGGCATACACACAGAAACTGTGTTGTTTTTTTTGTTTTGTTTTGTTTTTTACTCCCCCCCTCCCCCCCCAGTTTTCCTTTCACACACAGGCAGTAACTTTTAAAAAGGTTCTTAAATTGTTGCTTTCGAAGGCTATGCTATGTCTCCATCATTTCTCGTTTTGAGAGTTGTAGCAAAGCCTGATTATTTCTTTTTTTTCCTCTGTATTTCATCAACACAATTCAACCACTTTCAGTTATATCACAATTTCTGCAATAATAATAATAAAAATACCATAATACATTTGGTAAAATTAATGCTCTATTTAGTGAGGCAAATAGCTCATAAAAACTGAAGTAGCTATAATCTAAAGTGATATAATGAAACCTGATGGGAACAAAAACCTTCAAATTCACTAGGAAAGTCAAATGACTAGCAAAGCACACAGGTTTATTCTATAATAATCAGATAATTGTGGCATTCTTTGATTTTAGAAAAAGAAAAATTTCTTGACATAAATTGAAGATATTTGGAAAGATATACCCACTTGACTTAATATTTTCAGTTCTACAAAGAATTTCAATATGTTTCATAAAAAAAAAGCAACTTTTCAAAAAGGTCAGGCAAAAATTAAATCTTCTATGGCATTATGAAACAGTGGTCTGACAGACTATAGGGTTCAAAAAACATTCCAGATTATTATAGTCATATACGTAAGATGTATGCAACATGGGATGTTTCAGTTTTTAACTAATCTATACTTTTTAGCCATTCTATAGAAACATTCTGCTGCTATCACAGTGATCAATATCTAGGCAAAAAATGGAAGACACTGTCGTATGAAAACATAAAAACTATCACAGGAGACTACATGCATAGGCTTGCCTGCCCTTGACCAAAATTTCATCCCAAGATCCCAATATTACAAATGTAGATATTGATTGTAAGATAAAGATGTTCCTGTTCATATTACTACTTACTATTATATGTTCACCCAGTGGGCTACAATTGACCTTTATTGGATCATGGAATCATGAGAGTTGAAAGGGACCCACTTGGATTATCAAAGTCCAGCTCCTAACCCTGCATAGAATAGCCCCAAGAATCACATCTGTTGCCTGAGAGCATTTTCTAAATGCTCCTTGAACTCAGATAGGTTTGGTGCTGTGACCACTTCCCTGGGGAGCCTGTTACAATGCCTGATATCTAATCTAAATCTCCCCTAACACAGCTTGAAGCCACTCCCTTGAGTCATCTCATTAGTCTCCACAAAAAAGAGATCAGCACCTGCCTTCCTCATCCTCTCACAAGGAAGTTTTAGACTGTAATGAGGTCTCCCCTCTCTCTCTTCTTCTCCAGGCTGAACAACCCAAGTGACCTCAGCTGTTCCTCATGTGTCTTTCCCTCTCTACCCTTCACCCCCAGGTCCCTTTCCACAGCACTGCTCTCCAGACGCTTGTTCCTCAGTCTCTACATACATCATATGCTACATTATGCTAATAAACTATCTTTCCTTCCTCAGCCCATCCCTTTCCCATCCTTTTAGAGAGACTGTAAGACACACAGAAACATACTTAGAGCACACTGAGACATGGTGTGCTGAAAAGTGGTTGTATGTACCTACTGAGGCTCCAATATAGATGCCTTAATTTTAGCATTTTCATAGCAGTATGTAGTCTTGCAAAGAAATCTCTAAGGATTTTTTCCAAATTATTTTACCTTTTGTGCAACTTCAGTTGTCAACAGCTAGTGTTATTGAATCTGTAATTTTTGACTTATGATTTGTGATAATAACATAATCTTCAAATAAAATCGACTTAGCCTTCAACATGCTTGATCTTCTTCATAAATAGCTCTTCTTTTTAAAATTCTTGGAATGGGTTAATATAAAATTCCTTTCAGTGAGGTAATTTTGTTGCATCAAAATTCCTGTGTGATTTTCTATTTATAATTTTCTTTCAATAAAATTATGACATTTTTTGTCCCATTTATGATATTTTAATTAAGATAATATTTAATTTTATTTAATTTTTCCTTTGCAGCTATTTGAATGATATAAAAAAGGTCAGATCAACTGTTTATAAAATTACTTGGCTTAATTTCTGGTGTAAAAAAATATCATCTTTGAAAAAAAAAAAAGAATGTATCACATAAAACAATTAAGAAAGTCTTTAGCACTGGATATAACTGCAATTCTTTAGGAATGGTACAAAACACAGAGCTACCAATGGGTCTAGATAAAATACAATACCAAAGGTGGTTCATGGTCCAGATCTTGTACGTAGGAGGAAAGACGAGAAATACACTATTTCAACATAAAACCTCAAAATATATTTGAATTATATGAATAATCAATTACTAGAATAGCTTACTTTTGGGGTCTGTGAAGAACAAATTTACAGACATTTTTTTAGAACATATCATGAATGACAATGACATATTTGATTCACTTTCAAGGAAAGGGAAAGAAACATGCATCTCTATAAGTGGGTGAAGAAGAAATCGGACAGTTTCATGGGAGACCTGGAAGATCTGCACTCCTGAGTCCAGAGGCACACTTCAGTCATGGAGTGAGCTAAATGTGAGACTTCTTTTTCTGTCCTTTTCTCTTCCATCTAATTGGTGAATTTAGAAGAGATTCAATTACTATGCTGTAAGAGACCCACAAAAAGCAGTGGAAATAGGTGTTCCAAGAAACATGGAACTCCTAACAGTAACTTTGGACAAAAAAAAATCTGCTTCCAAGCAGACCCATGTGAAAAATAACTGACTGACTACCTTTCTACCCTGATTTTCAACCTAAGCTATTATGGTGTTCCTGTCTTTTTGTTTCTCAGAATTAGCATTGAAGAAATACTTTTCTGTACAGGATGTCTGCAGGTAGCATGTTAGCCATGGAGGTACTGTGTTGCCAGATGGAAAAAGTGAGTGTACAATGTGACTTACTGAGCTGTGACAGCAAATACATATGCAATGCAACTTTGGCTGAGGTATTTCATGAGTATTTTCAGCAGCAGAAACAGGTAAACTCAGGCAACATGGTTATACATTCCCTGATCCATTGTGGAGGAAACAGTGCATCTCTGTATCTGTGGCATCACCAAAAGGTTTCAGAAAGCTTGGGTTGTGTACACAAGGTTACAGGTCAAGAGGTAGAAGCATAAAATAGGAAGCTTGAGATTATTGCAAGTTCTGAAATATGCTCTTGACTTTAGATTTCTATGGAGAATTTACATTTTTATTAACATCCAGTAAGCCAAACTGCACAATGAGTCTGGCAAGTATACTACCTTCTGACAGACAGCCAGTAATTCCAGGGAACAGAAGGCACCTGATGTAATGCTCAATTTTTTTTTTTTTCCTTCATTTTTGATCTACTTGTTTCTCTTCTGGAACATACTGATGTTTTGTGTTTTATTGTAAACAGATGAGGATTAAACAATGCTTTGACTACAACCAGAAGCAATGTGTGACAGATGCTTCTTTGTGCCTAGCAGTATCTTTTGGTGTAAACATTACAGAGAATCTGCTTTTAATGATTGGTATTTTCTGTTAAGAAGACAAATAGCACTAGTCACATTGAGCATAACTGCCTAAAACTCCGTAAACACTACAAAAACAGACCAGTTAAAGACTCTAAACATGTGAGTAAACTTATGAAGTATATGATCAACCTACATCTAAATTCAGTCTTAGTGCTATTGGTTTCTACTCACAGCTTTTCTAACTTGACTTTAAGTTTTTGTATTACTCCTTATCCCTGAAATTGATACTTCTTTCCTCACTAATCATTAATAAATACTACCTTAGCACCAGACTTCATGATTTTTTTCACATTTTTTCTTTTCAAGGGTCAAAACTAAGACTGGGATAGAACTTTACTTCATGGGGTAGACAGTTTGCTTTGAAGAACAATACAAGTAAAAACATTTAGTGATCTGAAAGCTGTGAAATAGAAAAACATTTTATAATAAAAATATGAGTGGATTTGTCTTTGTGTGTTTATCTTGATCAGATTTTAATAATAATGTGGATAAGATCAAAATAAGCAAGTAAAAAGAACCACTCAGAAAGAAGTGCACAAACATATATAGATCCAGGAAAAGTAAATGGTGAAAAAATTAAAAAAAAAAAAAACACAAACAAACAAATCTCAGATGAGATTAAAAAATTATATAGTTTTACATTAATTTACAGATTTAGTTTTGAGTCTTTCTGTAAACTAGAAGTTTATCTGCATTTGTCTGAACTTACTTCAGAATGAAAGCCATTGTTCTGTGAAGAGTGTAATTATGCCAGCAGCCTAAAATATCCTGCTTACGCTGGCATTAACTCCAGTTCAGACTTCTGTTCCCAATACCTTTAGTGAATCTTATGGGCTTTTCTGTTAACAACTTGCTTCTTAGTGGGCTAGGAAATGCTTGTGTCTCGCAGAAGTCTATCGTGTTTTGCCAAACCACATGGATACTGACATTTACCATTTACTGATGAGAGATGAATACTGATGCCATAGTTGCCATGGAATAAATACTAAATATGAAACAATATGTTCCTCATCACAATAGGCACATTGAATAGTTCAGTGCTAATGTGATCATATTTCCCAGAAAGCCCTGAAGTTTCATTGTCAGATGTCTGTCTTGACCTTCCAGATATGTTGACAAAAGTCAAGCTTTCTCCATTCTTTTGAAAACCTGGCCAAGACCTGGATTTCTGCCACTTCACGGAGCTGCCAGCCAGGAGGAGCAGATGGATCTCACAATAAACAGGCTTTTCTTTAGAGTTGGATGGTGATTGCATAAAGTGGCAGGACTAATCAACTTACTTGCACATCCCAGGTTATACACAGCACAGGTAATCCTTTAGTGGAATCACATCAATGTGTGTGCGACAAGGAGTCAAACACAGCAAGCTGCAAAAGGAAGCATATGCCTTATGAAAGATGTAAGAGGAAGATAGAACTCTAACAATTCACATTTAGATCACTTAACACAGCTAAACTTTCTAATGCCTCCTTTTACTCTAGTTCTCCTTTACTACTGCCATTTACTTTTCCCAGTTCCACATTTTTGTCCTGTGTCTTGTTACTTTTGATGCATTGGATTTTATACCCCAAACCCCCTTGCTATTGTCCCTCCCAAAGGCTTCTTCTTCATCTGATCCCGTCTGGCTGAACATACAGCTTCTTAAGGAAAAAATTGCTACACCATAACAGGGTGAGACATTTCAAAGTATCACAGATTTAAGGTCAAAAGGAACCATTAGATCATCTGATCTCATCTCCTACATAGCAGAGGTTATTTCATGCTAGTGTACTTTTGTTTATTTTGTGGTAGTGTACTTTCATTTTGCTGATATTAGTTTAGTTTTTTAATCTTCAACTTTAATTCTTCATGCCTCCATAAAACTCTTTTATTTAATAAGATTTTCCCTGTGTAAAATCTTCAAACTGGCTATTATTTTTCACTAATGTTATCAATAAAACTCTAAGTTTGGAACTGTGTTTATTTTTCTGTAGAGATTTCAAAGATTTTGATAATCTACACTACTCTGTGACACCTAAAGGACAAAATTCTAATAGATAGAATCTGTTGTTGAGTGTTAGTCATAAAGGACATATTGAGAAATAAATAGGTACAAATCCACAATTTTAAAGTCAGGAAAAATAAAGCAGCTAATCACTTTTTTTCAATCCACCCACACAATATCTAAATACAGCTGACAAATTCAGCTATAATATTAAATGCCTGTAACCTCTTTAGATGAGTTTAGGGAGGAAATGTGATTTTGAAATTCTTCATTTCCTGTTTTTGTGTTTTTTCACAGCATATTAATTTCATGCTTTCAGAGAGAGAACTGTCTCCTGTAAATGAGTATGTGGTCAGAAATACTTTCATATAAACATTCTAAGATATACAGTTCAGTTAACATAATCTTGTTGCATTATGAACCGAGAATAAGTAAAAAACAAATTTGACTTTTTTCCAACTGTCAAAATATAAAATACTGAAAACACTAGCCCAGGAAATGTGCATGGATTTTCTAGAATTAAATCAATATATATGTATAATGTTTGCATGAACTGAAGTTCCCAAACAATTTTGTATAATAGACTGGCAATATGTCTTCTATAAACACAGAAGTCTATATTTCTATTCTTGAAAGAGGAAGGACATCTATTGTATCATGAAAATGGTACAATAACCCTTTATGACATGGCATCTTTTAGGCATATTATACTTAGGCAGCAGTGCTGTTTTGCAACTATTTAATTCTCAGTTTTCTACCCTGGTCTGCAGAAAAAAGGAACAGACCTTTTTTTGTAAGCCAAGCATAAAAGCTTTGAAACTCTTAACATGAGACTGGTAAAATATACCCAGAGTCTGTGGTTTTGATGTATTAATTACTGGAATAGGTTATTATTCTCTTGTCTATACCTGAGCAGTCATCAAAACCCAAAATCACATATTACAAAGTAAGTGTTTCAAGTCAGTTCTTCAGTTTGACTTTTATCTTCTGGAAGAACAGGTGTAAGGGTGCAAAAGTCACATTTCTTTGAAACTGCATACTCAGGCAACTGCATTTCTGACATAAGCAAATACAAAAATAATGCCAAGGAGTTTTCATGTGTTGAACAGAAATGCACATACATAGATCCTTTGATGTCTTCCATTATGAGTTACCTTATGATTAAGGGGGTAAGAAAAGACATCCATGGTGGTCTCCCAATCCAGAGACCATCTTGATGCAGACAGGACATATGATCATCAAGGACAGAGACATAGAAAATAATTAGGGGAAAAAAAAAAAAACAAACAACACACACACACAAACCCCCAAACCATCAAGGTATAACACAACAAAATAGAAGAACATCTTTTCCATTTTTAAAATACTCACATAGTTTTATTTTCCAATCCATTTTACTAGACATAAGAAAAACATTGGAAACTTTTAAAAATCAGCAGAAAACTGTCCATTAAGGGAAAACTTGATAGACTCAACTAATTTTTTTTATTAGACAGCTACTCATAAGTATGCATGAAAGCAACAAGGGAAAAACACTGTCACAATAGTTTCAGAAAAATACCACCACAATAGCTTAGGTCAAAGGTTGCGCAGATGCAAGTGAAAAAATAAACCACTGAATTGCAAATTGAAAGGTCTTTAGCATTACAAAGATTAAGGCATCTGTGACACTGTGCAACAATTCACCACTTGATTTCCCCAAGGGAATTACTGTTGTTCAGGATACTGGCCAAAGACACTGTTCTCTCAGCACTTAGTTTTGTAACCTGCTGTCATCCAGGGCAGTTTGCCACTCTCTAAACTGCTCTAGAGTACTTCAGAGCTCAGAGATCACCTTGGATGTAATCCACACTTCCTGCTCTTTATGCTGTTACCAATGCACAACACTACAGTTATAACCATAGAAAGTCATGAAACCATAGCAGTTACAAACAGTATTAAGATAGGATGTAATTCTGAATGTAATAGTCCAGAAGCTGATGGCAGCTATCTGACAAAGATGCAATACAAGGGAGATGTACTTAAGGGGAGCTATGTACTTTCTATCTACGCAGTGGTTGTGCAGTGAGTAATTTCAGCATGAGACGTGCCTTGATATGTGATTGTGCACTGCTTCTGCAATTTGTTCAATAACTTCTGTGTCACTGGCCAGAAAGGAGAGAGGTTCAGGGAAGTCCCTATATGTTCTGCTCATGATTACTGGTACATTGTGCTGTTCTATGGCTTCAACAAAGTGTCTGAGTATTATCTTCCACAACTTTACTGACATTCCCATACTCCACATCTGGGGCACGTTAAACTTGCATTATCATATTCCTAGGTGGGCACAGCACATATAATGCTACTACCATTATTTAACACTGTTGTGGATTATTCTAGCAGGGTTCATATGCGCGTTATTGCTACGGCAAACTCCTCATAGCCACACAAATCCTTGAGCTTGACTATGGGTGCGTGACATACCCATTACCTTGACTGGCATTTTTTTTGTTTGCCTATTATTCTTCATGGACACCTCCTTGTCATAGGGGAGAAACTTGAGTTCCCTTATGAGGTTGTGAGCTGTGCTGGTGGTAGTACATGCCTCCAGTAGGGTCTCCCATGCGAGTCAGGTCTCAACGGAAGGGTCAGAAAAAGTGTGCCCATGGGCAGGACAGGCTCACTAGCCCCCCAGCCACCATCCTAGGAGAAGGACAACTCTAAATCCAAACCCAGGCAGATGGAGCTCTCTTAGCCCTGTAAGCCCATCTATCTAAGAGAAGGATACTCAAACCAAATCTACGACCTGAGGACTTCACTGTCACCGTCCAAGCTCACTTGGTCCTGGCAGATGAACATTAGGAGTAAAGGCTGGGGCCAGTTCTGCACACGCTGCACCTCACCTCAAAAATCCATTGCGCAGGCTCTAGGGGTTCACCCATACTTGCAAAGCCCTGTAGTGACAGGTGAAGGACAGCAGGTGATAAGATACACTGGAAGCCACAGCCCCAACCCTGCCTGCAGGTGGTTCAGGACACTGGTTGCTCAACACTGACCTGGAGATGACAGTCTGGTTCGACAGCATCCTGAATGACCAAGCAGCCTTTTTCAAGGAGAGCACTGCTTGCTCCACATGGAGAGGGGCCTAGAAAAGGTGGCCTAACCAAAGCTCATCTCCAACCTTCACACGGTTGGCTTGCTGCAGCCAATGGGCATCTTCCTTGCAGCCAAACAAAAACAAAACCAAAAAGACAAAGTCATACACCTGCCTCCAAAGGTGTGTCCAAACTGACAGTTGCATTCAGTCCAGCAGTTCAGCTATCTGGGAAGCATCATTTCCTCAGATGGTAAGATTGACAAAGAGATAAACAACAGGTTAGCAAAAGCATACAGAGCTTTTGGAAAACTCTGTAAAAGAGTCTGGCACAATAAACACCTGAAGTACAAAGATTAGTGTCTACAGAGCCATTGTACTGTCTACTCTTCTATATGTGTCTGAATCATGGGTCATCTACTGCCACCACCTGTGACACCTCCAACATTTCCATCAGCGCTTCCTCCATACAATCCTAAACATCCACTGGCCTGATTACAGAACAACTGTGTCTGTCCTTGAACAGGCAGAGATCACCAGTATCGAGGCCATGCTGCTGAAAACACAGCTGTGCTGGGCAGGGCACATCTCCAGGATGGAGGATCATCGTCTCCCTAAGACTGTGCTCTATGGTGAACTCACCACCGGCTGCCAGAAGAGAGGAGCCCCGAAGAGGAGATACAAGGACTCCCTGAAACAATACCTCGGCCTTAGCCATATTGACCACCATCAATGGTCCACTCTGGCCTCCAATCCAGAGAAATGGAGACACACCATCCATAACGCTGCTGCTTCCTTTGAGAACACACGCAGAATCAGTCTTGAGGAAAAAAGGCAATGCAGGAAGAACTGTGCCTCTCCAGCTGTGCCAATAGAGACTTTCCACTGTGCCTTTTGCGATCAGACTTGCCTATCTCACATGGGCCTTTTTAGCCACCTGTCTGCTTGTAGCAAGCGTGATTAGAGCCCTTCCCAAATCTTCATTTGCGAAGCCTAGCCACGCTGATGATGTTGCCTATTAAATGACCAGAACTACCTATCTAATTTCCCCCTGAATGACTTGACCATTCCTGATATAACAGGATGAAAATATATATATATCACATTAGACAAAGGTTCAATTGCCTATTGCCTTATTTACTCAGACTATGCATGCCACCTTATCTACTTAGAATTTGACATTTCAAAAGAGGAATATTAACTGGATTAAGGTACCCTCAGGGAACAATTTCAGCTACAAATACAAATTGGCATGGGGAACTCCTATTTCTTTTATTTCTCATCCTTTTTTGTTCCTGGAAGTGATGCCTTCAATCCATTCTGTATAAGATTACTCACATTTTCTGCTTCCCTGTGCAGTTTCAATGCCTTGCTTGCATTGACCTCACAGGTTTTATCTACACTAGGCAATTAAAGTGCCTTCAGCCATGCCCTTACATCTGGAGGTGAAGCTATTGAATTTATTTTATTTTTGGCAACAGTACATTATTTATTTGCTGGTTTTCTGAAGGTTTTCAATGGCAATAATGAATCATTTTTGCATTTCACAGCACATGCTTGTTTTCTTAACTCAATGACCTTTGTAATATCGTTCAATTTCTGATCCCTGATGAGGATACATGCTGAAGTTCCTCAGAGCTGAGAGTATCCTGTAGGAGAGGCTTTGCTACCCATCTGGAATATGAAGACTGGATTTGGAAGTATGACCCAGCTTCAGGGTAAAGGATGAGAGGAAGGAAGAAGAGAGGGAAAAGAAAGCAAAGTAGTGACCTTTCATGTCCTGTAATTAAAGGCATCTTATAGTTGCTGATATCACATGTAGAAAATGATGTAGTTACAATTACAGTGATATGTCAGGACTGACTGCAGAAGAGATAATCAGATATAATAAATATAATACTGACATGCGGAAAAACCCCACAACGAGGTAGTTGTAGAGAAGGTACGTTTATTCAGCGCTGGGTGCATGGGGGATTTGTCCACCAAAAACATGCACACCTCTCTGTGCTCACAGGTTTGTTTAAAAACAGTTAAAACATGCATATTCATTATTTCTTTATACATATTCATTATTTTCTTAGAAAAGGCAGGGTTATTCTAATTAGTTCCAAGAAGTAATTTCCATTTTCTCCACCCTGCGCTCCTCCCATCCGAGTTTGCGCAGTGGCTTCCACTTTTCCTGGGCCGGGGTCTTCGGGGGTCTTGGGGATGAAGATCGTGGGTCTTCCTCGCTGTGTCCTTTTGAACTTGGCTCAAAAAGTAACTCAAACTGGTTTTGCTGGCAACTCAAACCAGCCTAATGAGCAAACCTTTATAATTGCCTTACTTTCTTGACATATTTCCTGATTTATCTTAGTTTCTTGAAGCTTCAAGGCCAGGTACTGATAGCAACCATAGCATACTCCCTGTTTTTATATTTGTAGTTAATCATGGCCCCAAACATGTAGTCTATCTTCACAGATTCAGCAAAAGCCCCTGCAATTATTTCTATTAACCCTTTCGTGTTAGTTCCCTATCCATAGATCCTTCTTAGTGTTAGTTCCCTATGTTACATTATATCAGCTCCCTCTTAGTGTTAGTTCTCTATCAGTTATTGATTCCTTATATCAATACTATATAATATATATAATATATATAACACATTTATAATATAATCTATAATATATATTATATATAATAATTATTATATAATTATATAATATTATATAATATATGATAAATATAATCAGCTATAATAAAGCCACCCTGAAGTTTGTTTAACACAAATATGTTGGAGTCATAGGATGCAGCCTTAGAAAGATGTAGCTTACGCTTTTTTTTTTTTTTCCCCAGAAGTCCTTGTAATGCCTTCTTTATTTTTCTCCCCACTGGGAAGAAGGATTAGGGGGATCTTATCAAAGTCTATAAATACCTTATGGTAGGGTGCAAAGGAACTAGGCCATTTTAAATGGTGATGACATGACCAGAGGCAATGGACACAAAGTGAAACATGGGAGATTCCATCTGATCATCAGGAAATACGTTTTTTACAGTTAGGGTGACCAGGTACTGGAACAGGCTGCTCAGAGAGGTTGTGGAGTGTCGATCCTTAAAAATATTCAACAGCAATCTGGACATTAACAGCTTTGAGGGTGAGCCAGCTCCATCTACTTTCCCAGCCTTCCTGGGGTATGGAGGGGATTGCGAAATCCCCATGTGGTCAGGAGTAAGGACATTCACCACTTCAAGGTAGTGAGGTGACCGAAAAAGCCTTTAATTACTTTACTGAAGGGTATTTAAGCCCTTCGGGTGGGGTTTGGGAGGTAGGATGTGATTGGGTAAGGGTTCAGGGGGAGTGGTGTGGTTTGGGGGACACAGGGGCCAATAAGGGAGCAGGAGGACCAAAACCCAGTAGAAACCCAGGAATGGGGAGTGACTAGTGATACATCCAATAAGGTCTGGAGAGGGGCAGGGCTGGATACCTGGGGAGAAAGAACAATCTATGTTCACATGTGTGGGGGTTCTAGGGGTTACACTCTAAATAGGGGAAAACCCATACATAAAAGACGCAGGTAATGTTGAATTATAAAGTCTCTGGTCCCTTGGAAGTTGTCGCAGTGGTGGCCCTTTGTCCAGCGGTTTCTTTTTCCACGATGTGTAGCCTGGATGATCCTCCGTCTCTGTTTTGCATGTGTGGTGGCAGAAGTCTTTCCCAGCAGGACATGGTCATCAGCAACGGGCTCTAGGTAGCTGTGCCTGTGTAGGGGGTTTGGGTGAGATGATCTCCAGAGGTCCCTTCCAACTTCAACTGTTCCGTGATATTTAGATCCCCATGATATAAGTATTCAATTAGAAATCTAGGGATGCTTGCTTCCAAATTCAAACATATTGCAGTATCATTAGATATTTTGAGCTAATTGCAGTCACTTTCAAGTGAATAACAGAAAAAATTAAAAAAAATAATCTTCAATATATGTAAACTTATATAGATGATAAAACAGATATCCTTAATTTAACATTTCATTAAGTGAATACTTCATCACTTTACATATGTTAGACAGCCTTAAGACAATTTTCTGAAAGCTAAGTTGTTTTCTTCATCATAAAATGTTCCAGTAAGTAGCTTTTATGTTTGCTTAATATTTTTATAATTCAGTGCTGCACTCCTAATTACATGTAATATCAAAGTGACCAAAACAAGTGTAGCAGAGTAAACTGTGCAAGATATCCTGTCTATTATTAGATCACATAATTTTCAGATAATGAAAGCAACAGGATTCATACTGTGAAGCTGTAACATACATTTTCTAAGTAAGAAAATATTTAAATTTGGTTGAACTTTACACTAACTTATAAAATTTTGACAGATCTGATTGCAAAAATTTGGACTTTTTTGATGTCTCTAGTAATGATTGTGCAATTTTGCATACATTACGTAACTTAATTTCTGCAATGTTAGATCTTTGTTTAATAACAGAACCCAAGAGCTTCTATAGGCACAAAACCAGAAAGGGGTAGTGCATCCTAGTTTTGCAAGCATAATTTTAAGTTAAATATTTATTATTAGGATACTGAAGAACGCAAGACCTTATTTTAAATGCCACATCACATTTTTGGGAAGAAATGCAATGTTGACGTGATAAGAGCAACATATGATAATAATGATATAATTCATGTCAGATAAAGATCACAACTCTGATAAAACAATATTTATAACTGTGAATGCAAAGGTACTAGTGCATAATCATTTCAAGGGCAGCGATTAGGCAGCCATTTGTTGCAATGACCATTTTGTTTAAATAGGTACCCTCAATCTCCTGTGAATTTCTGATGAGTAAAAAGTGATACAAAAAGCATGTTTGGTTTACATAGAAATCTCAAGTAGAAGTGTAAAAATGTAAATCAGTCAACCTGTTACTGCATCCTCCCCTCAGAAAACGGACAACTAAAATGGATTCTGGAGATGAATACAGGATGAAGTCTAGCTTTGTTGGTCACTTCTTTTGTTATAATTTTAAAACTATATATGTTTTGGGTTTTGCAATGAGACTAGTTATTTCTGCAGTGAAATATTGATGTTATTAGAAACTGGGAAACCACATTGATTTTTTTTTTGATTGTTTTCTTTCATTATGATCTGTAAATATTATTATTGCAAGTTGAACACATTCAACATTAAATATGAAGTTCTCATAGTAAAGTATACATCAGTAGTGTTTAGTGTTATTATTTAATATATACTAAATTATTGCCTAAAATATTAATTTCCACTAAAACATATTTTGAAAATATTTAAAATTTTGTTCTTATACATCTTTATTTTCTTCTTATTAGAAAAAATAAAAACTTGATGTAATTTAGAAGACACATTGGAAAAACAAACTGCTCAAACTCTGTAAGCCACAATAATTACATTCTATTTAACAAAAAATCTCTAAATTCCCTGAAATGATGATATGCAGTTAGACTATTGCACTGACTTCTATTGTCACTAAGAAGGGGTTTTATAACAGAAAAATGTTTACACTAGCTCTCAAACTGAAATACTTCAGATTGTCTAGTGACTTCATTCAGAAAGTGGCATTAAAACATCAGAATTCAGGACTCAGTCCATAAACTTTATGTGTTGGAATAATACTTTTATCTCCAACACTAGTGAAAATGATTTTTCCTGGAATTAAAAATCTGAAAAAGGATCCATGCTCTGAAGTAGTCAAGAATACCAAGTGGAATAAAAGAAATTAAAATACTTGAAGAACATTGCTATACCACTGCACATATTTGTGGTTATCTGTGTTCTGATTACTGAGAGCAGACCTAGACCCTTTCCCCTCTTTCCACATCTCAGAAATATACATAAGACCTGGGAAAAGTGCATACAAGAGCAACAAGTATGACCAAGGGTTGTGACAAGGATTAAATAAGAAAAATTAATGATGGAATGAAAAAATAAAATGAAATCTTTGAAACTGTAAATGACATGAGGAAGGAAGTTGTTTACTATCCCTCCTAAAATACAATTTGAATGAAACTAGCAGATTGTAGTTACAGACTAAACATAAGGAGGATTTTTTTTATAAAATGCAAACTTTGGTTGTGTAGTTTCTTGTCACAGCATTCTGATGAGCTTAAAAATCTTAATGAATACTCAAGATATGGACAGCTCTGAGCAAAGGAAAACCATCAACAGATAATGAAAACTTAGAGAGCTTTGTTTGACAAGTTCCTCAGATGCAGACTGTTGGTGGCTGGAAAACACTGTGAGTATTACCAAGAGCTTGCCTTATCCTTATACTCTGTTTCAATATGCTGCTTTGTGTTATCATCCAGTTTTGAAGACAGAACTCTAAGTCAGACAGACCTTAGGAATGATCTGTTATGCCTGTTCTTATACTATGGTGCTTTTTTCTTCTCTGTTCTTATGCTTGAACACTTAGCAATTTTTTCGATTGCCACACAGAAGATGGCAACACTTATCACAGGGAACATAAGAAGGAAGAGCCAGAGCTCTAAACCCCTTTAGTTTTCAGTAATTGTGAGATTTATTTTTAAATACTTTTTTAAAAAACTTCTTGGGAAATAACCTCATGATGTTTGAATTTATTTTATAACTTTATGAGTCAAATTCAAGTTTTTAGTGTTTAGCATTTCCTAATCACATCAAATCAAGACCTCAAAACCACTTTACAAAATATTACTTTATCTGGAAATCCTGAAATCCATCTCGAAAATTAGGAAAAAGAGGCACAAATTTGAGGCACAGGAAAATTAAAAGAAAAATCTCAGCAATTCTACTCCCTTGTTTTGATTAAAATAGATAACAAATAAGGCTTTATTAACAACGAACGAACAAACAAAACTAAACCTACAGCATACCATGAAAAGCCCAAACTACAGATTATACTAAAATACAGATAAATCTTACAGTGCAAATCAGATTTAGTGGTGACAATATTTTCACTGTTTTAAAGTACCGTAGTAGCCACATGTGGGAAAAAGACTACCTTCTAATTAGATTACATTCTAATAAATAGAGTCTATGTTCCATACACAATATCTACAGGGGACTAAACTTAGATTACAGCTTCTTAGTATATTGCTTTGAATATATTTGTGCTACTGTGAGAGACTGAAATGTTAAGGTTAATGAATCAAAAAATCATCAATTTGCAAAATCAGTGAGTGCTTTGCTGAGGCCAGGTTTGCATCCCACCACCAAAGGGGAGGAGGAGAATTTTTGTGTGTGTGATGGCAAAACCTCTGATCTCCGTAAGAACAGCCCAGATGCAGAGGGGGTGCACTCACCACTGGAGGATGACCATGAAAAAACAACCTTTGTTTAGCAACAACTGGGTTTTGAGCCAGGTGGGGAGAAGGCCAATAAGAAGAAGTGGATACTGTGAGGTGGGATAATGGGTTTTATCATGCTAATATCCTCCCTTTTATTAAGGCTCAGATGCAAATTTCCCTCCCCAGCTGGGTGTTCCCACCCAAATCTGGACATGTATTAATCCATTGAATTCTATGTTTTGTGGGCTTCCCCACCCCTGTTGAATCAAGACTGTGAACATCACTTTGACCAAAAGAAATCCAAATTGCAACACAGTCTAATTTCTGGATGCATGGATAGTGATATCTTTCCTCTGCACTGTCTACTTTCTGCTTTTTTCTTTTCCTTATGCATTTTTTAAGTGATATTTTTATACATTTATATTGTTATATTTCCATAGATAATAGCCAAAACAGCTACATACCTCTTTTCCATTGCAACCAAATTGTTCTAGAATACATATATCTAAATACCAATCCTTCGGTGTCACTTCACTCTAATCTGCGCTAACGGATCTATCGACAAGACCCTCAGTTACCTCCCCTCGGGGGGAGGGTCATAACAGCAGTCAGATATTATCACCAGCAATCCTTGAACCTTAACCTGTCAAAATTTCATTAATATAAAGAGTACCATTCTGTAAACTGTCAGTGTGAGTCCTTCAGGGGTGGTAGCCATTGCCAGCAGTGGGGAACATGCCAAAATAAAAGTGTGGAGACCCGGGAGGGGGTCTCTCTGTTGGCGTGTGTCCATATCAATCAGTCAAACAATCTCTGATCTAGGGAGCTGCTCAGTGGAGAGTCCCCATAACAGGATGCTGACAGACTGGTTGGGCACAAGGTTTTTGGCTTCCCTGGAGCGCTGACAGACTAATCAAACACAAACAGTTTGAGGAAACGCCCCCTTTTCATATGACACTGCAATATATTTGTTTTTTTAATTCTTACTATTGAAAAAATATTTTAAAAAGAAAAATATATTGAATGTGAATGTTTCTGCACTAAATACTTAATTGACTAGCACACAAAAAATAAAAATGCCCCCAACTATTATTATGATAATATGAAAGCACTACTGTTGTACTTTGGAGGTACCTTGGGATGTTGTATGAAGTAGACTTCTTTGAATCTCCTGCTGTGTTCCTGGGCTAACCAACAGGATTAATTAATAATAGAGTGACAATCCTGTCCTTCAATCAGTCAGATCAGGGGGACTTTTAGACTATGGGTTCATTTTGCTTTAAAAGTCTTCTGATTTTCATTGTTTATGTTAATTAAGAAACTCTTGACGTATAATGTTGGAACATTACATCAGATCTTTTTTTTTTGTATTTCCATATCTTTGTACAACTCCTTCTAATGACCAGTTTGCTCTCTTTCTGAGGTCCAGAGAGATTTTAGAAAAAACTGAAAGTCTTTGACAACACTTTTAGGTGTTGTGGTTTTGGTTGTTTGTTGGGTTTTTTTTTTTTGGTTGGTTGGTTGGTTGGTTGTTTTTTGGGATGGGGAGAGGGATGCTTTTGGTTTGCTGGGGGTTTTTTGATAGACATGTAAGTCAGGATTCATCACACAACATAGACAGTTGAAAGTTGAGCAAATAGTGTAAAACACTTCTCTACAGTCCAAATAGAGTATTTTATACCATCAGAATATAATTTATCCTACCTGTCTTAGAGACCTATCTTAGAAACAGATCAAATTAATTGTGGATGCAATTGTTTGTCTCCACTGGTTAATAAGGAAGCTTGATGACTAGATATGATGGGTGGAATTGGTTTCATTTAATTTTATCTATCTTTACTGTATCTGTATTTCTGGAAACTCCTTTGTAGTGACTGAAGTGATATAAATATTTTCAGAGAAAGCTTATGGGACAATTTAATCATCTGCACTAGTCTTGACAGGAGTAGAATGTTTTCTTCATAGAGACTAGTAAGGGATAATATAGTGGATTTATGCTGAAAACAGCATTGATAACATAGAGATGTTTTCATGATTGCTGAGCAGTACTTACAGAGTCAAGGCCTTTTCTGCTTCTCACTCCACCCCATCAATGAGGAGGTTGCGAGTGCACAAGAATTTGGGAGTAGACAAAATCAGGAGAGCTGACCCAAAATGATCAAAGGGATATCCTATAGCATATGGCATCATGTTCAGTATATAAAGCTGGGGGAAGAAGAATCACTATGCTGAGTTGGAAGAGACCTACAAGGTTCATCAAATCCAACTCCTGGCACTGCACAAGGTATCCCCAGGAGTCTCAGAGTATTGTACAAATGCTTCTTGAACTCTGTCAGGCTGGGTGCTGTGACCATTTCCCTGGGGAGCCTGTTCCAGTGCTCAAACACCCTCTGGGTGAAAACCCTTTTCCCAATATCTGACCTAAACCTTCCCTGGCACAATTTCAGGCCATTCCCTGGGGTTCTGGCACTGGTCACCACAGAAAAGAGACATGAGGAAGTTGTAGAGTGCAATGAGATCTCCCCTCAGTCTCCTCCAGACTGAACAGACCCAATGAAGAAAGAAGGAAGCAAATGTTCAGGAGGATGGCACTTGTCTTCCCAATTAACCATTACATTTCCAGGAGATGTCTGCTGATGTGGAGAATTAATTCCTTATTTTGTTTTCCTGTGCACACAGCTTTTGTTTTTCCTACTAACCTGTTCTTTATCTCAACCCACAAGTTTTCTTACTTTTTTTTTCTTACTTTTCTTACTTTTTCTTACTCTTTCCACCATTCTGCTGTGAAGGCATCATTAAGAGGCATGTGGAGCTAACCCTCAAAATAATCTATTTTAAAATGAGATGAATTTCACTTCGCTTACTACAAACAGATTCTAGATAATCAGCTAAATATAGGTAACTTCATACATTATTTTTTCTAAAATCTTTCCCTCTGTAAGAACTGAATGAAATTCCACCCACATTTCTAGACAGGTAAACATAAGATTTACTAACTCACTTCTAGTTGTATTAAATGTATCTATGTTTGTTGCAAATCTACAAAATAAAAATGATACAGAATTTGTAATTTAAAACAAAATGTCTTGTTTTGTGTACATTCTTTTTTCAGCAAAGTTCTGTCTACTTCCTCTAATGAATTCATTACAGAACTCAAAACTTCTGAACCACAGACACCCACTTCCTCTACTCCAGAGCTTTTTAGATATAATTCCTAATGCTTTCTGATACCTTTGAAATCCATGCAACATAGTCCAAATCCATTTTACTAATTTGATTTCTATGCTGGAAATTGCCATTGCTCACTTTATTTTACCATTCATTTTAGTTCCTTTCAGTGTTATCTCCTTGGATCTTTTCTTTAAAAGAAAGTGGTCCTACATTTTTTTGACACATTGTTATCAGTATTTCAGATATTTTTATGGGGAAAAGAGGTGATATTAAAAAAAAATAAAATCAAACAACAAAACAAATCAGCATTCTTATACTGACTCATAGTATAAAATTAATATGTTCTAAACTTAAGATAGATATTTATGAATTCTTTACAATTTGGGTTCATCACACAGTCACTGCATTTAAAACTTGTTTGTAAAGAATTAGGCCTTTTGGATTCATCACAGAGCTAAAAAAAAGCCCGCCTTTTTATTCCCATATTTAACACGATAGAAAAGATGTTTTTCATTCACCTGTACATAAACTAACTATAGAAAGATTCTAGAACAGCAGATAGGTAACATAAATTACCATATTCTCATTTTTAAATGGATAAGTTTAAGGGAGAAACCCTCCCATTAAATTTTCCATAAAAACTAAATCAGGAATTAAGTGAAAACTGTAATTTTCTACCTGATCTACTTAATATCTTTTTTTTTTTTTTTGCTTTGCTTTAATCATCATGACAGACTTAAGAAGTTTCTTTAATTGGGATTCAGTCAGTTAGTCTTCTGTATTTTCAGTGGAAATTAATTTTTCATATCATATATTAATCAGAAGGAAAGTACTGTAAGTGAAGGTATAGCTAATCTAAGGAAGCTATGCTCATAGAAAATAATAGTCTTCTATCCCATCATGTCTTTGTAAAATGTATCAAGAAAATTGAAACAAACCCATAGAAAAGAAACCACCATATTTGTCATACTATGGTATGGGCATCATATGTCACAGATAGGGGACAATTTACAGTATAAGGACAAAATACCCTTGCCATAACATTATTTACTCTAGTCATTAGATTGCAGTCCCTCTAATATTACAGGTTCAAGGCAAAATATGCATTTAAAATTAGGAAATTCTCTACCTAGAGTTGTAAATGAAAAAAAAAAAAAGACACTATCCTGGAGAAAGGCAGAATGTTGTCTATTAATTATTTATTGTAAAGCTAAATGAAGCTGAAGGGACCTGTCCTTTCCCACCTTAGTAGTACAGTCTTCAACGAGTTGCAGAGACGAACGAAGACAAGCTCAAGGGGGACTGAACTCCCTCTCTCAGAAGACAAGAGAAACGAAACTTCCCAGGGAGAGAAAAGGTGAAGATAAAGGGTAGAGAGATCCTATTAAGAAGACTAAGCAAGTCTTACTAGATAAATAGAGAAAGATCGGTAGGAAAGAGGGAAACTGACACTGAAGAAAAAGCAAGATGACATGGTAAAACAAGAAAAGAAGAAAAAGATACAGAAATTAATTTATACTAGATGTGAAAAAAGAGGGGCTCCTCCAAAAGGTATATTCATTCAACATAAGAGGTTCCTATTCTTTATGCTGGATATTAGTATTTATGAAGAAAATTAAAAGCATTGAGGCTGAACATTGTCAAGAAAGAGTCTTTGTTGGAAGTATAAAGAATTAAACACAGTAAACAGCAAAACAAAAATATTAAATGGTAAAAAATATAGTAAAAATGCAAACAAACTACTCTTTAGAGAAATTAAATTTACTCAAAATTTTAGAAAAAATTCTCTATTTAAATTAGTCTATAATATTACAGAGAGAGGAACTGACTTGGCAGACAGAGCATTGTGCTCATTGTTTCTTCTTTGTTCTGTGTGTTTATAATCAAAATTGCTAGACATCCTACTTCTAGGAAACAATTCAGCTTTCAGTTGAAAAAGAAAATTATTATATGTGCAGTAGAGAAATAGAATGAATTAAAATACAAATAAAGGCTCCATGATGAAATATGCTAAATTGATTTTTAAATAATTTGCTTATCATTCAGTCTTCATTCTTTGTAAAAATGGTTTATTCTTTTCTGTCTTCAAAACCTGAAGGCATAGCAATGTCCAGACATTCTGAAAGAACTTTGTTGATACAAACTACCATTAATTTTCTGCTTCAGTGATAATTTCAGATTACTACAATTTAACTGTCTTCTTCTAAGAATCTTTTCAAAAGAGAAAAGTTAACATTAGGGTTTTTTTCCCCTGACTTTGAAACGTGATATTCACCACTTTTGCAGACAAAATTAAGAAGAAAATACAAATTACATTTTCCAGCAATTTCTTGAGTTCCAAATAGCATGCTTTCCATTTGCATTATGGACAGCATCTTCAGCAATCACCTGGACAATGAGATGGAATGCACCAGCTGCAATTTTGTGTGATGCTAAATCGGGGGGAGATGATGGTATGTTGGGGGTAAGGTTGCTATTCAGACAGACCTCAGGAAACGGTAGGAACAGTCCAACAGATACCTCATTAAGTTCTGCAGCAAAAAAACCCGAAGTCCTTCTTGAGTCAAAATAACCTCATGACTCAGTATAGGCTCAGAACTGCTTGTACAGAAAGCTTTTTTATGAAAAAGAACCTGGGAGTCCTTATACAGAATAAACCAACCATAAGCCTGCAGTGTACCTTGGCAGCAAAAAGACTAACTGGGCTGTTTTAGTGAGAATATAGCCAACAGGTCAAGGAAAATATTATTCTGATCTATTTGACACTTGTGAGATGGCCTCTGGAATATTTTGTGTGTTTTGTTTTGGACTCCCCAGTACATGGAAAATGTCGGTGAATGGGAGAGAGTCCAGCCAAGGACACCAAGGTGCTCAGAGGTCTGAAGCACAACATGTAGGAAGAGGCTGAGAGAGCAGGACTTGTCCAGCCTGAAGAAGAGAAGCCTGGGGTAGGGAGCTCACATTATTCTACCACTACTTAAGAGGTGTTGCAGACCTAATGGAGTCAGACACTTGTCATGCATTTACAGCAAAAGGACAAGGGGCAAATATCCCATGCTTGCAAGAAAGAAAATTTCTAATGGACACAGACATTCTTCACAGTGAGAGTTTAAGCACTGAAACAGCTTACTTCAAGACTGCAGAATTTCTGTCTTTGAAGATGTTCAAAACTCACTTAGATAAGGCCATGAACACTCTGAACTAATATTGAAGCTGCTTCTACTTTGAGCAGAATGTGTGACTAGGTGACCTTTGGAGGTCCCTTTCAACCTCCTCTTTTATATGATTTTATGATCCTTTCCATTTTTAGTGTACTTCATCACTTTTTTCTTCTGAGTAACCATTTTGAAAGTCTTATCTGTAGGCTCTGTTTGAGTATATGTGTATGTGTGTGAACCTAGACTGTATATATACATTTACACTCTATGCAGAGATGTAATGAGCAGCTCACTAATTTTCCAGAAGACAAATCCTGTGAAGATCAAAATCTGAAGATGTATAAGCTGAACTGTTATTTGTGTTAGAGCAGCCATTTAATATCTTGGACATGCTGTAATTCTAAACTAAATTAATCTTTTCTCATATATTTAGGTATAAATCAGCTATTTAACATTTAAAACCAGCACATGGCTTATAAGCATCTTAAAAGAAGAAAAAAAAAGGATATTAATCTTAGAATATTGAACTTCCTTCTAAGACATTTAAATCTTTTTTTTTGGGAACCAGTTCTGATGTCACAATTACATGAAAACAGAGCTGTAAGTTTAGGGAAACCATAAAGAGGATGTGAGATTCTGGTTACTGATTGAAAATGAGCATAGGTGATATTATTATTTCAATAACTTTCTGCCCGATCATTGCTTGGCATTGTTTTCTTATCAGTTTGCACCACTGTTATCCACAAACTATTGCAGTGTCTGCGTATATATATATANGTCGAGAAAACAGATTTATTTCTCCAAAATAATCCAAGTTCTTTCAGAGCATGTGTGAAAATTATTTTTAGAATTATTTCATACAGCATTTGGGAAATCAGTTGATTTTAGAATATTTGAAAGAAGTCAGTTGCATTGAGGAAGTTATCTGAATTATTCTTAACCTAATTTCTCAATATTAATTTAGATATAGTTTAGTTCCATGTAGAATGATAATGAGACAGAGTTCAGTTCATGCAATGATTTCATGATTTCTTTTATTAGGCTGTGGTCAAAAACTACTTTTGTATATTTAGTTGCTCTCATTCTAAGTTGAACCTGTGTTAAATATTTGTGTATCCACTGCTTATTGATTATCTTGCTTGTCAGGACTGCTAATATATTTAGTCATGTTTAATAAGAAAATAAATCAAAAATATATGTATGAGTGATTATGGAATCAGATAACTTTCAGAAGTGTTTAAAATTCTCATCCAACCAATAAATCAACATAATTGAATGATGCTATCATTTAGAAATGCTTCTGAGTATCATGAAGGGTGCACACTTTCAACAAGTTGCAAAAAACCTTCACTGCTATCCAACAATGAAAGAGTAATCTATTTACTTATTAGCACTTTTGAAGAGTATCAGAAATTGTTTCTTCATTTTAACAAAGAACTGAAGGAAAAAAAATCTTATCAAACTTGAACTTTCTCATGTAACAAAAAGTAAGTGTCCATAATGACAACTTGTATGCCAAGTCTTTGATGCAATTCCAAATGCTAAAGTTACTAATAACCCCGAGAATAGCAGATTCCGAATGAAATTAACACCTGAGCTATGGCACTCCTGACACCATTCTAAAATAACAATGTATGTAACTGCAAGAGCAATTCTAACTGACCTCAGTGCTTTGTGATTGAGTTGCTAGGGCACTTTGTTCCTTGTAAAATCTTCTGACACTTGGTGAGAAAATAATTATTCTTTACCTGTTTTAGTGATTCAGCCTTTTATAAGATCATAAAGGTTGTTCTTCATGTTCTTCCCCTTGAAATTTTTTCAAATTCCACTGTCTCTTAGAGAGAGAGAAAGATTTTCACATTGTAGGTCATAAAAGCAGTCAATTTTTTGACATTTTCACCTTAAAAAGAAGGAAACAATATGAAAATTTTTCTTATGCCTTGGATAACCTGTTACACATAAGTCTAATAGTGTTCTATAGCTGTTTCAAAAATATGTATGTAGGTGAGTATTAAAGTACTTATTTCTGCAAGTCACAGAGACTATAATAAAAATCTAAACAAAAGACATTAAATATTTTCTATATATTTTCCATATATGTTATTTACCTTCAGTGAACACAAAGAAGTGCACCTGCAAAACTGATTAAAAAAAACCCAAAAAACAACAAACAAAAAACAACCATCAGCTGTGCTATTTTACCTTCAATAAAAAAAAAAAAAAAAGAGGTGATCCTAGTATTTACTGTGTTTTCTACAGTCACTTAAAAGGTGAAGTCATTTAATACATCTTCTAAACAAAATACTGAATTTTGGTATGTAGTAGCATAAATACCTTGCTTTTACATGGGTGAATTCTGCTATGCTTAACCTTGCATTTATGCTTTCAGAGTGATATATAAGCTCTTTAAAAACAAGTTTGGGTAACCTGAATATTTGTGTTTACAAAAAGTATGTATCAAAATGTATATAAGTCTAAGCATTTAAATTTACCTGAATACTCTTGATAGACAAAGATCTTGGTAAAATTTCCCTGTGACTCCTTAGTACTGTTCCTGAAGACAAACACATGTTCACACATGGAATTAGAAACACATGTTAACACATGTGAATGCAAGCAGTTTTCTAGAGCAGCACATTACTAGAGACAGCATAACAGCCTTCTCAGCTGTCATTTTGCATTTCAAGAGTAAGAATATATGCCGGGGCATAGATTCTAAGATAATACAAACTGCAGCAAATCCACTGATTTCAATGTTAGTTTTCAAGAGAATTGATAAAAAAATTCACCTTACAGCTGTATCTGAGCACAGGCAAAACAGCTTGTTGCCTAGGGCAGTGGATGGATGGAAGCAACAGAAGCACTATGCAGCTGCTAACATCTTTGCCTATTCCAGTGCCCTGGAAATCCTATTAAACTATTGCCTCTGCATTTAGATAAGGGAGGGAATGAGTATGTGGGTTTTATCATAGACAATTTTTCCAGTCTTTTTCTCGGTTATGCATCCCAGCTCATTCTTTTCTGAATGTGTCTTAGCCCCAGCTTCTGATTCTTGGGGAAGCAAAATTTTGTTCTGTCTGTAACACTGGGAAACTATTAGCAGTGTCTGAATATACTATCCTTTTTCTGTGAGGACAAAGCTGCCCCCAAAACCCTTTGGATGTTATATATTTTCTACATTTCTGCTAATAAAGGTGAGGGATATGCCTACTGTTCTATTTAAAAGATTTTATCAGGAGAGTAAATTCCCTAAAGGACTGGTGCTATCATATCCCAACTATTAGCACTTTGTTGTTAACTTCAGGAATGTCATTATTATATTACCATAGCAGGTTGGTTTTTTTGTTTGTTTGTTTGTTTTTGTTTTTCAATTTTCAACATATTTTCAATTTTGTGACATTCTTCTTCACTTTTTTGTTTGTTTGATTTTTTTTTTTCCCTTTCAGAAGCACTCGGAAAGTGTCTTTGTTTTCCTACTTTCTTCTCTATTATTTCTTAGGACTGAATCTTCCTTACTCTGAATCATAGCATTGCAAATCATGTGATATTATTTACATAGGCTCAAATCAAATATACATATAAACTAAGTTTGGGCACTGTTGTAGTTCCATATAAACATAAGAGATTGTTCATAATGGTAGAGGATTCCCATAATAGCAATGGCACCTTTGAGCTAGGTTGCTGAAAAAGATACAGTGCAGAATTAAGCCACTCTGAGGAAGTTATAAAAAAGCTCAAGTTATTTAATGTCTCAAAACCCAGATCTGTGAAATGTTTTGATACAGACTGCTGCCCTAGAGGCTGATGCACAGCAAGTGTCAGACTTTATTCTGTCAAGGTAATTATCCACTTGTTATACAACACTGCCCGAGTGTGATTATTGCTACCTATGGACCATTTTGCCTCACAAATGGTGTTGTAGCAAAAAATGTCAAAGGTTCTGAAAGAAGTATCTTCTAAGGCAATGTGAGAAAAAAAAATTGCAATTTGTTTGGGCCATATTTCTAGAACTTGTTAGTACAGACTTGTCTTTACATTCAAAGGTCAGTGGCTGCTTTTCTTTACCCAAGGATTTCACAATGCCCTAGATACATATTGTGCTTGTGTTACCTGGCCATGTGAAAAACATCAGAACCAAGCCCATGCAATTTCATAAGAAGATGATTTATTTATACTTGTTCACACTTAAATAGAGACAAAGAAGCTAACAACAAAAAGTTTTGTGAAAAGATTCAAAGTAAATAAAAAAAAAATACCCCAACTAATTGAAAGTGGAATGCACAGAAGTAGGTTGACATGAACATTAATTCCATGACATGTGATGATATTGATCACAACTAATGAGCAGTAAAAAAAAGAAAATGTCTTTCTCCTTATGAATATATATGAGCTACCATCTCTGTAGGAGCTACCTAATTTTCTCGAGTTTTTATACCTCTGTGTATAGAATTTAGCAGACTTTTAATGGATCTGTTTAAGGAAAAGAGAAAAAATGGGTCTGGAGACCAGGTTAACACTGACTTGTGCCTCAGGATTCCCCAATCAAGTACTGTTATTTAACTTCCAATCTGCAATCACTCCACATTCAATGAGAGGCACAGAAAGAGGAAAGAAGCTGAAGATCTTCATATAATGAACAGTATTTATGCAGACTTTGTCATGGATACACCCTGAAAGGGAAATTCTCCTCATCTTTGTACATGCAGCTGGAATACAAGACTTTCCAGTTGTTCTACAAGAAGCCAAAACAAACAGCAAAGTGGCTATCTGGACCGATTCAGACTGAGTTACTTAAATGATAATTTTCTAAGTCACAGTTTGAGAATGCAAAACTGTATGGGAAATATAGTTGGGAAAACCAGTGTGGAATAGATTTCAAAATAAGAAACATATTGAAAAAGCTGTTTTTGCTTAATAAAATGGAATTAAGCATCAATTCTACCCAAGAGGAACTGATCTTACTGGCTGAAGAAACTGAAACCATAGAAAGTAACTTTTGATGGGACAGATTACTGTAAAGATCCACAGCACAGAACAACTTATTACTCAGTATGAAGCTACTTGCAGTCGAGATACAGAGCCTGTTGGAGAACTTTACTCACTAGTCTTGATCTACAGGTGAGTATGGACAAATTTTAGGTGACAGCAGGGCTCCTGACAAGTGGAAAAATAATGTTCCCACTATGTGGAGGAGTTCCCACAGTAGTCAGCTGTTCATAATTAGAACAAAGGCACTTCCTGACAGTAAAAACCTTGAGACTGTAAATAACCTGCCAATAGTTGGAGAAGTGCAGACCTATAAGCTGGGCAAGCCAAATCCAAGGGTAACAAAAAGAATGAAGAACAAGAATCTAATACACCATATATAGAAAATTTGAATGTTACATGGATTTGCATACCAATGTACAAGGAACAAGGTGCAGAGTAATTTGACAAGCAAGTAAAATGAACCTATGCAGACCCTAGCAGAAAAGAAAGAAACCATCAATATCATATGCCTCTTTGTGAAGAGCTAGGGATGTAGGTGACTCTCTGTGCTCACTCCTGTGACTGAAGCCAGAGGCAACAGAAGGATCAGAATAATCAGAATAAACCAGAAAAAGGAGTAGATATTAATATTTTTAATATTATTTTAACATTCCTGCAAGTAGTAGATATGAACTAATAATAAATCTTTGTGTAACATGTTAATATTTCAAGTATACTAAGAGGAAATTCTTCAGTTTTTCAAATACAAAGTCTCCTTGCTTTTTGCCTATAGCAAGATTTGGAGTATAATGTGAAAGTAGATTTATTCCCTAATCTGTAAGAACTACTAGTGCTTTGACTAAAAATTTTGCAAGGAAACACTCTGCTGAATTAAAGCATAAGTTTTTCAGAAAAAAAAAGAAGTTTGCAGAGAACTTCCTGGGGCTGCAGTGCAATCTTAGTCTGCTCAGTTTCCTTTTCAGTAAAAATGAGCCTTCAATCTGATGTCTTGATGCCTCATTTGTTAATGCATGTTCTCACAATAGAAACTGGAGCCTGCCTCTAGGACACCTGCTGATGTCAGCATTCTTAATAGATAAAAGTTAATATTTATTAGTGGTACTTGATACTAATTAATGTCAACAAATACATAGAAAGAAGAAACTAAAATAACAGATTACTTTGAAATACAGCTTTACAAGTTCTCCTGGTTGTTATGCCTTCTGTGCAGAAATAAGAAGAATCAAGGACTGCCAAGTCAAAAATTAAATATTATAATGAATGCTGATGTTTCATTGTGGGACAATGAACCATCTATCACTCATCCTGACATTAAAGAATGACTGCATTTGATCGTTTCATTCTCTATATATTGTTTAATGTCGATACAGGCAAATTTGTTAAGTGTCAGGCAGTCCTATTAAACATTTGGAACGCCTGGACATTCTTTTTCCCCATCATTTGCAAAGCCAGATCAAAAGTCTAATTTGAAGTCTTTAAATAAAGAATTGCTAATTAATTTTTCAGGGGGAAAAAACAAAACTACATATTAATAAGGAAAACACATCCTAGAATTGTTTACAAACATGACAGAGATAGATTTGCTCTTGTGACTAAGCTCTAAATAAGTTGACCTGTTACATTTCTTGGTTGATTATGCCTCTTCTATGAAATGTCCCCAGTGAGGAATGTCTGGAGTGTAAAACCGTGTAACACTGCTAGATTTCACTCATTAGTCCTATTAAACCTGTGTTTATTCCCTTTATTTATGAGGCAAGGTACCTCTTAAGAAAAGAAGATCTTTTACTACTTGATCTAGATAGAACCAAAAGATTGAAGTTTACTTCATAAATGCATTTTATCTACCCCTTCCTAAAATTTCACTTTTTTTTTCCTCTTCTTTTTTAGTTCCCTCTAAATGGATCTTAATAGAGATGTTTAAATCAAGCTCCATAACAATTATATTTGCTTGAATATTATACCATATTGTACATCTTCACATGGGCCTGAAATAGTACTTCACCTGTGCTTTGTTTCTGAAAAAAAGATTTAATCTTATTTCTTTGATCCATCTTTTTTTTCTTTTAAGGCAACTTTCAGAGAAAGAATATCATATTATTAAAAGATTACCAATTAATTATTTAATTTCTTCTCAGTGTTTGTGCTGAAAAGCTGAAAGTTCTTATTTTTCAAAATATGAGTGATGGTCTCTGGCTCTTGAACTGAATGCGCTTTAGAAATAACTCAAGTCCAAGTCCCATAGTGAGACTGTCCCATGTGACTAGCATGGTGATTTGCCAGCACAGGCACATGTAGGGAAATCTAATAGAGGGAATTAACCTTCAGGGTCTAATAAAGCGAATGCTACTGAGTTATTATCAGATTTAGTTGCACATTTAGTACAACTGCATAAATTATAGTGCTGAAGCTTGTGAGCTGGCTGTCCATATCTATCTATCTATCTATCTATCTATCTATCTATCTATCTATCTATCTATCTATCTATCTATCTATCTATCTATCTATCTATCTATCTATCTATCTATCTATCACCTTCCAATCTACTCATCAACTCACCTGCCTATCTATCTAAATAGAAATGGATACGGAACCATTCCCTGTGCAGATGGATTAGCCACACTAATTGTGGGGAGCTCTCTTGTTAATAAACAACCCTTCCAGACAGACAGTTACAAAGTCAGAAAGGGAGATGATAACTGAGCAGTATGGATGCTGCAAAGTTCATTCATCATATTCACCTCACCCCTTTTTTTGTACAGCAGTTAAGATGCATAGGAAGTCAGCTTTATCCATCATCCATCATCCATCATACAGGCCCACAATTCACCTTCTCTTCAGGTAATGTTCATCCATGGACCTTGTCCTTTGGGCCTCAGTAATCTAAAGATTTTTAGTATGTCTTATCTATAGTTCTTATTTACCCTTTATCACCATTCTCCCCCTCCCCTAAAATAAAAGAGATATAATTTGTCATAACTTTACATGTGATACTGTTTGTGTTTTTTTTTAAAAAAAGCACTATAAAGCTTTATTTTTGAGATAAAATCACTTTCCAGTTGTCCTTTTCAGTTGTGTTTAAAACTTTCAGAACAATTGACGAATTGACAAATACATGGATTCTACCACTACAGCCCACATGCTCCCTTACTGGAGTACTATAATCCTACTTTAAATGTCCAAAATTATTCCTAATTATTTTTACCTTTGTGTTAGATTTTATACATGAAGAAAGAGTCCCTTCTATTAAAAAAGTTAGTTTCACTACAATGAAAAATACCAGAAGATAATATAGAGACTTATGATCCTATATTTTTAGCAAAAAGGGATAAGAATTTATCTTTTGATGTTCTGTATTAATGTAGTTTTATTCTTATCTGTTCATTTATGCCTCTAAGAGTAGCAGGGGAAAAAAAAAAAAAAAAAAAGACTAACCCAAGACTGTTCAAAAGAAAGAGCATAAAATGAAGAATCCACCCTCCTATCTGGAATCAATAGAATATGTATCTTCCACCTGTAACAAAAGTAAATGCTCTTTTTAGCTCATAGCTGCACAAACATTATTCACGGCATAGCGATATATATTCTTGCAAATATAGCACTCCAGAATATACCATACAGGGGAAATCAGTGGTGCTTAGCACAAGATAATATAGTTACAAAGAATAAAATACAGCAACTGAGTTGGAGATTTTTATAATGTAGTATGCTGTGCTGAAAAAGGTTGGCCAAATGCTTATTTTAAAGTTGACTATTTCTGTTAATTTATTACAGTTTACACAAATGTACAAATGACTGAATAGATTCCTCAGATAGTTTAAAACAGAGTACCTCTTCTAAGGCTCAGAATCAGGTCTTTGTGGTTCTTTAATTTTCACGTGAAGCCAAGAAAAAATTAAGTATTGCAGCATAGTTTCACCTGCTTTTCAATTGCTGAGTCTTGTAAATAAATAAAAAAGAAAAGTAAATTTATTATGCTATTTTGAAAAAAAATTACATCAATATCTATTAAATGAATTTATCATTCTAAAGCTTTACACTGATAAAGGTTAGTGTCATTAGAGTCATGCATTCAGCTGCTCCTATTAAAGTCGTATTATTTCTTTTTAATATTATTCTGAAAAGTGAAAAAAGTGACAATAATATTATCTAGCTATCTGTATTCAGTAAATGTATAAATAAACTACAAGGTCAGCCTAGCTTTAGCTGTAATAATTCACAACTGCAAATGTTGTGTGTATTTTATTTTAGGTGTGCTGAAGGGATCAGCGTTGAGAATTATTCTCATTCTCATTCAAAACATCACATGTATTCACATAGTTTTCTTTCTCTGACCAAAATATATTACTTGAAGTACATGAAGTGTTCTGAGTGTGAACAGTCCTCATTAGACATAGTGAATCTCACCACAACATTTGTCTTGGATTTCTAATATCTGCCCAACCTATGAAATTGTGATGGAATATGCCTAACATCACAAGGATCATAGTCTTCTGAAGGAAGAAGGAAGAAGGGTACCACCCAAAGTTACTGGATTTTTTTTTTTAAATTATATATAGTAAGAATCATCTTGTCCAAATTCCTATTCAGAAGTGTATAAAGATGAAGAATAACAATCCCTTATACAGGAAGGGCAGAAGAATGCGAAGGGAGAAATTAATACCTCCATATACAAGCAACATTACCTCTAAACCTGCAAGTACTTGTAATGATTTATTCCTTTATTATCTAGGATAAAACCCCTTAATTATAGCACTGTCAGGAACAATGAATGCTGGCATAATCTCAAAAGTCAGACACAGTCAACTGTCAGTTGCCTGTGAGAATTTTCTCTAGGGATTAATTAAGCAAGTTAAACCATTGCCAGGATGAAGCACAACAATGTATCTGATCTCCTACACCTTGTGCACAATAGTGTATGCGTTCGCTAAAATTATTCCAATTGCTTCTCCTTATATTGGCCCATCCCTTTAAAAAATTACTGTTAATAATGATATTAAATTACAATATAATAAATAAGCTTATAAATATGCCCAAGAAAAATCTAAATTAAATAATAGGAAAACATTTTTCTTCAATGTTTGGTAGTGTTCTGATTATTTTGAAGTGTTGTTTGGAAAAGAAGTGAATATTTGAGGTAATAAAAAAAGAGAATAAAGACTTATTTGCCTCTTAAAGGACAAGACCATAGTGAAAATTCAAAAAAATAAGGCTTATTTTCAATTTAGACTTAGAGAAAAGAAAATTAACTAAACATTGAGTTTAGCTGATTAACTCCTAATGATATTGATTTCATTCTCTGGTTATAGAGTTTATTAATGTCTATAATACATTGTGCTTAAGATGACTAGCTTTTCATCCAATTCTCTGAATAAATAGACCAATATTAAAGAATCTGGCACTATATGTAAAGTTTCCTGGACTATTTTCTGCCATTAATATTCTCTTGTATTAGTAACATTTAACTAATTTAATATATACAGGAATGCTATTTCAATTTTCTGAAATTATATTTATTTTCTACATTTTTCTTATATTTGTATTAACTCTGTTTTTGAACATAGGGGTCTAATGTTCTGTTGGCTGTCAACAATTTTGATTCTTCTCCTTTTCAGTAGTTTAATTTTCTTCCTACTTAGATTTATCCCCATCTTGGTTTTGGCTGGGATAGAGTTGATTTCTCCTCAGTAGCTGATAGTGTTGTGTTTTGGATTGAGTATGAGAATAAAGTTAATAACACACTGACGTTTTGGTTCTTGCTAAGTAGTGCTTACCCTAAAACAAAAAGTTCTTCTATATCTTCTACTTTGCCATTGAGAAGGTGGACAATAAACTAGGGGAGGAGTGTGAGCAAGCAGCTGCATGTTGCTTAGTTGCCATCTTTTTTCTTTTTTTTTCTTTTTTTTTACAGTGCAAGAGTTAGTTGTCTAAGTAAAAAGACATATATTTCCTTTTAGAGGTAATCAGATGACACAATTCCATGTGCCATCATAAGATAGGTGTCTAATGTAACTGCAAGGTTTTTTTCAGTGTTTTTGGTTTGTCTCAGTCTATTTGATGATCTATCACTATTGATAATAAGTGGATAAATAAGTCAACTCATTAATTTTGTCTGACTCCAAATTCTACCCTTATTAACTATAAATTCCTTCTTATAACTCAAGTCTTGGGTCAACTCAGTACTAGTCCAGATCTTTTGACACTGATAGCTTGGATCTGAACCGGACCTAATAGGAAGTTTCAGCCAACCTTATGAAATGATATATTTCCTCTAGATTTATCCCATAGCTTCAGCTAGCAAAGAGGAGACAGCAGGGAGTGACAATATTAGGATTTTTTATCAAAGTGGATTGACTGAACAGGGACTGGTACAAATCAGGGAAATGCTTTTTCAGCAATGGAACAGGGAGCTCTTAACAAATATCTAGACAAGATATAGACAATGATGAAAGCTCAGTTCTTGAAAGATCTGGATTATAGGCAGGGATAGGTTTCACAGAGGGTGGTAACAAGTAAAACTGTTATTGACTTATTGACTTTAATATATGACCACATCAAGTGGTTGCAAGAACTATGGTTGTGACTTAGGAAAAAGATTACCTGAACTCCCTAAGATTTCCATTCACATTCTTGATTCCTTGACATCATAAATTAAGCTTTATTTGCCTTAAGTCATCTGTGTGGGTACAAAAAACAGTTTGTCATGACCTTTGGCAAAGGCATAGTATTCAATCTTTGGCAAATAGCTTTGTTTTTCAAATTGTGCTTCAAACTCCTGTAAAAGTTCTGATCAGTATTCCCTACTATTTCTTGTGGCTTCCTGACTAATATCAGGCAATCAGTGACTTACAGGTTCCAATGAAAGTTCAAGATAACTCAGGAGAGGGCTTAATCAGCTTTGCCTCAGGTGGAATACTTATAAGTAGTCTGTGCAGATAATCTTTCATCGAGGCAGTTTTCCTGGGGCAGGACTCCATGTATATCAGCATCAGGAGCACTCTTGCTGATGACTAGTAATCAACAGTGGCAAAAGGATCTTCTTGGACACATCCCAGGAGGAAGGTTCCTCCTTCTCAGAATTTGACAGATAGGAGTGGTACCTTCTATAACAGGTATGAGGCTCTGGGAACTAGAAGGCCAGACAATTGATGAGGTGGGCAAAGGTCCTTCTGGGGTAGTGGGACCTCCTAAAACAACGCCGCCTGTACCCCACATTAAGACCTCCTCTGTTAAAAGGAAAAGAAGGCTAGTTATAGTTAGACTCCCTTCTAAGGAGAACAGAGGGCCTGATATGCCGAGCAGACACAAGTCACAGGGAACTCTGCTGTCTCCCGGGGATCAGGTAAGGGACATTTCTGGAAAACTCTACATTCTGAGAAGGCCCTCTGGTTACTATCTGCTATTGGTTGTTCAAACTGGCAGTGATGAAATAACAGAGAAGTCCAAGGGCAGTCAAAAGAGACTTCAAAACCTGGGATGACTGGTACAGGGATCAGGAGCACCGGTTGTAATTTTCGCAATTCTTCCCATAAAAATAAATAATATAGATAGGAAAAAAGGCAGATCCACCAGGTCAATGATTGCTCTGAGGTTGGTGTAATCAGAAATATTTGGGGTTTTTTTGACTATGGGATGATCTACTCAACACCTGGTCTACTGACTCCTGACGGGATGCACCTGTTTCAGAGGGGAAAAGGAGTTCTAGCACAGGAGTTAACAGGGCTTGTTGACAGAGCTTTAAACTAGTTTGGAAGGGGGAAAAGGACAAAGTCTGGCTCTCCAGTGTTGAGCAGGGCTTCATGAGAGGAAAGTCTTACTTATCAAACCTGATACCGTTTTATGACAAGGTAAGCCAGTTGATGTAATCCTTTTGGATTTCAGTAAAGCTTTGGATACTGTCTTACACAGGATCCTTGTGGATAAAATGTCCATTGCGCAGCTGGATAAACCCATCACCCAGTGGGTGAGCAATTGGCTTATGGCTTGAGCACAGAGGATAATAGAGAATGGGGGAACATCGGACTGGTGACCTGTCACTAGTGGGGTTCCATAGGACTCTGTCTTGGGATCTGTGCTCTTTAACATCTTCATAAATGACTTGGACACAGGACTGGAAGAGATACTAAGCAAGTTTGAAAACAACACAAAACTGGGAGGAGCTGTTGACTCCCTCAAAGGCAGGGAGGCCCTGCAGAGAGACTTGGACAAATTAGAGGTCTGGGCAATCACCAACTGTAGGAAGTTCAAGGAGGGAAAGCACTGTATTCTGGCCCTGGTATGGGGCAACCCTGGATGTTCATCCAGACTGGGGAATGAGATGCTGGAACGCAGTGCTATGGAAAGGGACCTGGGGGTCCTGGATGACAGCAAGTTGAATCTGAACCAGCAGTGCCCTGGCAGCCAGGAGGGCCAACCCTGCCCTAGGAGGCATCAGGCAAAGCATCGCCAGGTGATTGAGGGAGGGGATTGTCCCACTCTGCTCTGTACTGGGGAGGCCCCACCTTGAATATTGTGTTCGAGTTTGGGCACCACAATATAGGAAAGATATTAAGCTCTTATAGAGTGTCCAAAGGAGGGCAGCAAAGATAGTGAAGAGCTTTAAGGGGAAGCCATAGTGAGGAGCAGCTGAGGTCACTTGGTCTGTTCAGCCTGGACAAGAGGAGACTGAGGGGAGACCTCATTGCAGTTACAACTTCCTTGTGAGGGGAAGAGGAGGGACAGGCACTGATCTCTTCTCTGTGGTGACCAGTGACAAGACCTGAGGGAATGGCCTGGAGTTCTGTCAGGGCAGGTTTAGGTTTGATATTAGAAAAAGGTTTTACACCCAGAGGATGGTTGGGCAATGGAACAGGCTCCCTACAAAAGTGGTCACAGCAGCAAACCTGACAGAGTTCAAGAAGTGTTTAGATGATATTCTCAGGCACATGTTGTGACTCTTGTGGATGGTTCCTGTGCAGGACTAAGGGTTGCACTTGATGATCCTTGTGGATCATCTCTTCCAACTTAGCCTATTCTGTGATTTCATGTTATGTTTTTCTATTTAATCCAACTGCTATTATGTTTGCTATTAAGTTAAAAATATTCTTTCTGGGAGAAGTGTCTATATGCACTCAATGATTAAGGTGAGCACGAGAAGCAATACTTACAGTGTGTCCGAGTTCCAGGTGGCTCCACTCTTTGATTATAGGAGCCTGGAGAATAACAGATAGTGGCTGTGTCACAGTCAACAAATGTCCATAAACACATCCAAATTCAGAATACTAAATTCAAATGTCTACAGTCCTAAAATGAATCTCACATTTTAAGAAAACAAAAGCCAGCATTATTGATGTCTTTTCTTTTGATTAAATTTTCTACAGATGACTACAGTGCAAACAAGAAACACTACCAATCAAAATAAATCAGATTAACCATTTAAAAAAATAAATTATATGGATCCCGTGATTGTACTAGCAATTTTTTTATTTAATTTTTTAAAACTAAATTTTTTTCAGTGTTCAGAATGTGTATGTTTCACACTGAAGTAATGGAAAATCCAGGAAAAGTTCTCTTCAGATTAATGTGTCTGAATGGTCATGACCTTTAAAATATATTTTTGTTATTATTATTATTAATATTGTTTTAGATTAATACCTCCACCAGCTTCTGTGTGTAACTCACTGGTAATTTAACAGATATCTTCATTTTTACATCAGCCTGTTCCTATCTCCCAGTGAATTAATTTATGCTGTTCCTATCTCCCAGTGAATTAATTTATGCTGTCCACTTCTTTTGTAGATCTCAATTGTTTATGCAGCTAATCTCTGCCTGAGATGTTGTTGTCTAATCTGCCAGACAGTACCTTTCAGTTTAAAAATAATCACAAAATATTGGTAAACAATTAGACAACTGATTATTGATCATTGAGAAAAAAGATAAAAATCAGCCTATCTTAAATTGAGAGAGTAAAAATATGTCAATTACTTTGTATACACAACGTGTAACTGTTCCTGTAATATAACAGCTGCTTCATATAAATTGTTACTGAGAAGCAGGATGAAGGATGAGAGAAAAGGAAGACACATGTAGGCTTGGGTGAATGAAGGGGCTCAGTTACTATGGTGATAATGAGCATATCCAGGCAAGATGTCACTGAAGGAGGTGCTACCAAATGACTGTGTAATGTGCAATTCAGCAAGTATAAATGTCTTTGCATTTTGAAGAAAAAAAAAAAAATCTTTACACAGATTTTAAAATGGCCAGCACATACATTGAAGAAATTGTGGGTTTTTTTAACTCTTACTTAAAAGTTTAGTGAGCCCCATTTACTTACATCTGAGTCCTCATGATTTCAAAGGGTCATGAGAGCACCATTACATTTTGTCTGACCCCTTTTGGATTTGCTCCTTCACCTGAATTCTGTGCATTTTTCTTTATTGAGCACAGAAAGAATAAACTTAGAAAAGAGAAAGAAATGTATACGCCTTCATATACAGCAGATTCCAATGAGTATCAGATTACAGGGAAAGAGAATCATAGAACTGTAGAATCACAGAATCATAGAATAGTTTGGGTTGGATTGGACCTTTAAAGGTCATCTAGCCTAAGCCCCATGCAATGAGCAGGACATTTTCAAGTAGATAAATTGCTGAGATCCCTGTCCAACATGATCTTGAATGTGTGTAGTGATGGCGTATTTACTACCTATCTGAGCAAGCTGTTCCAGTGTTTCATCACCCCCACTGTAAAATATTTATTCCTTACATTTAGTCTGAATCTAGTCTTTTTTTAGTTTAAAACTGTGACCCATTGTCCTATCACAAAAGGCCATGTTAAAAAGTTTGCCTGCTTCTTTCCTATAAGCCCCGTTAGAATACTGAAGGTTGCAATAAGGACTTTCCTTTGGACCCTCTCCAACGCATTTTTTTTGTGCTAGTAACCCTAAATCTGGACACAGTACTCCAGGTGGGGTATCATGAGAATGGTGTAGAGATGGAGAATCACTTTCCTCAACCATCTGGCCATGCAGTTGGCTTTTTAGGCTGCTTTCTAGCACTTTTTGGTACTGGAGCTTGTCCAGAGGGAATGAAGCTGGTGAGTGATCTAGAGAATACATCCCATGAGGATCAGCTGAGGAAGCTATAGCTATTTAGCCTTAAGAAAAGGAAGCTCAGGGGAGACTTTATTGCTTTTTACAACTGCCTTAAAGGAGGTTACAAGATGAAGGTTGCTCCCTTCTAGCAGGCAACCAGCAACAGGGCAAGACAAGATGGCCTCAGGCTGCACAATGGAAGGCTTATGTTGGTCATCAGGAAGAATTTCTTCACTACAGGGTTGGTCAGTATGGCTGGCAGAGTGGGAGCTTCAGAAAAAAATTATGAGAGAAGTCCTGCTGTTGAGTCATGAGGGGCAGAAAGGATCCCTTTTCTTTCTAAACTCCTTTACAGAGAGGAGCTGAGGATCCTCTCTTAGTGGCTGGATCAAATCTTAGCCCTAGACTTTCTCAACAGTTTATGTCTAAAGGATTCTTGAGGTGTAATTAAACCTTTACATAATTGTGTCCTGCAGAATTAAGGATAGCAAATCAGATATATCTGTATAAATATATAAGATTTATTATAGAATTAATACATTTATTATGATAATTATTAGACAAAAGGTTTTAATTAGAATTATTTTTACACAGTATGGGAGCTATAACAACTATTATAATACTATGAAGCAATATTGAAGCAATTACATTAAAGCAATTGTATTAAAGTAATTATATTAAAGCTAGTAAAGCCAATTATTAAATAAGGATTGATGTTACCCATACCAATGACCATGGGCAAATCTCTTTTGCTCAGCCTCCAGGAGTAACCTTGAGGGGCACCCCTACTCAAACATGGAATCTGTACACATGAACACCAAGATGGGATATGTTAGAAGATCCTGCCAGCAAAATTCGGGACTGGGCTTTTATAGTATAAAGTGATTGACATCCATATCTCTCCAGACCAGCTGGGTCAGCTCAGCAGCTTTAAGTAAGTTATCAGTAGCATCACTTATTTATTCCTTTATTCAGATATTTTACCAGGTCTACCATATCTTCACTTAATTATCACGATATTTAAATTTGGGATTGATGTGACAGACTGGTTTCAGCATTATTCAGCACCAAAAGCATCATGTTATCCCCTTCTTCATTTTTCACTGATAGTTTTGTAAATAGGGTGTTGTTCAACTTGTTTTACTGCATTTCAGGCAAAACATCCTGCTACAGCCCATTGGAATAGGCTATCCAGGGAGGTGGTAGAGTCACCATGTCTGGAATTGCTCAAGAAATAACTAGATGTGGGACTTAGTGTTATGGTTCGGTTGACACTATGGTTTTCTGTCAAAGGTTGGACTCAGTGAGATTGGAGGTCTTTTCTAACTTTAATGATTCTATGACAATATGATTGCTAGCTAAAGTCCATTTTGCCTTCAACCATCATTCCCAAGTCCTTCTCTACAAGGCTGCCCTTCAATCTATTCATCAATATACTAGAGATTGCCCCAACCCCTGTGGAGGACCTTGAACTTGGCTTTGTTGAATTTCATGTGGTTCCCATGGGCCCACTTCTTGAACTTGCCCAGGTCCACCTGAAAGGAATTCCACCCCTAAGGCATGTTAGCTACGCCAGTCAGCTTGGTGTTGACTCTACACTTGCTGAGAATGCACTTGATCTCACTGTCTATGTGCTCTTGATCCCACTGTCTATGTCTTTAATGAATATATTTAACTGTACAGGTGCCAATATGGATGCCTAAGGGACACCACTTGTCCACAAAGATGTTGTGGGGGACGATACCAAAGGCTTTAGAGAAATCTAGATAGATGGTATCTGTAGCTTTTTCCTTGTGCACTGATGTAATCTTTCCACTGTAGAAGGCAGAATTTCCCCTTAGTGAAGCCAGATTCTCCTTCATATGCTTTAACATAGCTTCTAGGATGGTCTGTTCCATGATTTTCCCATTAACAGAGGTGAGAGTGACAGTCTGATGGTTTCCAGGGCCTTTCTTTCAACATTTTTTTTTTTTAAATGGATATAATGTTTCCCTTTTTCCAGTCCCCAGAGCAGTCCATCTGACTGCCATGACTTTTCAAATATGACGGAGAGTGGCTTGGCAACTACATTAGTCGATTTCCTCAGAACTCTAGAATACATCTCATTGGGTCTCATAGACCTATATATGTTCTGGTTCCTCAGGTGGCCAAAAACCTGAGCTTCTGTTACAGTGGGAGAGACTTTTATCCCCCAGTCCCTGTCTTGTAGTTCATCTCCTTGACAGGTGTGGAAAAAAAAGGTTGTCACTAAAGGCAGTGGAGGCAAAAATGTTGAGTACCTCAGTGTTCACCTCATCTCTTGTTAGAAGTTTTCCAGTCTTCCTCATCTGGGAAGTACACTTTCTTTGACTTTCCTTTTCTTTCTGACACACCTATAGAAGCCCTTCCATTCCATGCATCCCAGGAGTCTCTTGAATTGCCTACAGTTCTCCATGCTGCTTTTCAGCAGATGTCAAGGTCATTGAAATCCCTTGACAGGGCAAGAGCATGTGAGTGTGATTCCTTCCTAGCTGGAACAAGAAGGCTTTGTCTCCTTGTCACCATTCTTTTCAGTGGTTCCCAGAGACAGGACAAAGAGTCATGGCCATATAATAAAACACAAGAAGTTCCACCTCAGCATGAGTAAGAACTTCTTTGCATTGAGCATGGAAGAGCATGGACACAGAGTGCTCAGGGTGTTCATGGAGTTTCCTTCTCTGGAGACACTGAAAAATCACCTGCACACATTCCTGTTCAACCTGCTCTAGGTGCCTCTGCCTTGGCAGAGGGGATTGGACTAGTTGATCTCCAGAGGTACTTTCCATAAAGATGAGAAAGATGAATCCCATCTGATGCCAGCACACCTCATCTCATGTAGGCCATCCCACTACTGAAAACCCCCAAATTATGGTGACGACACCAGCCATGGAGCTGTGTATTAGTAGACTGGGTCCATCTGAAAATATACATTCAAAACTAAAAGATACACAAAAATCATGCTATAAAGAAAGTTATGAAGCATATTAAGTAGCAGAATTCAAAAAGGCAGGTAAGATAAGAGTGAAAATAAGACAATAGAATGTACCAATTAGTACGAAGAGGTGATTAGGCAAGAAATGTTGAATAAGGAAAATGTTATGGAAAGAACAAAAAAAAAAGTTTTAAGCAAAGAAGCCTGAAAGAAAAAGATAAAAAGGCTAGCTTTGAAAGATGATGAAGAGATTTAGAAAATAGGGTGTTGATCCAAAGGGCAGGGAAACTAGAAGGTTGTTAGTTTTTTTACTTATTTCTTGGTAGGTGGAAAAAGAAAGACATTAAGCGTTCAAAGAGGAGTGGGGTTAGAGCAGGTGAAGACAGAGGAAACCAAGAAGTAACAATGCTGTTAGTAGATTGAGTGGAAAGCCTCGGATAGATTTTAGATTATATAGTAAAGGGAAGAGCGGCAGGATTTTGTATTAGTGTGGATAATGATGAAGAAAGAGTTGAAAAAAATTGAAACTGAAAGTTTGTCAGGCAAACCACACCTACTGATAGTAGGGAAGATGTAACTGAGCAAAGAGATTTGAAGCAAAAGTGGGAAAACTATTTTTTAAGATTTTCAGTGTATATGTTTCTTTTTCCTAGTATAAATACACTCTTTCTTGCTTTCTAGATTTTTCTTTGGGTGGTTCATCTATTTGGCATTGTAAGGTAATGTTCACCAGTTATGTAGAAAAGTTATGTCATTTTGTATATTCCATAGCCATACACCTAGATTAGTTTTATTTTTTTTTGTTACTTATCTATTTGCCTCAAATTTTGGTGACATATTACCTTACGTATTTTTAATATTGCTAAAGTAGAAGTGTTTTAATGTATACACATAAATAATTAATTTGTTTTAGAAAAAAACACAATCTATGGAGTAAATAAAGCAATTCCTTCTATTCAAGTTTAGAGGCTATCTTGTCATTTTAATAGAATATTAATGTTGAATAGCAATTTTCTGCCCCTTTTAATTGGCTTATTAATCACAGTTAGTACTATGAAGAGCTCATACATGCTACTGTCTAGTCCTTGCCCAGTGCATGTCACAACAAAAAGAATAATCTCTATTATGAAAATATTTACTAAACAGCTCATTATTACTTCAATTCTTGTACAGGTCTAGTCTTCATAACAGGATAAATTGCAAACATGATTTGTTTTCAGTCAGAACTGAGGGAAAAGAAAGAAATAAAACAGTGCAAAATCAGTCTAAGTAAGGAATAGGAAACATGAAAATAAATAAATTCTTCTAATACTGTATTATTGATGTGGATCTAAAAAGGATCATTTATGTATTCCAAAAGTGAAATTAAACAAGACAAAATATTTGCTCCATCTGAATATAAAATAATCTATCTGCTTAAAGCTGTCCTGCAAATATAATAAGCTTTCATATGCTTAACTAGAAATACAGGTTCAAGTGATGTATTACTGACAGATTTTTGTTATTTTTTTTTATTTCTGTAATGAGAGAGACCTTATTCTACCACTGAGTTTGGAGGTCTTCCTTAAAACGAGAAAAGTGAACATAAACTTCACAACACACTAGCACTCAGTGTTCTAGTTCAATGCTTAGATTTAGTAAACTAAAGCAAAAGTCAAATTTGGTGATTTTTTTTTTTTTCAGATTAAAAATAAACTCACACTTCCAAAAATGAAACAATGAGGACTTGATGAAAAGCAAATACTGGGGTTTTCAATGTTTTGAAAGACTTGTATTTTTAAATATTTCTCCTATCTCATTACTTGCTGATAAGTGTTCATCTCATGTCATTTTGTCTGGCATCTGGGGCTCAATTAAGTTACCTGCACAGGTAATGACAGATGCCAGCTAATGTGGGCAGGTAAATGGTACCATAGGCACACAATATTTCTAATGTAGCATGAGATATTAATCAGACAGTTCAAGACTAGCAATAATTGTTAGCACCTTATCACACAGTCAATGAAATAGCCATGTCTGGAATGTCACTCATGTTATGTATGGTCCAAAATGCTAAACAGTGTTCAAAAAGTACTTGTACTGTCCTCATTCCAAAGGCATACAGGTAATGAAGTTAAAGATGTTGCAGTTTAAGAGAGCAAATAACAGTGCAGAGACTAGCAGGACTCTGATAACAAAGTGTTTCAATCACATGCATATATGAAATTGTATGAATTATTTGAATTTTCTGTTCTTTGGGAAAGATTGCACAGTCCAAGAAAAAAGCCTTGGTGTAATTATCCCTAACACAACTTCCTTATCCCTTTGGGAAGATTGTGCAGTCCAGGATAAGTCTTGCTTTTGCTGCTGATATACCTGATACAACAAAGTTTACTGGGAGCTGCATCTGGCAAGGGTCATGAAGATTAAAAAAGAACTTATACAAGTATAACAGCAGCAAAAGGAAGGTCTAAAAAATGTGAGTCTTTTACTCAGTTTTTCAGAGTGCATGGCAACAAAGGACATGGAAAAGGTTAAAGTATTCAATACCTTCTTCACCATGGTCTTTATTGTTAAGACTAGGCTCTCAATGAACCCTGGTTCTGGAGCCCTGTAAACTGAAGTTGGGAGAGATGATTTACACTTTCAACAAACTGGACACACACAAATCTATGGGACTTGATAGGATGTACCCACAAGTACTGAAGGAGCTGATATCAGCCAGCTGATATCATTGTGAGCCCACTTGTCATTATGCATGTAAAGTAATGTCAACATAGTGACTTAATGAACTGATTTCAGAGGACTAGAAAACAAATGTTCCTACTATCCTCCAGAGGGGCAAGAAGGAGGATCCAAGGAACTACACATGGGTCAACCGTGTTCCAGAAGCTTGTCATAATCTAGCCTTTGAAAAGAAAGAGAGGTGGGATACAGTTCTAGACAACCTAAATATCCATGCGTTAAGGAATGGCATTCAGCTCCACAATGTAAAGCCTTAAATGTTGAGGTCTGAACAGAATTGTTTATATATGAATTAGGTATCTAAGCTTCCATTATAATCAGTGGTGATGTAGCCAACAAAGTCAATGGAGACTTAAGTAGCATTGGTATCTATATGTTCCCTATGTCTACATAAATAACTTTAGGGATAAAAATTTTGAAACTAAATCTGACACACCATGTGACAAGAGAAGCAAATTATTTCTAGACTTGATGGTTGCTTACAAAGAATTAAGTGGGCTTTTTGCTTAAGTAGTTGCTATTTTCTATCTCTAAAATCAGTACAAAATTATCATTGACACTTAGCATACTTTTATCAAAGCTGAAAGCTCTATAGCAAATTTGTCACATATTAAAATAATTTACTGTTTTGCATTATGTTTTCCTTATCCTTTTCTCATCTTATATTAAAGATAACTCTACTCTTCTAGTAACTGTGGTTATGAATATGCATGTTGTCTGGCAAATAAGCATATTCAAACAATTACCAGCTCCACATCCTGCTACAAACATTTAACTGAACACTAATTGCTTGGAATGAATATGCATGTGGAAAAAAAAGTACTAAAAGAAGCAAGTATGTTCAAATTGAAACTGACTTCATGCATTTTCTTTAAATTTGTACAGGAAAATTATGTGTATTTAGAAACTCCAAGTGGTACAACCATTTAATTGTGACAAAGTCACTCTTTTACTTTTAATCATGCTTAAAGTAATTAGAAATTCAAAATCAGCTTTTATCTGTTAATAGTAGCCAGAGTTCTTGTGTCATTTCTAGTGCAGTTGCTAAACTGTATATACAGAGCATGAAAAATTTACAAAGGGTATAATGACTATCTATTATTCAGAGGATCAGTTTAAAAAATATCAATGTTCATTTAGCTGTTATTTTGCATATGGAATCCCTACAGATTTGTATGATATAGCTTGAAATTTGCTTTCCAGTGTAACAGCAACAGTACAATACCTAAAGGATTGAGGGATTGGCTTCTGAATATTAGAATAGGTCAAGCAATGAGTCATCAATAGATAAATACTAAAAGATAGTAAGAAAAAAAAGGATGTTCAAGAAGTTTATAAAAAGCAGTGTATTTTTTCCATTCCCCATTATAAAATAAGTGTTCTAAAGGTATATTAATAAAAAAATAGGTAATGATAATTAAAATATTTTTCTGAAGACTGTATTTTCTTCTGTAAGGAAAAGAAGACAAAATGTAGAATTTTTCCTATCAAGACATGATATTTGTAGGAAGTTTGGATTTTGGTTTTCTTTCAGAAGAGACAGGAAAATTTTTTTCAGTGAAGATAGGATAAAATTAATACTAGAGAATATGTGAAAAAAACACCTTGTTTTTAAATCTATGGTATGAAACATTCAAAACAATTTAAATATTTAAGTTGAATCTGTCAAATTAGTTCAGAAAAAATGAAAGTAAAAAAGATGTATTTCATGCTACTTTAAATATTATCTTTATAAAATACTTTCAAAATATTTCGAACAGATATTTCCTAAGAGCAAAATCAGGGATTGTGGTATGTTTGAGGAAAGTAAGGACTAAGGAAGAATGTGGAAGTGTTTGGTGTCACTTCTATTTAGTTCAAAACCTCATCTGGGTGAGTATCTGGGCTGTAGGAAACCATTGTGTTTCAGGTTCCTTTTCCATTCCAGATAACTAAACCATTGTTCTTACTGAGCACTGAATATGGCACCAGTTAGCAGAATATTCTTAAGTGTAAGGCTTTCAATCATATTTTTGAAAGCTCTTTTTCTTTTGTAAAACTAATGATTAAAGTAAGGACCAGAATGAAATAATAAGGCTTCTCTCAGACCTCTTCAATGCATTTCTCTGCAGGAGAGCTAGTCACTCTATGCTTCTTCTTTGCTCAGTGAAGAGAAATAAGGACTTCTAGGGCATGATTAATTTCATCCTAAAGTAGATGTCAGAAATAGGTCAGGTGAATTTCCCCTAAATAGTGCCTTCTTTTCTTTATTGACTATAAAGAGAACCCAGGGTGACTAGCTCAGCTACAGATATCTGTATGGTGGACAACTAACATAAGAAAATTGATGCTATCATGGATGTGTCAGCAAGTAATACTACAAGAGTTCCGATATCCAGTAAGAGATGACCCTGTTTATGGATACACACAGGGATTAGGATGCTATATTTCTACATTGGTACTATTCCATTCTTGCTTTACCCCCTTTTCAAGTAGAAAGGTAAATAGTTCTTGTCAAGACTCAAACAACCTTCTATTAGACTTGAATTATTCAGTATTTCAGATAAGTATCTCTTCATGGAAAATATATGCAGAACTTCTTTTCATATTACTTTCACTTTTCTGTCACGATCTGTAACACGGTGAGAAGTGGTAATCAGAAATTCTATGTCTAATAATGTGAAAGCTTTGAATCTTAAAGCATATATAAAAGTCTCAAACACCAGCAAATGCTAAAAGATTGGCCTGGCTGAAGTACAGCAGCATTATTATAAATTAAAAAAAAATCAATTAACATTCTGATAAATATTTATAAAAAATTACTTTTACATAAATCCTGCATAATAAATTTTCATCAAGTATATGAAAGACAAGTTAGATCTATCCCAGACATTTAATTCATCATGCAGTGTGAAATCCATCTGCAAATGCAGTAAGTTTAATGCTTAGGATTTTCCAAGCATATGCAGAACATCTGTCTGCCCATTGTAGAATTAGTCCAACATATCCTGAATCAGACCCTTTATACACCTGACCTATGCACGTGCAGCAGGATCATTGGGAAGTCATGTAATAGAATTTCTGGTAAAGAAAAGATCAACTGTCTTTGCAGAACAGATTTGATCCTAGTTATGTTGGATCTACAGTTTGTAAACTTTCTGACATTACTCTGTCTGACAATTTCAGGCCAGCTGAAAGTCACTAACTCCTATCTTGAAATTATGATTTTATGAGTTAAAGTTTGAGATAATGTGAAAATACAGCTAAATTAAAATTGCAAATATGTAAATCCCTAAGGAAATATCAGGAAAATGAAAATACTGTCCATCCTGTCAGTTCTGCACAGGACTTAGGTTAGAAAAACTATATCATGTATAAATTACCACACTACAGTCACTACTTGTACATAGTAGTTCACCATTTCTTCAACAGAGTCAGAAACTTGGCCTTAATTTTCTTTCCAATGCAGGGGATTAAAAGTTACTGGTTTTGTACACTATCCTCTCAGGATGTCATTCAATATTTTAATTACCAGCTGGTAATCACCCTTTGTACTTAGCTACTTGAGATCCCTTTGGTTTCTTGGGTCTCTGCCTATAACATTAAAAAAAAAAAAAAAAAAAAAAAAAAAAAAAAAGGCATTTTCTCTGCCTTCCTATATGATGGTCATGCTGAGCTGTGAAATCATCCAGCAGAGATTTACTCTCTCACCAGCTTTACAATGAGCTAAAGAGGCAGCATTAAAAATATTCCATAACCTTCTGGCTGCAACCATACCTCCATTTTCTGCCAATAAAAGGAAGAGACAGCAAAGAAAACTATAAGTCTCCAATTGGATCTTTTCCTTAAAGAATATAGTGAGAGAAAATCTGTCTGTCTCTTGCAGTTTTAGTTCCTCTGTAGCCCAGGATTTCTTTTGGCATAAATTTTAAAGATGAATGCTTATACGGTATCTGCATTTCTTATACAACCTAGCTACAAGAATAAAGTATATGTTTCCTAGATACATAACACCATTTCAAAGCAGTGTTTTTTATACAGTAGAGGGAGATTGGCAAAGGGCAGATTACAGTGGGGAAAATAAAAAGCATTATTTCTATTTTAGAAAGCAACAGTGACCTTGCTGTCAATGACCTATTAGCCTCAAGAAAACTGTGTTCATACTTGATTTGCTTTAGAGTCTTCCTTTTTCATATCTGGATTTTTAAATCTAATTATGATTTTCAAGGTACTGAATTGCAACTGTAGCTGCAAACTCAACAGAGTGAGAGATGAAAGAATTTATTAAGCTTTTGATTTGCTATCTGTTGCTGACACTGTCCCCTTACACAGTCTTGAACACAAATTATAACAAATCAAAGACTTAAGGAGACTTTCCATGCTACAAAAAAAAAAAAAAAAAAGGATGATTAAGAAGGAATATGTAAAAATCGGACAATTCAGTGACTCAAAGGGATCTAGGACAGTGATTTAAATAGAGGGCTGAGCCCTTTGAAACCAAATTGCTAGATGGCTTTTGGACTACATATTTTTGGAAATGTTTTTTTTGTTAATAGATACCTAAGTACATCATCCACTCTATTGTAAAAAAGAAGGTTAATCTAAATAAATGGACTATGATATAATTTTATGAAAAAGGAAAGGATCTCTTACTGTTCATATACTCATGTTATGTTCTTGTACACAGTACATTTATATGAAATTTCTGAAATCTTTGTGTTCTCAAACAACCCAGAAGCCAGAGATTTTATCATCACAGCAAACACTGATGTCAAGTTGTTGCAAATGTGAAGTAGACTGTTAATTAAATTTCTTTCTTCTGGAATAAAAAGGATTAAAAGAAAAGATATTTTGATTGTTTTCTCAAGTGGGACATCTGTGAACTACTACTTGTACTGGACCCACAGCTTTATTACCTGAGTATAGAAGAATTTTAAGTTATGCAGCTTTCAAAGTCAACTTGAATGCAATCAACCTGAAGTACAGAGAGCACTAATGTACATCTGTACCCATCTGTAGACATACCCCAGAAAGGGCAGTATAACCTTGAAAGAGTAATTGATTCACTATATGCATAAAGCGTACAAGCTGGAACAAGAGCAAACTACAGAACACAAGAAGTCTAAAGGTACATCCAAAATGTTTAACTTCTCAGAATTCTCAAGCTTTTTGAAAAAATTTTAATCTCTAGGTATAGTTGGAGTATCAAGAAAATTATGAACTCTCACAGAAAGAAATTCTGGCTATATAGTCAAAAGTATTATCTTAAGAGCTATCCAGACAAAAGAAAAGATAAACAATTGTGTAGTGTGTGCTCTGTTGTCCTATGTTCTCATTGTGATGAACTACTCTTAGCAGTAGGCAGTAAATCAAATGCTTGCCACAAATTCTGATTAGATTTGAGATGTGTCTCTTTGTATTACTTAGACTAGGTCCTTGGCTCACTTTCTAGTTTGCTTTAAGTTCTTAGTCCCTGACTGTACACATGGCATGAATGCTAATTTATATCAGGACTCTCTTCCAGAGCAATGCTCTTCATTCCTTAAAATAAGAAACTCATCCATAGCTTGTAAGAAAAACTTCTTTGGAAATATTGAAAAGCACTCTGTCAAATTTAGCCCCATCTTCCTAGCACAGACAAAAATCAATAACCCATAGGGTCATGGTGATTCAAACATCCCTATTTCTTCTTATGTCATACCTTGTTCTTCAATATTTAGGGTCACTCTTGCAAATTACTATTTTCTGTAAGTTGTGGGAATCTCACTTAAGTTGTATAAAGTTTTGTGTTTGCTGGGTGTAACAAAGGTTCTCTACTCTATAGCAATGCTTGCTAGTCCCAGTAGCCTGTTGTAATGCTTTTGTGAATTTGCATGTTATATCTGTAAAACTCTTTTTGCCAAAACACCTATTTTCTCTCCAAATTGAAAAAAAAAAAAAGTCTAGCTTTTCTCTGGACATGAACTTAAGGAATCAAAAAACCCCAGATATTTTGCAAGAATTCGTGTGTGCATATCTCTTGAAGTCTAAAATTTAAATGTACAACTGGTAAAGCTAGGCCGGAATGTAGCACAGTTGCTGAAGTTATTTTAGAACAAAACCCCTTAGTAGTCCTCTATATATGATCTGGTTTCTGCCCAGGGTGCATGGATTTCCAACAGTCCATGTAATTAAGAAGACCTGTATGATTTCTAAAACCTATGCACTGTACAGAGGCATTGGTGTTATACAATAACTAAATACTGAATTGCACTCCCACATTTCAATGACATCAAGATACAAATGAAGAGACTGGTCAAAGAAAGGCCAAAAATATGAATGTATGTAATTAAGATTTAACAAATAATTGTTGTTAAATCCAGTTGGCCACATGCTCGGGATATTCACAAACTTCTGGCTGATGGAAATTGTGATGCTGAAGTATCAGAAAGATCCCTATAGATTCTATAGTAAAGATACCAAAAAGAATCAGAAACAAATTCCTTAACACCAATTTGTAGGTGTTAAAAAACAGGTATTCTTTATTCACCGCACTGGACTCTTGGAGGATTACTTCTCTAGTCACGTATGTTAAGTGACAGACAGGACTTTTTATTGCTCTTATTGTTTACATAGTTGTTGAATATTCTAGCTTAATATATATTCATTACCTTGCTTGACATAGTCACATCCATATCAGAAGTCCTTTTTTGGTCCTTCTGAGTCTTCTTTTTCTTTTTGACCTCAGTTCTTGAGCAGGCACAGTGTCATTGTATTTCACCACAAAAACTGTAACTTTTGCTTTTTATCTTATCTGGGTACACAGATTTTATTTTATATCCTGTTTGTTTGAGTTACATCCCTTATCTAATTCTCTAGGACTTCTCTAAGATTATATTGTTTCTTATTTGGATGTGCTGGAATGCTGTGAACAATGTTCTATTTCTCCTATCAGTAAAATGTACCTTTCCTTGATTTACTTTCCATTTACTGACAAAGTATTCAGTCCATTGTCCTTAAGTTATTGCTAATAGGTTGTTCACATGGTTTTCATGAGAGCTTTAATTTGAATATGATTCTATGTCCAATAAGACATTTTATTAAATTATATGGTTTCTGATAATAATTCTATCAGTAACAATTTACAGGAGTGAGCCTTTCAGTTTTAGAATCAGCATGTCACACAGTATGAAAATGAGGGGACAAATCAGAAAGCAGACTGGATGTGTTATACACTGGCAGCACACAAGGAAAATATTTTGCTCTGAAAATATATTCTTTTAAAACTGTTCTTTGTGAACATCTGAAAAGTGCATGAATATTTCTCTTGTATGCCTCTGATTTAGAATTGATGCTGAAACTTTTTCTAAGTCAAATTCAGGCAAGAACCAAGAGAAGCCCGAAGAAGAAAAATAAAATGACAAAATATAATACTATTGTTTCATGAGAATGCTGATAAGCATTGGTGGGTAATATTCTGGACCACTGCAATACACAGAAACATTTATTATACTCAGACGAAGAGTCCTGCTTATGAAAACTTAAAAATCTATGTGAAATTTCAATCTTGTATGAATAACGTGTAATAGATAAAAATGTTAGTTTTTGTTTTCATTGACATAGAAAGTGTCAAGTGGGGAGGAAAAATGAATTGTGGGGTTTTTTTGTGCTTTGTCGTCCCTCATTAGAGAGTCAGATACCAGCTAGACAGATTGCAGATAGTATGATAAGTAAAACAACCACTTGAATTTTGAGGTAGGGAAAGAATCATTGCTTAAAGTTTGACTATTAAATTCTGAGTCAGTTTATGATTGTTAGATCTAATCCAATGTTGAATAAGTTCAGACAGGAGAATTGAACAGACTTTAAAAGGCTTTGCAACTTACCCTATACATATAGGAAAATAACATCTAAATCAAATGTGCAGCAGCGGCAAGCACACTCACACAGACTGACACAGACACACACCAACTGCATGAACCATCAACAATAACCATTTTATTAACAGAAGGTTTCTCTTTTATACTTTTTCTTATCTGTCCAAGCATACACGTCACACTCTATTAGCCAAGCACTTTTGTCCACAAGTCTTAGACCATCTTAGAACCAAGACCAAGTCTTAGAACCATAGTTAGTTCACATCTCTCCTCATGCTGGCAAGACTCAAAACACATCTTGTTTTTGTCAGTTGTTTTCCTTCTTTCTTCTACTTTTCCATGCTGCTGCAAGGCCATAGACTTGTTTTTCTCCACTTTCCCATGCTCACAGCTGAATCCTTCCCAGGCCAAAGGAGACTTCAGCCCAAAAGTCTCCAACACAAATGGTGTCTCATAAATAGATTTACTGAAAGCAAAATGCAATAAAAAGTGTATAGCCTCATATTTAAAAAGTACAAAGTGCAGAACAGACATAGGCCTACCTAAATACAAAAGAATGTCAAAGGACCATTCACTTCAAAAAGATATTTTAAAGCTAATGCATAAGTGTACTGAAAGTTTAGATTTATGGCAAGTCAAAGGCAAAGTTGAGTAGATTTTAAAATCTCTTTCTCTAAATGCCTGTAGAGTTACTTCAGCATGCACTTGGATTCGTATTACCACCATAGGCATTATTGGGACATACCACCTTTCTGATTTTATTGAAGTTATTAATTTTTAGATAATAGCTTTGTGATTTTGATAAAATATATGTGTCATACATCTCTCCTGCTCTCTATCACTATGATGTTGTGGTCATATGTCAGTAAGAAGTGCCATACAGCACCTTTCAGAGCTACTTCTGAAACTTCTATTGCATTTTTTGAGTACAGCCCTTTAGCTCATATTCAGTTCTTCATTTGCAGAAAGTGTGACTTTCTGAATATGGAAATTAACTGGTATGAAAAACTGCATGTATAATACGTTTCATGAATGTAGTGGGTGTTTGCTTGCTCCAAATATTTTCAGAAGTTATTTTAGTGTTATTTTTTTAGGTGCTAGAGTTGTATATATTGTAATCACAGGAGGGAAAATTTATTAGGATAGTTATATAAGCTAGTCACTCATTTTAAGTGCTGAATATGGAAGAGAAATGCAACTGTTACATAGTGGGGTGGCATTTTACCTGTGTTAAACATGTAGATATTTCAGGCAGTCATTCAACAGAATCTTAGCAGTATTTCTTTATATGAGAAGTTTGGCCCAGGCAAGGTACTCATATAAATATTCATACTAGTGTCAGTGAGATTGCTTACTAAATATTAATTAACATGTAAAATTCTAAAGAATTGAATCTGTTTATTTCATTGCTATATTATGACTTCATTGTGAATAATTAATCATGAATGGTAGAAATGAAATCAATAAGTATAAACTCATGTGAATATCTAGTTGCCATTTTCAGTCAGGAATTCATAATCTGATCCTTAGCATGTAGCAGCTTTCTCGAATTACTTTGAAATTGGAAAATATTTAATTTTATAATTAATATATATGTTTATATTTTACCTACAATAGAAATTATGGGAAAATGAACATGTAACTGTAAGCAATATTAAGTCATACGTATGTATGACTCGTCTTAGTGGGCGAGGCAGGATGATGCATGAATGGGAATCTGCATGTGTGAATATGTGTACATATATGTTTACATTTACATATGTGTACAATTTAGATAGTATTTAAATGTTTTCCATATATTCCATACACATGTGGCTGTCAATTGAGATTCATTTTTGCTGGAGGGCAAAGCTGAGAGAAACATGAGAAGAAGGAAGAAAAGACCTGTTTGTCAGAGACCTGATAAAAAGTCTTTCTTTTTATTAGGCTGATAGACTCGGTTATTTCAGCTCGAAATGCCTCAGTGTGCAATCCATCAAGGCTCCAAGTAAAAAAAAACAAAACAAAAACAAACCAAACAAACAAACAAACAAAAAACAAAACAAAAAAAAATAAAAAAAATTAAAAAAAAAAAACAAAACACAGAAGACAGAAGTAACAACTATATTGTTCCCATCTTCTACCAGACACAAATAGGAAATATATTTCGGCTAAAGCAGGTAAATAATGTTCCAAAAATATTTGCATGCAGGAAAGCTTCAGTGGTCTTGATCTAAGAATTTTATTGCTATGAGTCAAAGAACCTTAAGTAGCAGATAATGATATTACAGTAGTTTTAAATAAGATATATATGTTGGATAATTTTGTTTATTCTGGTTGAATTCTTGTCAGATAATTTTTTTTTTCTTTTTACCATGGATATGTTTTTAATTTCCATTTTATTTCTATACTCTATGTCTTTTTCTGTCTAGATATTTTACTACCCTGCCTTTCAAACCATCTAACTTTCTCTGGCATACTTTTGCTATTTGTCATAATTGTAATACAATCAGCTAAACCAGAACTTTTGACTTCCAAAATCTCAGATGAGGTGTGAGTTATTCAGCAATGTTTGCAGGACATGTGGCACAGGACAGAGAGGTGGTAAGAGCAATTTTCCCCATAATGAGCAGTTTATTGCTGGTACCCTCTACTTTTTTCAGTGATTCTTGAGTATTGCTATTGATTGCACATACTATCTTTGCACCTAACTTAGATGGTATGGATTGCCTCACTGGAGCTTAGAAACTAGAGTTTAGATGCTGCAATGCTCATTCCTTAATCCTCGGTCCTTCATCTATTAGTATAATACACTGCATTCAGAAATGTCCAAGGGACTTGATGAACACACAGTACTCATTTCTGGTAAAGGATGCTGTTTTCTTTTTTTATTCTTTCTTAGCATAGGCAATCTAGTTTCTTTATCCTTTTCTCAGTAATCATGATTTTCATACCTCTGAATATTCCCATCATTTTCTGTAACTCTTATGCTCATTTTCTCTTCCTTTGGCACTTTTTTGGTGGTATAGACAGAACAGCCAGTTGCACAGCATGACAGAGATCTTTACTCTTACTGATTCTTTTTCACAGTTGAAATACGTCACATTTTGTTAGGCTAACTTATTATGTTTGCAAATTGAAGACAGGTTTTATCCATTGAGATCTGCATTTCCTTCTGTTGGCATAAAATAACTGAAATCATCCATGTTTGTGTCAGCCTTTCCCTGCTGCAACTCCCCCTTGACTCTGAACAACTCTGTGTGATATACATGCCATTCAATTTAGGAAGAACAATACACTCAGCAGGCATAACACAATCAGTTATTATGTTCTGTCTGCTAAGGACTAAACAAGTTCATGTCCTGTAAATGTGGTTAGAATGTTGGCAGTAACTCATTTTAAATACACAAAATAGTAACACAGACAGCTGTATTTTTGTTAAATCAGATTATAATTGGCAATTACATTAGTATGAGTAAAATTACATCTTGTTAACTTTTCAAAAAACACAAGTGTATTGATTTCATTAATTCTGTATATAGATATAATTATTAGTCAAAAGTGACAATTTAGAGCAGTTTGGTTGGTTGGTCTGCATTTTTTTTTGTTTGTTTATTTGCTTTTCTTTTATTTAAACAGTTATGGACTAAGAAAAAACATCTGTAAATCATGAAAGTTGTGATATCCAAGATCAAACTAAAGAACAACAGTAAATGTCTCTGAACAGAGGAACAATGAATCTTGAGGAAATTTATGGCAGTCTGATTAAATGATTGATTCTAAGCCTAATCTTTTTTAGCATCAGAATCAAAACCAAATATGAGTTAGTGAATTTTATAGATGGCATGAAACTGGGAGTTATAGTGCCAGAATGCATCAGGATGTCCAGCAGGAATAGATCTGACTGCCATTGTATGAGAACCTGTCCAAACTGAATCCTGTGTACCATTTTGGTAGCTTTTATTCAAGAAAGATTAACTCAAACCGATGCAAAGAATAATAAGTATCATAGATAATCTGCTTTACTTCAGAATACCACATAGTTTATTCTATTAAAACTAACAAACAAACAAACCAGAAAGTAAAAAAAAAAAAAAAAGAAGAAGAAAAAAGCTAAGGTTGAGACCAAATTGTTTATAAATGCATCACAAAGAGAATGTCACAGAAAGAGAAAAGTACTTAAAGCTACTAAATAGTACTGACACAAGAAAAAAAGAATACAGTTTCACCATGAATACATCTTTAAAAGATGCTTAAAGAAAGTTAAGCCTCAATGAATAATTTCTGGCCTCAAGGAATAATTTCCAGGAAAGAAATAAAAGTAGAAGAAACCTAACAGTTTTCAAATAGAAGTCTGATAAATTAATAGAAAACCTTGCATAAGTTGATTAAGAAATGCTCTAAATTTATATTTTGCATTATTGTGGTCAAGACCAACACTGTAAAGGGTATTTCTACATGGCAGCAGTTAACACAGGCAGGGGACCACTATAAATATGCTTTGTATCTGAGAAATGCTTTCAGTACTCTAAACTGGAGTTCATCATACACATAAACTGGAAATAGCAAAGAAGTTCCCAGTCCTCTTCTCCTTCATGTGACTCAGTTTTGTCATTCTGCTGCTTGCACCATTATACTACTGTAGTGCTTGCAAGACTTCATGCTGAACCAGAGGAGGAAATAGCTGCAAAATAAACAAAATATATAAAATAAATTACGCTTTTGTGCTCAAGCCAAAACTTGGTTCACTACAAGCAGTTCTAGTATAAGAGAAGGAGAAAGGCAAGAACACAATAGGCAAACAACAGAAAAAGCTTTTTGTACAATTATGTTTTAATAATAGAATCATAAAATCATAGAATGATTTCGGCTAGAAGCATTACAAATTTTTATGTAGAATTTAAAAAAAATTAACCACTGAAAATTAAGTAAGTCTATGTATGAGAAAGAAAATAATTTAAAAGCTAGTAACAAGACTTTAAAAAAATATATTATCTTACCTTGCCTTTCCTTGCTTGTCTAAATCTTGGAAACCCCTAGAGCAGCTTAATCTGGCCAACAGAATGAACACAGGGGTAAGAAGAGCTTTGAGACCAGCTTTCCCTCTAAAGTACAAACCTTCTGGGTATATGACAGGGCAATGTCGTTATTTCCATGCATTTTTGTTTTCTGTGGTGCAATTGAAATTGTCCCCATTTCATCTGGGGCTTAAAGACTTGAAAAATGCCATTCATTTTTGGTAACCAATTAAGGAAGGCTTGTAACTGTTTGGTTTACATCCAAATGTCTCCATTAACTGTACAAGATTAATTAATTCTTTGCATTTTTCATATATATAAATCAACATGAAGTGATAAGAGAAGTAATTCCTTAATAATTTTTCAATTTTGAATACTTTTTCCTGCATAAGTACTCTTTCCAACAGTAGATGACGATGAAGTCATAAAGTAGGACATGTTGAATAAACTTCCAAGTCAGGAGAATATAGGACCTGAGCTACAGAAAATGCTGACACTTTCAAATTAAGAAATATTTAAGTCTATATAGATAAACTTGGATTTAAATCATCAGAATTATAAGTGAAGAGAATATATGAAACATAATGACTAAAGAAGAATTCAAAAGCAATGTTTTAAAAAAAATCTCAGAGTTTTAGTTGATTTGTGTCACTGAATATTACATATTCCATACATTTTAAATGACAGACTTCATCTCCTTTAATTGCTATGCAAAAAGAAACCCCAAAGAATTTATTAGATGTCTCTTTACCTTGGGACCCTATGAATAAATAATCACATAAACTGATTGAACATAGGCTATTAAAAAATGGGCCTGAGGAAAGCTGCATACGGCAATCTGACTTTCAGTCAAAGAGCAGAAACAGTAACATCCATGAGAGGCTTATTACCTTTTAAGCACTAAAAATATTTATGTTTAGATAGCATTTTAGCAGGAAGGAAGTGAAGAAAAACTCACAAAAAAGAAATTATTCTCTAAAAGTGCATGGGTCTGATCTCATTTCCGTTTTTCTTTGGCTTTGAGGAGAGATGATACATAATATCAGTCATGATTTCCATTCCAATGACTGAGAAAAAGAAACAAACAATATTCCTTCCCATCATTGTATAATTTTCCAGTTTGATTGAATGTAAGAATGAATCCTAACAGAAATGAGCTTTACTGTTTTACATAGTACAGAATGCACTTTTACAGTCAAATGATGAGAATGGCCTATGCCTATTCCAATTAAGTGGAATAATCATGAATTATCTTTGAATCCTATTTTCAGTTCAGATGCCAAAAAATGAAGAAACAAACGCATAAGTAATTAAGAATAATTGAAAAGCTTTTTTTTTTTACAACAAAATCATAAAATAAGAGAATGGTTGGAGTTGGAAAGCACCTCTGGAAATCATCTAGTACCAAACATGAATATGTAAAATTAATATCGAATTAAAATAATAATGAGTTAATAGTAACTTATTAGTCAAATACAGAATTAAGCAAATATGGAATTTAGAATTAATATTGCACTACAGAATGACCATTAAAAATCATACTTTGGCTACACATGATTATGCAGTTATGCATTGTTACTTTTTCAGCATTAAAATATTCATAAATGCCACAATGGTTTGTAGTCAGGACAGTTGAAAGTTCAATATTACCTTTAAAAGAGATGTGAGTAAAAAAAATAACTTTTTTTTTTTCAAAATGATTGTTCTAGAAAAAAACAGACTGAGACTCTTTCCTGAAGTATTTGATGTATAGATAAGATTTTAAATCTTCATATACTTATAAAAATATTTTGCTGTAATGCAAAATACCTATATCACCAAACACAGAGGAGAAACACAGCAAGGATAAGGAAGAAAGAACCCTGATGTGTGGAAAGGAAGACAGAACAAGAAAAAAGACAGGAAAATTATCAGCATTAGTAGGAAATTGTGACTAACTAAACCCTTTGGTTAGAATGTGACTCACTGAGTAAAACTCAAGAGTGGAAGAAATCTCACATGGGCAAGGGTGATATGCCTGTAGAGCTCAGACAGTAATGCAAAAAAGTCAATTTAGTCTCAACACAAAGGAGGCTAGAGAGCCACTTTTGTTATAGATAAACCACTCTCAACGGCTGAGTGGATCAACTGGAGGTGTAAATGATTCCTTGAGTCAGCCAGACTGGAACAGGAGGAGTGCATATGTGGCTCAACTCAAAAATTACCTAACTAGCAAAATATTTCAAAGTTATCAGTGGCCTTGATTTGGATTCAACCTATGTATTCCTGGGGACACGTACATATTTGTGGCAGCTGGTGGGAGATGCTCCCCCCTTCACCCTCCCCTATGTGGTCCCTGATATGCCCCAGAAAGAGCCAGACGGAGATCAAAGGAGGGGAAGCAGAGAGAGAGTTTATTAACACATGTGAGGGTATTTAAAGGTTTCAGGGGAATTCTAGTTACTACCAATGAGAATCTAGGGATGACAACCAATGGGAAAGGGTTAACTAAGGGCCAATAGGGGAACTTAAACAGAGACCTTCAAGGACAAATTCCTGGAGGCTTAGCTAGAGAGATAAGAGATTTTCTCAGGGGGATTTGGGAAGAAGAAGGGTGACTCAGTGAAAAAAGACAAGGAATCCATCTTTACAACATAGTAAAAGTTTCAGTTTTTAAGGCATTTTGGCTAGCTTCTTCATTTTCTTCACAGGTCCATTTCTTGCATGATTTCTTCCATTTCTGAAACTGCAGGTCCCCTGCCACACATATTGATGGTGAGCCTTTTACAGAGACCAATAATGGGAATCCCATTGGCATTGTGGTAGAACTGTGCATTGCGCTTGCTGTGTTTTGCGAAGTGTCCCTTACATTTGTATTGTGTTTTCAGTATATTTTGTATCACTTGGCAAAATCAGTAATTCTGTGTAACATAAATAATCTTCAAGTAAGTAAATTTAATATTAAACACTTCACCCTCCACACATGAAATACCTCAAATAACCTGAAAGTACCAAAAGTATCAGACTGGCACAGACTGAATAAACTCATCAGGTCATACCAGGTGACCTTGGAAAAAGCTGCAGTTCAGAAGAAGGCTATTCTCTGGAATTATTTTGCAGCCTAGTATAAAGCAGGTGGAGAGAGATAGAATATCATATTGATACTGTGTCTTAAAAATGTCTCAACACAGATTTGAATCAGAGTATGGCCAGATGACCATGCTTATCATTTAAAATATTCCAACTCCTTAACCTGGATTACTATTGGAAAGATAATCTAGAAAGTAATTTCAGAGAGTGGTTTTATGTATTAAGGCAACTGTAAACATGGTGTGACATATATGAAAAGGTTTATAAAGCATTAAAACAACAAAAATTTAAAGAAAAAAGCAATTTTTTACAGGGATCAAAAGCTATTAGTTAGCACATATATAACTTCATTCTTTTGAGAATGAAAGAGTCTTATGTGTCCTTTGAAATACAACCACAAACACCTTTTGAACCACATCAAGAAAAAAAAACAAACTGAGAAACAAATTTAAGAACAAAGAAAACTAAAGCTTTAATCAACACCAAAATAGTCAGCTAATTTGCTTGAATTAAATTGTAAATACAAGAAAATATGTCTTGATTACAGTTCATGGCTTCTATTTATAATTCAATATGTTGAAATAAATAAGCGACTCTTTACAAATTTCTTTCCAGTTTAAAAAATGCACCTTTATATGACTTTAAAACTGACAAAAGTGAAACAATGCAATGGTGTAATGATACAGTCTAGGAAGAACCAAGTATGCAGTACAAATCATGTGGATATTTGTTTCATCTTAATTAAATATTTCTGTTCTGTCATCCTAAACTGATTTATTTCAACAGTGAAAGGTTTAAATTATTCATTAAATTATTCATCTTTGACTTATCCCTCATCCTTAAAAGAACAACATTTGAACTTGTTTTAATACACAGAGCTGCAGCAATATGCAATTTTTTTCAATTCACCAAATTATTACCTCAACAGTTAGAAATTATGAGACTGAAAACTGTCTTTATTCAGCCCTGCTTAGAGGACTAGAAACAATAATTCACACATTAAGATAATTGTCCTACTCACAGTCTCCCTTATAACATAGAAGTTGCCATCTTTCAGAATTTCTTCATTAGAGATTGTCTCCCTTATACATAATTCTGGCCATCAGTACTCAGATGTGAGACCAGTTTGGCCTGTTCACTCTGGCTGAATCTTCTCATAGGCTGAGAATACAAAAGATTACAAAACCTAGTAATTCTTTCCAATTTCCTTGTCAGGATATATATGCTGAACTTTAACGTGGCTCTAACTAATTGAGCCCTGGAGTTCCTTTCTTTTTAAGAAAGGAACTTTATATGCTTTCTTATACCAGTGTGGGTAAAATGCAGCATTGTAAGACAGTATATGCTGTTGGCATGGAAGGGTACAAATAAATATAAATGTTGTGGTAATGTTCCGAATAAATGAGAATTCAAAGAATGTTTTGTGTGGACTGTTTGAGGACCCAATTTCTAAGAAAAACCTTAGCCAAGCTGCACAGATAAGATTAGATAAAGCCTGAGTTCAGTCTGATGTTCTACTAAAGTTTCTGAGCACAAAAGCAATGTTTTTAATGTCAATTGATAAATTATGAGGAAACATATTCTGAACAGATAGAAGATTTTGAGTGGACTACAGACCACTGTCAGTCTTCTTTTGAGCTGGCTATATTTGTTTTGCTTGCTAATAGTTTTATTCCTACTCTATTTCATCCTTGAGGTACTTGGTTTGTTTCTATTCTTTTTTTCTTCTTTTTTTTTTTTTTTTTTTTTGTTTTTAGAGTTTAAGAACTATTACCTGCTCACCAATGAAAAGCTATTTTAAAATATCAGTTTTAACTGTCTTTAGATGAATTATACTTTTTCTTTCTTTGTGATTTTTCATTTCCTCTGTGGTGTTATAGATGATATATTCTGAAAAGAAGGGGTGATAAAATCAAGCTTCTAGACATTAATTAAACTATACAAAAATGCACCTAGACATGATACACTTTGCTCTTTAACATGGGAGTGTTGTCATTCATCTGCCTGTATATATTAGAACAAAAGGATGGGATAAATCATGATCTTCATTGGATAAGGCAAACCAAATTGCCTGAACTACAACTCAATATCTATCATTCCATCAATGGGTTAGGCAAACAGTGAGAGACCTATCGTCACAAAACCTTCTATACATTGGCCTCATATTCAGCATTATACTTTGAACTGTAGATACAAGCTTTTGCTCTTCCCTCTTGCTCCTGTTTATCACATAGCTTATGCAGCCTTCCTAAATATACTCAGTTTCCTACTCTGGTGTGAAACACAGTGTCTCAAGATATGACACTGATGTGATGTGATGTGTTGAATTTACATGGTGAGGTTTTGGTAGTGGTCACCTCTGTGAGAAGAAGCTGGGTCTGCCCTGTGACAGATAAAGAGAATTCTAGCCAACTTCCATGGACCAGGGCACAGACAGTCCTCTCAGGCAAGATGCTGATGCTTTGTGAAAATGAATTTAAGAAAGGGCAAAATACTGCCCAAAGAGTGAGGAGTGGGATGAGAAAAGTATGAGAAATAGCTCTGCAGATGAGCTCAGAGAAAAGGGAGAGGGAGAAGGTGGTCCATGAACAAGAGCAGAGATTTCTCTGCAGTCTGTCACAGAGACCATGATGGAAGAAGCATTTCTCTGTGGAGACCACAGCAGAGCAGCTAGATATTCACATGAAGAAGCTGAAGCTCATGGAGAGTCTGAGATGAAAAAAGATATCCCAGCAGGAACTATGGCCTATGGTGGGAAGCCCATACTCGAGCCTGTTTATTCTGAAGGACTATAGCCCATGAGAAGGACCTGCACTGGAGTAAGGGAAAAGTGTGGAGAGGAAGGAGTGGCAGACAGAAATTTTTATGAAATTACTGCAAGCTCCATTCTCAAGATCCCTGCACTCCTCAGGTATAGGGCAAGGAGGTAGAGAGTAACAAAGGAATGAAGCTAAGCCTGGGAAGAAGTGGGATGGATGGAAGGAATTTTAGTTTTTGACTCTACTTCTCACCATTCAACTTTATTTTAATTAATAAGTTAAACCAATTTTCCCAAACTTGAGTCCACTTTATCCATGACTGTAATGAGTTACAACAACTGTGTTAAATGCTACAGTCTTGGGGAAGCTGCCCAGTGAAAAAAAAACCTGGGAGTAGTGATCAACAGCCACTGAAAACAAGCCAGAGCATGGCCCAGGTGGCCAAAAATGCTAATGACATCCTGGTTTGTATCAGAAGTAGTGTGGCCAGCAAGACTAGGGCAGTGATCTCCCCCCGTACTTGGTACTGGTGAGGCTGCACCTCAGATCCTGTGTTCAGTTTTGACCTCACTACAAGACATTGAGGTGCTGGATCATGTCCAGAGAAGAGGAACAAAGCTGGAGAAGGGTCTGGAGCATAAGTCTGATGCTGAGCATATGAGGAAATTGGGGTTGTTTAGCTTGGAGAAAAGGAGACTTAATGAGGGAACCATATCACTTTCTTCAACTTCCTGGAAGGGTGCTGTAGCAAAGTATGGTCAGTCTTACAGGTAACAAGATCTAAGACAACAAGAAATGGATTCAAGTTGCACCTGTGGAGGTTTGGATTGGATATTAGGAAAAATTTCTTCATGGAAAGGGTGGCCAGGTACTGGATCTGCCTTCCCAGGGAATTGGTTCAGAAACCATCCCTAGAAGGGTTTAAAGTACCTATAGCTATGGTGCTTAGGGATGTGGTTTAGTGGTGGACTTGGTAGTGCTATGTTAATGGCTGGACCTGATCTTCGAAGTCTTTTCATAAAGGACAGTAAAACCATAAGACTGCCCAAAGTTTTGCTCCCTCTGCCACACGTTGCTACGAATCTAGAACAAAATCAGGTAAAATGTGCACTTTGGGTGTTTGCAGCACAGCCCTCTCATTGTATAGCATTTGTTGGAAATAAAAAGATATGCAATTCGCTTGCAGAGGTATCACAGGGGACCTAAATGGCACACAACATGGGTGTACTGGTTTCATCCTCATGCAAGTCATCCTAAGCAGTCTGGATGCAAGCCAGCCCACAGTGCTTGGTTTCATGATCAAGGATAGATCCTGGCCCACTGTTATCCAGGTGAATAGCTGAACTCTCTGCACTTACTGCAAGGTTTTCTTCACATCTCCAGTGGTATGTGGTTTTGGTAGCTGTCAGATTTATATTAAAATTTTTAAGAGTTATTTTTGATTATGAACATCCTTTTTAATTCACTGCTTCTTTGTATTCATCTGTTATAACCTTTGTTATATACTCTGCTATGTCCTTTGTTTCAGTAGTAATCTGTTTGTCATATGCTAAGAGCTATAAAAAAACAAGTCATGTGATTCTTAACTGGACTCCAGCATAAGCTAGAGACATTATTTTGCTTTATTGAAATGTATCTGAGACAGATGAACAGAACCAAAACAGAACAAATGCTAAAGGGAAATAATTATAAATAGTATAAATAAAATAGTGCTCTGATTCCTGGTTCCCACATGTAAGATGAAAGCATGTAAGAAAGAAACACAGTAAAATACTTCACACTCCTCAGTTTTAGATCCATGATACCATGTCTTCAACTGTCTATATATCTTGTACAAAGAAACCTTGTTTGTTTGTTTCAGTTCAGAGTGGGTTTTTATTTTTTTTTTAATTTTAATATCTGACATAATTTTTTCACTAAATATTTTCAGATCATCTTTTCCAGCATGTCTCTCAGAAATTTTTCCGTGTAATTCATTTGAAGGCTGAAATCTCACCTTCTGCAACACTGCATGCAAGAAAACACACCTGAATTTCCCATTATACTTCCACATAACTACAAAAAATGAAGTGGACACTGAAAGGTAATGTACCACCACCACCACCATAAAGGTAAATGTACTGATTTATACAAAATTCTTTCCAGTCTGACAGTGTCAAAGTGACAAAAGCCACAACACCTCCGATTTGTTACCAGAGACGAGAGTTTAAGTGATCCAAAAGAAAAAAAAATTGAAATATATTACAGGAATGGCTTTTTTTTTTTTTTTTTGCAGTGGAAGAAAGTAATTTAGAGAAATAACTATTTAAGTGTGTCAAGCATATTACTGACATTTCTGATGTTTACAAGGTACATGGGAAATTAAATTTCTAAACTCAGGTTATAAACACAATTTCTCCAGATACTGAGTGGGGATAACGAGGGGATTTTTTAAGCATTTTAACCATTGCCAAATATTCACTGTACAGGTACTAAGATTTGTTTCTCATAATTACATGTTTTGGGATGACTAGTGCTGTTTCTTCACCATCAAATTCCCTAGTTTGTATGTTATTAACACAGAGTATAAGGCTTGAAAATTCTGCTGTGATATTAACAATATTCTGTTGATTTTTTTTCTCTTAAACTAGAGCACACTGTTTCACAATCTTAAAACAGTATACTTCGTGGCAACTTGAATCAAGGATCTACAATGAGAACAACTTTGCTTCTTGTACACAAATCTGCATAGTAGAAGAAAGTGGTTTAACAATACTATCTGTGTTATGCTTGTTTGTATTTTAGTTTTATTTTAGTCTGTTAGATTGACTTTCAGTATTGTCTAATGAACGAAGTACCATGACAAGAAAGAACTGCTTTACTTCAAGAAACTACAGTTTGAGTCAGTGCAACACAACCTACACCATCTAATAAGAAATTTTCTTTCAAAATAATGTAAAGTTGATTTTGTTTGCTGTTACAATGTGGATGCACACCATTAAACTAGAGAGGTTAATATTAGAAATACCATCAAATACATCAATCTTACAATTCATATGCAATGCAGACTCTCACTGAAGTTTATAAGAGTTCATATTATGAGAGACATTTTGGGATTTTGTGTTTTAGTTTGGGATTTTCTCTGTTTGTTTGGGGGGTTTTTTGGTATTTTTTGTCTTGGTTTTTTTTTTTTTACAATACTCTGTCTTTTAGGATCATAATAAACTATGCTATTCAATGAGAATCACTCATTTTAGAGAACAAAAAGAGATGTTTCTAGAAAGCTGAATCTGCAAATGAGAGTAAACACCAACTGCACAAATAAGCTGTTGACTTTCTTTGTGACTTTGCTGGGCAGCTTATACAATACAGATGTTTTCCCATTTCCAATAGTACCATAATGGTTACCATTTAAGAGGAGAGAAACCTTATGGTGAGAGATAGTCAAGGCAATTTATAGCAAAGATATAGGAAAGCAGAGTGGTAAACAAAGATTTTTCAGGCAGATGTTGACCATAGAACTTTTTAATTATTTAAATTGGAGGGGACCCATAAAGGTCAACTATTTTCAAGTCCATGTGAAAAGCAAGACCAACTAATGCATTTGGCTCAGAGCTGTATCCAGTGTGTTTTGAGTATTTCCTATGGCACAGACTGTGTAATGTCTTCAAGCAGCTTGCGCCAGCACATAACTATCTTCAGAGTGAATAAAGATTTCCTAATATCTAATCAGAATTTACCTTGTTTTGTCAAGAGTATGTAGATCTGTAAATATTTTATAATGTTGTGATAATTTGATAATTACTGTAAGAGGTACCATAGACAAGCAAGAAACTATAGAAACTTTTAGCAAAAGGAGTCCTTCCACATTGGATGCAAAATCAGTAGGAATAATAATAATTAGGAAATTTGTAAAATAATTAGATGTGGAGGAATACACAACAGGAAATAGCATTAATGACACTTTCAGAGATAGCTGTTTGAAGCATAACAAACTTGATTTTTTGGAGTAAACATAGTTACCTGTCATCAGATTCCTACTGTATGCTTAGACTCATAGAAAATAACTTTTTATGAAATCTAAAATTAGTATGAAGCTTAGACTAAGTAAGGTTTATAACATTATTTGCAATAGGATGCTACCAGTGACTTCATCCCATAGGGTTCTGTACTGATGTTTATGTTGTGCTACATATTTTCAAACTACTTCGAAAATTTATTAAATAGATGAAAAAAAGTAGTTATGATACAAAACAATAACAAAAAATAAATTTATAAAGCTAAGTATGGAGGCCTGTTTCACCCATGAAAGATGAAGCAGAGTAAGCAGATTTTATGTTCAGCTTGTTTTAAATCTAAACATTAAGACGCTGCCATTGCATAATTGGAGAAGCACTTCTGTATGCAGTGGCCCAAAAAATTAATACAGGTCACAAGCCTCATACTGTCTGTGCCCGATAACACAAGGTCCAGCCGTGGCCTTTTGTTACCAGTTCGTTATGGAAACTGGCTGTGTGAACTTGGAAACAAGTAGCTCTTGTTACCCTCAGCAATTTTCTCATGGTTTTGCAAGTGTGAGCTTAGGCTGAAGGCAGAGAGCCCCTGGGAACCCAAACAACTCCATGCTGGTCAAGTGGTTTTCCCCTTGGTTGAGCAGTGGTGCAGATTGCCCAGGAAGGTTGTGTTGCATCAGTCTTTGCAGGTCTACAAGAACACAATGCCTAAACACAGCTCTGAGCATTCTGGAACAAACTCAGATCTGACCCTTCTTTAGCAGGCTGGACTAAAGACCTCTTGAGGTTTTGCATGCATAGTGAAAATCTGGATAAGGAATGGTTCTGTTTTAAAAAAATAGAAGTAGACAAGCAAATGTGGGTGGGAGAGGGGATAAAGAAAGATGGAGAAAGCCACACAGGAGTATGAGACACCTTCTTTATCCTGTGAAACTGACGCTCCACCAGGCATCATCTATGTAGCCCCAGGGTGGAAACTAAGAGCTACAGACTGCCTAGAGACTCAACTTTCTTACAAAAGGACAAAACCCTGAATTAGGATATGGAAAGGTAGAAGCAGGGAGAGGACCTCAGGAGGAATACACATTGAGCTCAGTGAACAAGTATATCACAGTCTGCAGCCACTAGAGCTGACTACACAGCATTAGCTTTATGATTTTGTATATTAACAGCTGGTGTAGTATGATTGTTAAGGCAGGATTGCTTTCAGTATGAAGTGATAATGATTAACAATGTGCAATAACTAGTTATTGTCAATGTGTGATGTTAATTAATGTCAATCTAATAAATTGTTGTTTTAACAGTTTGAGACTGACCTGAATTTTCAGTCTTCTAAGCACTCCAATCACAGTACTTTCTAGTTTTCATTTGTAAGAGATGGCTGTGAACGGTTTCAGAATGCCTTAAAAATTCTGAGTGTTTTTGACTGTTCACTAAAAAACATACTGAAAAACTAATATATACAATCTTGAAATAATAAAATTAAATCACCAATTATTTATTAAAATATATTAATATTTTATGGCAAGCTAAACTAGATTATCTATCAACAGTCACAGCCAGCATGGCTTCATGAGAGGAAAGTCCTGTTTATCAAACCTGATTTCTTTCTATGAGAAGGTAAACCACCTAGCTGATCAAGGAAAGCCATTTGATGTAATCCTTTTGGATTTTAGTAAAGCTTTGGGTACTGTCTCTCGCCTGGATCCTTCTGGACAAAATGTCCAGTACACAGATGGGTAAATATGTCATGTGGTGGGTGAGCAATTNTACACAGATGGGTAAATATGGGTGAGCAATTGGCTCATAGATTGAGCACAGAGACTAATAGAGAATGGGGGAACATCGGACTGGTGACCTGTCGCTAGTGGGGTTCCACAAAGCTCCATCTTAGGCCCTGTGCTCTTAAACATCTTCATAAATGACTTGGACACAGGACTGGAAGAGATACTAAGCAAGTTTGAAAACAACACAAAACTGGGAGGAGCTGTTGACTCCCTCAAAGGCAGGGAGGCCTGCAGAGAGACCTCAACAAATTAAAGGACTGGGCAATCAACAAATATAAGAAGTTCAACAAAGGAAAGTGCCGGATTCTGCCCCTGGGATGGGGTAACCCTGGATGCACATACAGACTGGGGAATGAGATGCTGGAACGCAGTGCCATGCAAAGGGACCTTGGTGGATGGCAAGTTAAATATGAGTCAGCAGTGCCCTGGAAGCCAGGAGGGCCATCTGTGTCCTGGGGGGCATCAGGCAAAGCATCACCAGCTGGTCGAGAGAGGGAATTTTCTAGCTCTGCTCTGCACTGGAGCATCCTCATGTTGTATATTGTGTACAGTTTTGGGCACTAAAATATAAGAAAGATCTCAGGCTATTAGTGAGTGTCCAAAGGAGGGCAATGGAGATGGTGAAGGGCCTTGAGGGGAAGCCATATGACAAGTGGCTGAGGACACTTGGTCTGTTCAGCCTGGAGAAGAGGAGACCACATTATAGTCTACAACTTCCTCATGATGGGAAGAGGAGGGGCAGACACCAATCTCTATGGTGATCAGTGACAGGACCTGCAGGAATGGCCTGAAGTTATGTCAGGGCAGGTTTGGGTTTGATATTAGAAAAAGGTTTTACACCCAGAGGGTGGTTGAGCAATAGAACAGGCTCCCCAGGAAAGTGGTCATAGTGTTTGGACAATACTCTCAGGTACATGGTGTGACTCTTCGGGATGGTCTTGTGCAGAGGCAAGAGCTGGAGTCAGTAAATCCTGTGGGTCCATTCCAACTCAGACTATTCTGTGAATCTATGATTTTTTTCTTCTCTCTCCTTTTTGATTAAATTTTGCTATAGAAATGTATGAAAGCGCTGCATCTCAAATATAGTATGCAGTACGTGATCTGTCAAGTGAAAGAGTTTTATAAAATCACAAATTGAACAGAGGAAAAATACAGAATATATTTTAATGTTATAATGTATGAAATTAGGGACATGGAAAAACTATGACAGCAGGTGAAATTCTCAGCACAAATGAGAAATAAATTATTGTACAATGAAATCTGGCTTTATGTGAGATTGTGGAGGTTAAAAATGTAAAGAACATCAAAACTGGTTGCTTAAGCTTATTAGAAGACATCCCAAAACTGCAATAACACATTTCAACTCAGGAAAACCTGTGGCCTTAGCAAACAAGAAACTACAAAGGTGTATCTGAAAATTCTAAATATACACTAATCCCTAATCAGCCACTTCCTCATATCTTATCACAAAAAGAGACAAGACATATTCAGAATCCAGAAAATATCAGTTGTAACTGACAATTTCATTGCTGACAGTCCATCATGTGATAGGGAAGTTAATAATTTCTTCAAGGCAGTGTTAACTTGGTCAGTAAGGGTGTTTCAACACTGTGTGCATCTAATTTACATAGATCTGTAAGGAAGATGTTTACAGCTGAGATAAATTTCCTAAATTTCTTTTTCAGTTAAAAAAAAAAAAGAAAAAGTAAAAGGTTCCTTTTAAAAAAAGACTTACCAGCTCTATTTTAATGTCCACATTGGTATGAACACACAAACATAAAACAGTACCAGTAACCCAAGAAAAAAGGTTGCACTAATTCAAGTTCCAAATAATGTATAAATTCAAATGGTGAATGTCATTGCGCTTCAATACCGATGTTCAAGTGTAAAAATCCAACCAGTACAGGGTCCAGGGACCATCAAATAAAATTAATAAGAGCCAAGTGCAAACAGCAAATAAAAAAAAAAAAACAATAATCAACAAATAACAGATGTGAGATGCTTGTGTAAAAGTCATCAACATTGGAATAAGTTCACATGGGTTGATGAGGAGACTAGAACATACTTGGAAGACAGATTAACAGGATGTTACTGAACAGATGAACCATATCAGGATCAGGACACTCCTATAAGAGGGCAAATGTTATGAAAGATTGTGAAACTGAGGGGGAAAGAATGTTTTTCTTTTTAAAGTTTCCTTATGTGTCCTCTTATGGCTGCTGTTGAAGATACAACATTAGGCCAGAAAGCACCTTGGTGTGAACCCGTTTTTTTTGTTCTTAAATGTGGTTTTCTGTAACCTAAATTCTAATAACTTATATGATGATCCAATCAGTTCCTATTTCAGTCTGAGTGATTTTGCATCCTTCTGTTATGACTATGTTAGTCTAATAAACAGAACATGGGCTTGAGCACTGTACTACAGTACTGTTAAATTGTAAACATTGCATTGGGTTTGACCAATGATATTTGACAACCTCAGAGAAATATCCCAGTCATAATCAAAGAATAACACAGATCAAGACTTGTTCCTGATAAACAACATGGATAACACCACCATGTTTTAGAGAAGATAAAAGAGATGGTAGGTTTGTCAGAAAGTTAGACTGTGCTAGTTGCTTTAAGGAGCCAACAATGTAAAACTGTTGACTTTACTGCTCCAGATGTTCAGCTGTAATTCCCTGACATTCTACTGCATTTCAGGAGAGAAACCTTCTAGAAGCCACAGAGAAAGAGAATGGGGTTCAAAATTCTCCAGGTTTTGTTCAGAAGAGATTGTCCTAGCAGAGTTTGTTTTTTTTTCCCATGAAATGAAAGGGATACAACTTAAGGTGGACATGCCAATACGCTGCATGCAAGAAACATGTATTCAGTCTTCTGTTCACAATGTTTTTCCACTGTACCATCTTCTCATTTCTTAGTGCAGCACTTCTGTGTTTCTTCCTCTCTGTAAATAAGATGTGGCTTGATTCATGATCTGTAACTAGTTTCTCTAGGAGACTCAACGGATATATATGCCATGGCTGAACTGGTATTGAAATGGCTTCTGCTACTTTCCTGGTTCACCACAGACATCTCATAGTAGTCCCATGGCTGTAGCACCACAAGGTTGGAGGAGTGTTACTGATTTTTCTGTTCCATCAACTCATTTATGTGTCTGAGAAAGGAGTTGGTGCCTGTGTTTCTAACCCTTGAAAAGCGTGAATAACACAAAGGGGGCAGAATAGAAAAAAAGAATAAAGTCTGTTCTGAATCACTATTGTGTGAAAGGTACCACATCTTTCAAATATATTCCGTCCTCATTGTGATAAAGATATGTTTTGATACAACCAGGTAACAGAGGGGATGTTGTAAAGATTTTTTGATTACCGTATTATCTGGTATGTATAAAATAAGAAGGATGTTAGAAGATATCTCTGTGGACAGCAGCAGATATTTTGTTGAACCAGTACCAGTCCATTTTTGTCTTCACTGGCCATGTATTAGCTGAGACATACTTTGTGTCATAGAGATTTCTCAAGGGTTGCAACCACCCTGAAAAGCAGATATACAAAAGCACATAAATAAAAAACTTTCACTGTGTCATTCTCCAGTCAATAAATTGCACAGCTTGTTGTCCTAAACTACTGACACTTCTTTTCTGTTAGATTTAAACATAGAGTTTGAACCAAATTTTAGGAACAGTTGATCACAAAAAGTTTTGCCAGTATTACTGTTTACTGAGTGTTTTGCAAAACATTCAATGAACATAAAGTTAACATAGTTCAGATCATAATGTACAAAATTATTACTTTTTTTGCTGCTATTCTGTATGATAATTAGCTCAACTGTACAGCTGCAGAATGAAATTTGGAAGAATGAATTCTTTAATGGTTATTTCACTTTATAAATGTTTTCTCTAATTAATTATTTTTTCTATGAAAATACTGTTATAATCACGGAAGGTAATATGGTTTGAAATGGCTTTCTGAAAAAATATTGAAGAAGTGGTTTGAAATCTTTTAATCTTGCTTCACAAATTAGAAAAAGAAAACTGCAAGGAGATATAATAATTAAATTCAGAAGTTAAACTGTTGCATTGTTAGCAATTGTATCAAGGGAAATGGTTAAGTCATTATTTTTAAAATGTATCCCTTTAAAATCCATTGAAATTCAAAACAACTAAGAGGGTGACTTATGTAAGATTTAACACCATATGCCCAAATTCAGTTAGCTGCTGGTAACAGTGGCAAAAGGAATATGAACATCTTGAGCACAAGAGACTGAAATAAAAGGGTCAAGAGAAAGAAAATCCTGAAAGGAAAAAGAAATGGTTTTACTCCTATTAAAAACAAGAAGAACAACGACAAAAGATCCAATCTATTTTAAGGAAATATAAGCTTGGTTGAAGTGAAAAATTAAAGCAATTCTAAGTAACTTAAATCCAGAAAAATGATATAATCAAATTCTGATTTTAATTGTAGTGAGTACAGGGAAAAACCAGGCATTTAAAGGTCCTCTGACTCTTCAAGTCACTTAAAATAATATCATTGCTTGCTGTAAATGAACCACTACAGAACATAAGAACCTGAATCAGTTCTTGATTCTGAAAATAAGTATTAAGTTATTTTAAAACAATAATAGAAGAAGCAGCTGCGGAGAGAAAAAATGTTATCTCCTTCTGAAAACCAGAGGCACTCTATGCTACTCCCAAAGAATACAATGCTGACAGAAAAAAAAATTGTGTTTCTCCTGTTTATGCTCAAGGCTATACAACTATCAGTTTGACTTGTGCACATTCAATGTCTCTCATGGCCTCCTAGTTTCTGACTGATTCACTTGCTGCTTTTACTGTGTAGAACAGTAGATTCATCTGTCTGTACTTCCACTGGGATGTTTGGTCAGATTCCTAACTGCCTACAGAGCTTAAGCAGAATAATTCTGACTTCTAAGTTTCCTACAGGTGTACACAAAGCATCACAGAAGCAGTTCTCAGGCTGTCAGCCTGGGCTTGAGAGTTCAACCTAGGAGTCTGGTTCCTTGGAGGAGGGAAAATCAAAATGCCAAGTTAATAAAACACAAACATAATGTAGTCTACCTTGACCATTTTTCTCATGCAAATAATTGAAGCACTTTATAAATGTGAAAAGGAATAGTTGAACAAGTTCCTTTTATTTGAATGACATGACTCATGTAGAGACCTTGCCTACATGTGTCCACTAACATATTTTCCTGCAATATTTTTTTTATTTTTGCTAATAGCAAGATGATGCTATAAGTTATTAAAAGTATATTTCAAAATTATTAGAAATTAGAAAATACGAGAGCTGTTAACTTTTCTTTATGAAGGCTGAATAAGTATATCTGTCTGTATTACTTTTTTAAAAAATAGTTTTGTAACTCAGTGCCCAGCAGGGCTGGATTCAGTAATGACAATATTTTTATCAAAAAATAAAATAATAATAAAAAAATCAGTATCTTATTATTATGATTATGCAATCCTATGTTACATTTAAACCCGAATCTTTCATATAAATCTCAGGAGGATTGTGATTAAGATATCTGGTAAAACAGTGTTTTCTCAAATGTGATATATGTCTTTGTCAACTTCCTTAGGAATATCTTCTGTATCTTCTCCATGAACACCCCTTTGTCGTGGGGGAGAAGCTTGAGTGCCCTTATGAGGTTGAGCTGTGCTGGTGCATGCTTCTGGTAGAGTCTCCCATGCTAGTCAGGTCTCAACTGAAGTGTCAGACAAAGTGTGTCCATGGGCAGGATGGGCTCGCTAGCCCCGCAGCAATCATCTTACGAGAAGGACAGCTCTACCTTCAGACCCAGGCAGATGGAGCTCGCTTAGCCCTGTAAGGCTATCCAACTAAAAAAAGGATACTCTAACCAAACCTACGTCCTGAGGACTTCGCTTTCACTGTCCAAGCTCACTTGGCCCTGGCAGATGAACCTTAGGAGTAAAAGGTGGGGCCAGTTCTGCGCACGCTGCGCCTCACCTAAAAAATCCATTGCACAGGCTCTAGGGGTTCACCCACAGTTGCAAAACCCTGTAGCGACAGGTGAAGGACAAAACAGCAGGTGATAAGGTGCACTGGAAGCCGCAGCCCCAACCCTGCCTGCAGATGGTCCAGGTTGCTCAAGACTGACCTGGAG
>VWZF01004794.1:0-10456 GCA_013396755.1 Sclerurus mexicanus
CCACTCTGCCCCAAGCCTGTAGGGTTGCATAGGGTTGTGACCCAAGTGTAGGATGGAGCACTTGGTCTTGCTGAACCTCATACAATGGGCCTCAGCCCATCGATCCAGCCTGTCCAGATCCCTCTGCAGAGCCTTCCTACTGTCCAGCAGATCAACACTCCTGTCCAACTTAGTGTCCTCTGCAAACTTACTGAGGGTGCACTCAATTCCCTCATTCAGTTCATTAATAAAGATATTAAACAGGACTGACCCCAATATTCAGCCCTGGGGAAGACCACTTGTTGACTGGCTTCCAGCTGAGCATAACTCCATTCACCATCATTCTCTGGGCCTGGACATCTAGCCAGGTTTTTACCCAGCTAAGAGTACATCTTTCCAAGCCATGAGCAGCCAGTTTCTCTAGGAGAATGATGTGGGAGACAGTATCAAAGGTTTTACTAAAGTCCAAATAGACAATATCCAGAGCCTTTCCCTCATCCACTAAGCAGGTCACCTTGTCATAGAAGATCAGGTTAGTCAAGCAGGACCTGCCTTTCCTAAACCCATGCTGGCTGGGCCCGATCCCCTCGTTGTCCTGCATGTGCAAGATGATCTGCTCCATGACCTTCCCCGGCACTGAGGTCAGGCTGACAGTCCTGTTGTTCCCCAGATCCTCCTTCCAACCCTTCTTGTAGATGGGTATCACTTTTACTAACTTCCAGTCAATTGGGAACTCCCTATTTAGCCAGGACTGCTGGTAAATGATTCCAAGTGGCTTGGTAGACTCTTCCCTCAGCTCCCTCACTACCCTTCTGTGGATCCCATCTAGCCCCATAGACTTGTGGGCATCTAAGTGGCATAGCTAATCATTTCCTCCTGGATTATGGGAGCTTCATTCTGCTTCCTGTCTCTGTCTTCCAGCTCAGGGGAATGGGTACCCTGAGGACAGTTGGTCTTGCTATTAAAGACTAAGGCAAAGAAGGCATTAAGTGCCTCAGCCTTTTCCTCCTCCTTTGTCACTGTTTCCCTCTGCATCCAGTGAAGGATGAAGATCCTTTTTAGCCCTCCTTTTCTTGCTGATGTATTTCTAAAAACATTTTTTGTTGTCTTTTACAGCAATAGCCTTTGACCCTTCTAATTTTCTCCCTGCACAACCTCCCAACATCCTTGCAGTCCTCCCAAGTTGCCTGCCCCTTCTTCCAAAGGTGATACACTCTCTTTTTTCCTGAGTTCCAGAAAAAGCTCCCTGTTCAGCCAGGCCAGTCTTTTTCCCCACTGACTTGTCTTTCAGCATGTTGAGGTGACCTGCTCCTGTACCTTTAGTATTTTCTTCTTGAATAATGTTCAGCCTTCCTGGACTCTTTTGCCCTTCAGGACTGCTTTCCAAGGGACTCTCAACTGGGATCCTAAACAGGCCAAAGTTTGCCCTCCAGAAGTCCAAGGTGGCAGTTCTGCTGACCTCTCTCCTTACTCCTCTAGAATTGAAAACTCTTTCATTTTGTGATCGCTTTGCCCAAGACAGCCTCCAACCATCACATCACCCACCAGTCCTCTGTTTGCAAAGAACAGGTCCAGCGGGGCACCTCCCCTTGTTGGCTTGCTTACCAGTTGTGTCAGGAAGTTTTCTTCCACACACTCTGGGAAACTCCTCAACTGCTTTCTCTCTGCTGTGTTGTATTTCCAGCAGGTATCTGGTAAGTTGAAGTCCCCCACCAGAACAAGGGCCAGCAATTGTGAGACTACTCCCAGCTGCTTATAGAATATTTTATTCGTCTCTTCATCCTGGTTGGATGGTCTATAACAGACGAACCAGGACATCTGCCTTGTTGGCCTTCCCCCTGATTCTTACCCATAAATGCTCAACCCTATCCTCACCATCATTAAGCTCCAGAGAATCAAAATCCTACCACCTCTCCTTCCTTTCCTATCCCTTCTGAGGTGCTTCTAGCCATTCATTGCAGCACTCCAGTTGTGTGACTCATTTCACCATGTCTCCCTGATGGAAACTATGTCATGAAAGCTTAAGAGCAACTTTTGAATACTGAGTGAGTCTTTTAACTCTGTTAGCATTTTGATATCAGCTGGCGATACTTTCAGAGCTCAAGAACAATAAAAGAAATATCTGAATATATTGTATCAGTTCATCATAAGTAGTGAGCAAATACTTGGGACATCATTCTTTTGGAAGGATACAAAGCCAACTGAACACATAACTGAGCTTGAGAAAAAAAACCCAAAATCTTTTGGACAAAATATATCCTCCTGTTTCACAAGAGTATTGGCTTGAGCTTAGTGGAATACCATTTTTTTGTTATTTTCTTATGAGATAGTACAGACCCTTCATGATCTGTCCAGTTTTGGGATGGGTGAACATGATGTTACAGAAGAAAATATACTTTGTTAAAACTCGGAGACTTAGGTTCTTATAAAAGAGAGCATATGTTCTCCATATCTCTAAGACAAACATTTTTCACATTGAACTTGGGGTTCTTGATTTCCACATGAGTAGACAATAATTGCAGGTATAAAATTTTGTTAAGTAGTGAGTAGTAGCATTCTCCTGGACTGTCTAAAAAGAGGGATGACAGGTTGTATGTGTGAAAACAGGATAAATTACTTTAAAAATAACAAAACCAGTCCTTTTTGTATGCACTTACCTGATTTAAAATGCAAAGGGGTTTGTGTCCTTGCTGAAATGTGCCTAGTCTGAAATGTAGACTAGATTTGAGAATAGAATCCCTTGTTCTTTTTGTTTGTCTAAGTTTTCATCTATTCTTTTTCTCTCTTAGTGTATGTACATATAAATGAATCTCTTTAAAAGACAAATTTTCTCCCTCTTTCCCATTCCTTTTGCTCCCATCAGTCTAACTCTGCCAAGTTGCTCAAGTGGTTATCATTTAAAAAACAAGTATATTATATGCCCTAAAATTGTACCTGAAAAATGAAAGATTTCTTAAAAGTTAGCTTAATTAAATATAAATTTTCATGTGAACATTTTATCAATTTCAGCTAAATAATACTGGATTAGGATAAGCTTATTCTGAAACAAGGGCCCATATACTCATTTATTAATTCATTTTCTCTCATATCATCCTTATTACTATTTTTCTTAGTTTGAACAGACCTTGACATCATTCATTCATAACTTCACATTGGTGAGATGGCCAGTCTGAAAAATTATTCCTGTTAATCACATCCACAATATATGAAGTATTTGTAAACATAGAAAATTAAGTAAATTTAATTGTTTTCTTTGTTTCAAACTAGGCTCATGCACAGTTAGTTCGAGAAGTCAATGTAGAGAAGGTGTCAGCTTTTGAGAACCCTTATGTAGATGCACTGAGAAGTTTATGGAATGACCCTGGAATCCAGGAATGTTATGATAGACGACGAGAATATCAGTTATCAGATTCAACAAAATAGTAAGTATATAGTGGTTACAAATGACTGTCATTTTCTGTTCTTTCTAACAAATTAATTCTTACTTTTTATCCTTGTATACTATATTTTTGTGTACAAACATGTACAGTTTTGTGTGTGTGTGTGTACAAGTATCTGTGTGTGCACAAGTATCTGTGTGTGCATACATATTCAGTGATGCCGATAAACCTTGGTATGAAAGGAACTGCTAAGAGTTTGTTCTTTTAGCAGCAAAGGTATTTATTCGAGCAGCACTGGAAAGCTAGCCAGCTCACGCTGGACAAACTAGCTTCGAATCGACAGTGCAAAATGAGCCATTTTATACATTTCACTACATGATTACAACATACAATTTTGCATAGTAATAAGATTACAACATCTGATTATGCATATTAATGACTAGGCGGAGACTAGGCAGAGTCTGGGCAGAGCCTTCCAGAATCTTCTTTTGGCATCGGGATTAGGTGGTCGTTTCCGGTCTTCGGCCTCACTCTAGGGGTCTTTAACTCCTCTTCTTCACCTTGACCTCTTTGGCCTTCATTGTTCATGACCTAGTCACTGAAGCTTACAGAAACTACTGGCTTAAGGCCATTTTGCTCTATTCAAATGTCTACATTGTCATGATTAACAGCACTAGGCTGNAGAAAATGTTCCGTAACTTCTAAATGCTACTTAGGAAAACTTATTTAACTTATATAACTATGAAAATCTATAAAATACACATTAAAATCCTTAGGCATCACTGTAAGGAAGGTAGTGTAGTTTAGTATTATGTGTGTTTTTCCCAAAACATAAGCCTATGATAATTTGAAATCTTGCATTAAGTTTATACTAGGGAAGTGCAATCAAGGGTAGGCCTCTATGCAATCCATAAAAATTGCAATGCCCTTGAATATGTTTTCCTAGTTTTTTCCTTTTCCCTTTTCTTTCCTTTTCCCCCTTTTTTTTTCCTTTCTCCCTTTCTTTTTTGCGATCCTGATGATGAGGTAAATAGTACCAAGCAAGTGCTCTTGTGTTTTGTTCAACTGCCTTTCCCTTGTACAAACTAGACCTAATCTTGAAAGAATATGACTGCCAAGAAGGCAAACACATAACTGAAAAGAGACTTTGATTTGTGAAGGGTGGAAAGCAAAGCATTTTAAGTTAAATCCTATTTGTTATAGATCAACAACAATGAAAATGCATATGTGACTAAGCTTGGTCTTGAATGGCACACATACTCTCTCATGGCAGGATTCGGATAAAATAGCAATGGAATTTAACATTGGACCCTGAGCATTGTCTAAATGTCATCTCCAAGAAATTCAGTTGCTCTGAGTAATATAGCTCTGGTAAAATTTTTCATCTGGTTAAAAAAAAAAAGGATTATGGTAGAGCAGGATGATCTTTTGGTATTGCCCACTAGAAAAAGAGTTAACATAGTTGGTTATTAACACTGTGGCAAAAACTTCCATGGTCTCCACTGGAACTTCTAGATTAGCTATGAAAATCAATCTTATTATATTGTTCTAGTTTCCATGTCAGGTTGGCATGAAAGGCATTCTCTCACTGAGGAAAGCACAGAAGGAACTGAAAGGCACCATGAAAGTCCTGTTAAAGTCAATGGAACATAGCCATACACATAACAGAAGTCTGGAGTGAGATTTATCTGCACAGTAGTCTGAGGGTCCTTATCTTGCACAATCCTTTATACATGATTGAATCAAGATAAACCTATCTTGCTGATGCAGTGTAGGCAGCTAGAGAGCTACTAGTGCATGAATTTGGTCTGCTCAGATTTGCTCCAATGCTCTGTTATTACCACACCACATTCTGCTTCTGCTTCATCAGCCTCACATACAGGGTTCCTATTGTTCTATGCAATATGCTGTCCTGTAGAGCTGCTTACCTTCCCAATCTATCACTTTTATTACTTGTATATGCATATTTTGGTGTACAGTGGTTCAAAATACAGTAAAATCTCTCTTGTATTGCATGGATTCTCAGTGTCCCCAAATATACAATATTATGTTTTATTTTTTAATGGTAAGAAAGCTAAAAACCATAGGAAATTAAATATAAGTGATAATTTTTAGGGTACATAAGTAGCAAAAGAACATTTTAGAGACAAATTAGGCTGACTATACTTTCTGATTGTTTTAATGTTGAAATTAACAGCAAACATAAGTAGAAGGTGAAACAGCTTTTCTTATACTTTGAATTTGTTATATTTGTATGTCCTAACTTTGATTCTGTTATAGATATAATAGTGATTTCAAAATTGAAATAAATACATATATTTTAATGGTTGCCTTAGAGGAATACAATAAAATTAGTAAAAATTAGTAAGTCTCCAAAGTAGGAAATAAGCATCTGATGGTACTTCAGATCAAATTGTGCTGAATATCTTAGTTTTGACCTAGTTCTAATGAAATCATCACCATAGTAGATCTTTTGAGTAGTATTAAAATAGTATAGCTCATTAATGAGCTACAAAAACAAAATTTTCATACATTTTCTTCCAAAAGGGAATAGTACTAGTTGATTGGTTATTTTTAAAGCTCAACATATGTAACCATTTGACAACATGATTTATTTCAGATGTTGTAGATTTTAATTATAATAGATTAGAGTTTATTTTGTGGCGTTTTGCAAAAAATCATTTTAGAACAAGCAATAAAACACTAGAATTAAGAAACATTATATATGAGTCTTTATATGAGCCCCTCATATATTTATGCTTGCAAGTAGAGTTTCTTTACATATGTAAGTCCAGGAAAAGCAATTAGCAGAAACCCAAGAAGCATTGTTTCAAAAATATAATCCACATGTTTAGATATAAAACATTGTCCTGACTCTGGCCAGGACAGGGTTGATTTTTGCAGTAGCCAGGAGCGGGTGTGGCCAGGCCCCTGAAGTTATTCTATACCACCTCAACCACCTCACCTCATTGCCGAGGACGGAGGAAGGGACTTGCTTCAGAGGAGAAGGAGTTCCTTCTGGTCGAGCAAGCATGACAGACGGAGGGGTCAGGGTGGGGTTGTGCCAGCTGCAGTCGTGTCCGGTTGGGCTCAGTGAGCATTTTTGCATGTGAATCACTCTCTCTCTTTCATACACTTTTGTTGCTGTTACTGTTTGTTTTCTTGTCTCATTGCTGTTTCCAGTCAATTGTTCTTATCTCAACCCATGATCCTTGCCTTTAATGCCTCCAATTCTCCTCTCTGGCCACTTGTTGGAGTGGAAGAAGGGGAGAGGGAGCGAGTGAGTGGCAGTGTGGTTTGGAGAATCCTGGTGGGAGAACTAAATTGGGGAGTACTATTCCTAAACCACAACAAACATCTAAAGAAAATTTGCCAGCTTTAAATCTATGTCACAAAGCAGCAAAACATAATGCTTGAAATTTACTACTGGGATTGACAAAGTACTTAAGAGGAAGTAAGCATCCAGTGCTCACTGACTTGGTGAGACTTCAGTAATTTCATCTGACTTATATAAAACTGGAAAAATAGTTTGTTGTCCACCAGATCTCTTGTATATGTTTTGAAGCATATGTGTCAATCTCATGCTACTTCTTCCTTCATCCCTTGCATGAGTCTCTCTTTTAGTCTTGTCAGGTTTTTCCCCCCAGCATTTTTACAGTAGTAGTATTTTTAATCTGTTCCATGTTGCTTTTTCCTCCCCTCACCATTAGTACATGTTGTCTTTCTAAATCCCTTTCCCTGTTTTCTGTCTGTTGTTTCTAAATTCTATTGCTAGCTTCTAATATATCCTGTAAGTTTCTATACTTTCACTTTCTGTCATCTTTTGAGCTGCTTTGTCATTCTTAGCAACATTTTTGAAGTTTTATATCCATTGCTAGTACACTGGAAGAATACATCCGAGAGATGTGTATTTACCAGAAGAGATGAGAAGAGTGTCTAAAAAAGTAAGGTTCCTGAAAGGTGGGAGTTGATTTGAACCTCCTGGTAGCTCAGCAAATGCATTCCGTTCTTTCCCCTTACCATTGGGTGCACCAATGGTTGTAAGTTTATACTGGTTTTTAAGTAATTTCTAGACTTGTATCTGCAGTAAAGTCAAAAGCACAACATATAAATAGATATTATTCACTTTACATTACTGGGTGACTTACCCACTTATTTACCACTAAACCATTTCCATTTATGGCTTCAAAGATATTGTTCACAGTGTGAAACAGATGTAAACCAACACCACAGTGTGGATAGCCTGAAATAATAGCTGGGTGAGACTGTATTTTTTATATATATATATATGCTACAAACCTTAACTCAAATAGAAACAAATTACTAGTCAACAGTTTGATTATATCATGGTTTTTCAAAGTCTAAAGGGAAGAGAAGCAACAGTCTTGGAAGATAAAAAGTTATTAGAAGTAGCATTTCACGTTCATGCTACAACTTGCAGAATTTGGGCTATAACTAGAGTTTGTGAAGACTCATCACCATAGAAAACATTTATAATGTAACTGAAAAACTTTCCATAACCTTTCTAAAAAACGTCACCTTCATTACCCCATTAAATGGAAGTTATGTCATTGTGTACCTCCAACCAAGGGTTTTCTAGTTGTTACACAAGTACTGAGGATATTTGTTTAGCTTCTCTTCCCTGATTGTGTTTTATTACACTTCAGATAATTAAATACAATTCTCCCTCAAGTTCCTACCCCACCTTATCTATGCCATTCAGTATTTAATACATTGTCTTTAGTCATGCATACATGCTTATCCTATCATGCAATAGACATACTAAATATAAAAGGAAGGTCTGAACAAAGACATGGAATTTGCTATGTAGTGGTGCTTCCTGTAGGAAAACTGAAGATTAAGCAGTTGAACTAGGGAAATTCAAAAAGGGAAGTGAGATTGCATCAAACAGTATACAGGATGCATTTCTTTCAGGATTTTTTTAATGTAGTACTGAATATGCTTTTAATATCTTTATAATTTTAACCCCATTTCCCATTTAGAAGTTTTGAAAAATTTGCACAAGTGTTTTTTGGTTTGATGACTTCAGTTTTTTAATCGCCTCCTAATTTTGGTTTTTAGCCATGTAGAAATTCTAAATTGAGAGAGACAATCAGGTAGGATTTGGATGGGATAAGAATAAAAATAACACAGTACATCTTTCTTCTTCACCTACTAATCTTAGATTTACTACATTTACTTTACTTTAGACTAAGATTAGATAATTCTGGAAACTGGTAAACATGCCTCAACTTTTTGCCAGTGGTAAAGAGGCTCAGAGACACAAACATCCACAGAGATTCTGAAAATGCAACCAATTCTACCTTACATTTAGCTTTGCCCACAGCTTGTATTACTGCAGTGGAAATTGATTCCATTTACTCTATTGTGTGTTCCCCAAGAGTATGCTTGTCTCAGTTAATCTGGGAACTCTGATGTAGGAAAAAATCCTGCTACAACTACTTTAACATTTTGCTTATGTGGAGTTTGGAGACAATAAAGTTATACGTACTTTTCAAAAGTGCATAAAAAACACCTTGCCTTTCAGAGATTATTGTTTTCAAGCACATGGTCAAAATTACTGCTTGTTTTGTGTAGTCTCATCAGTCAGTACAGTTTTTTGCAAAAAGAAAACTAACAGAACTCCCCTACCAAACCCCAACAACAACTCAATAAGGCTAGCTCCGTCCAACAGGCCTCAAAGAACAGAAATATAATAAATTGAATTAACCAAAGCTTACGACTAAGGCTACCTAATCAGAAAATTTTGTGCTTTTTTAACTTGAACTGTCAGTGCACGTGTATAAGACAGGTAGTTGTAGAGACTGATGAGATCTCCCCTGAGCCTCCTTTTCTCCAGACTAAAACAACGCAGTTCCCTCAGCTGCTTCTCATGAGACTTGTTCTCTAGGTCCTTCAATTTGCTTTGGCCCATTGATCCAACCTGTCTAGATCCCTCTGCAGAGCCTTTCTACCCCCAAGCAGATCATCACTCCCACACAACTTGGTGTCATCTGCAAACTTACTGAGGTGCACCCAAACCCCTCATCCAGACCACCAATAAAGATATTAAACAGGACTGGCCCCAGTACTGAACCCTGGGGAACACCACTTGTAGCAACCTTCAAATGGGTTTAACTCCATTCACCACAATTCTCTTGAGTCCAGCCTTTCAGCCAGCTTTTCACCCAGCGAAGAGTATGCCCATCCAAGCCATGAGCAGCCACTTTCTCCAGGACAATGATGTGAGCCATGATGTCAAAGGGTTTACTAAAATCTAGGTAGATAACATCCACAGCCTTTCCTTAGTGTTCTCAGATGTTTCAGTGGTTTCTAACGCATTGACAACCCCTGTGTCTTTGCTGCCATGTGGATCTCCATCCTCTACCTCCACTGAGATGGCTAAGGTGCTGTGCACATTAATACAGGGACATTTCAAATGTGTTTGTGTACTCAGCATATAGTGGAGCAGACTGAAGGACCTCGCTAGCACACTGTCCCTCAAACACTGGCATGCTGACCTCAGACTTATCTATAGCAAGCCTGGTTTTATCCCTTTCTCTCTTCAAATCTAGTTTAAAGCTCTTACAATGAGCCCTGCTAACTCTTGCACAAATATCCTTTTTTCTTTTGAGAAAGGTATATCCCATTTGTCACCAACAGGCCTGGAGTCATGAGGATTGACCTGTGATCAAAAATCCAAAATTTTGCTTGTTATATCAATCACAGAGCCAGGTATTGATCAGCTGGCTCTTCCTGTTTCTTTCCACATCATTCCCTGCAACTGGAAGGACAGAGGAAGACATAGGACCTTTCGTTCCCCACAAAAGAGAGTCTGCTGTGACAATAACCTGCCTTTTTTTCTTTATGGAAGTGTTTTGGATGTGGTGCATAGGCTGACTTAACCTTGGTGACACCTCCAACCTAGATGGACCATCATCCTCATAATTGTTTGGTTCCACTTGCAGACCCTCATACCTATTGTTCAAGGACACCTGGGAATGTGAAGTAGTCACAGAGGAGATACTCCTGCTGTGCCAGGCAGGAACTTGTTGCCACCTCCCATCTCTTAAGTCACTGCATTCTGCCAGGTGGAG
>VWZF01004796.1:0-34324 GCA_013396755.1 Sclerurus mexicanus
AGACAGATAGATAGACAGACGGATAAAGGGAGCCTTTATTGGAAGGTTCCAGGTGCACACCCAAAGCACACACACGCCTTTGATGTTACAGTTGTCATAACTTTCACTAATTAACACATTGGCATAATAGACAGTACAAGGCACGGGGTCTGTTCTGGTGGATTTATTTAGGGCTGAAGTACTTTTAGACTCTGGTACTAAATGTGTGTCCCCTTCCTGTTGGAACTGAAGTGTGAACACCAAATGAACTCATTTATGAACAAACAAATGAGCCAGTTTTTGTGTAAATAACGATTCTTTCCATACCTTTGTAGGAATTCAAGATTTCCCAGAAAACATCAAGTGCTGTAAGTGTTTGACGATCATCGAGGCCAGTGTGAACCCCGTGTCCAAGTGAGTACCGGCGGTGGCTTTGCAGCTCGGGGGGCAGGAGGTGGAACTCAGATTGAAGGAATGGTGTCCAGCTCATCAGCAGGATTAATTGAAATTTCTGTCTCAGCATTTTAAACCCAGAGAGGAGGAGTCTGTTGGAAGATCTGAGCCCTCTGGTAATGAATGGGGGGTCTTTCCCCTTAACAAAGTGTTGGCAAAGCACAGGGGCTGAGGCTGCTGGGGTTTGGACACTGGAAATCTCTGGGTCAGGGCTTTGGCAGCACTTTTTGCTTCCAAAATCTTGCAGCAATAGTAACAAAAAATATGGATGTAAAGGCAGGACTTATAAAATAGAGTGAAGGAGGTGAAATGATGAAATTTTATTATTTCAGTTTAAAAAAAAGCAAAACAGAGAAAGAGGGGAAGAGAGAAAGAATGAGAGAAAAAGGAAAGAGAGAGACAGCAAGGAGAGAAAGAGGGGGAGAGAAGGAAAGAGAAAGGGAAAAAGAGAGAAAGAGAGAGAGAAGAAAGAGAGAAAGAGAGNACCTTTGGCTTCAAGCCTCCCCCAGGAAGGAGCACAAGGCCGGTGTAACCTGATTTCACCTGGTTATTTCATGTGGTCATCTGAAATGTCTGTACTGTGCAAGTTCTTGAGAACTTGTGTAGCAAAAGAAGGGGAGAGGGAAAGTCACCTTTCTCCTGCTAAATATGCACTGTTGTTATTTCCATGGCAACCTCGAGCACTGAGGGTGTCTCTGTTTCCCAGGCTGCCAGATGGCTTCACACAACTGCTAAATCTGACCCAGCTCTATCTAAATGATGCCTTTTTGGAGTTTCTTCCAGCTAACTTTGGAAGGTAAGCATGAGTCATAAAGCACAGTGATGGTGCACTGGAACCTGGCTGGGGCTCCTTAAATCTGCCTTCTCTTGAAAAGCTGAACAACCCCCCAGATTTGGCTTTTCGGCCCAGTTTTGAGGAATGATTGTTGTGGAGGGAATGTTGTGTCAGCAAGACTTTGGTCAGGGAGTGCTGCAGTTGAGGGAAAAGGTGGGAAGAAATAGGACTGGAAGGGGCCTGTCCTTCAAATGTGGGACTCGGGGAACAGCAGTGTGGGCTCTGCCACCGGAGCACGGACAGGAAGAGAAGGGCTGTGAGTCAGAAGGAAGAGTGTGAACCAGAGCAAGAGAGAGCATTCCAAAGGGAGCGGGGCAGGAGGGCTGGAGAACGAGGGTGACAATCAGCGCAGCAGAGCCAGAGCCAGGGGGTGTCAGTGAGGACAGAGCAGGGCGGTGGCACTCCAGGGTAACCCCGTCTACCCTGAGGGAGGGCAGGAGGAGCTGCTGGATCCTTCCCCTGCTCGGCCCTGCCAGAAGGGGAGGAGGGTGATGGTCGGCCCTTCTGCCCCGCACTGGGAGCTCAGGAGGCAGAGCATGACCAGAGCAAACCGTGGGGTTGGTGCAGGATCCACCTCACCCCGGGGTCGTCCTGGTCCCTCCTGGGTGCTTTGTGGCTCTGCTGGGAGCACCAGCTCAGCGCCCCAGAGCGAACCCTGTGCTGGCACGGTTGTGTTGGAAGAGGTGCTGGTCTGCTCAGGCTGGGGAAATGCCGGGTCTGGCCCTGACCCACGGCTAAGCCTGGCTTTGGGCTGGAATGGGCCAGGTTTCCCAGGGATTCTAGATTATCACATTACTGTGCACCAAACAGACTCTGCTTTAATTAGATGAGTCATTTCAGATCATTCTCAGGCATTCCTGAACTAACCCATCCAATGAACTCATTATCTTCTATCCTGTTCCCAGACTCGTCAAATTGCGGATTTTGGAGTTAAGAGAAAACCACTTGAAAACTCTACCAAAGTAAGTGATGGAACATTTGCATTTATTCCCCTGGAATTGCCAGAAGTGCAAAATATTTGTATTTGTAGCGATGCAATGGTGTGGTTTCTGTTAAGAGTGCATTCTTCTGCGTGTTTTAAAGAAATTCACAAAAATCTGTGATTGTACGATATGGTGGAAGATGGGCCCTGGTACATGACCTGAGTATGAATCAGTGGCCAAAGCCTTCAGTGTGACATTTTATGATAAATAAACAAAACTGAAAAGTAACAGGTGAGAGAACCCTGGTCAGTGATGAGGTGAAGGGTTGTTTTCCTTCCAGGAATTAATGGGATGTGTTGAAAACCCCCTCAGTGGCCACTCTGGTTTGAACAGAATTTCTGTGGTTTTGGTGCTTTCCAGAACTATTTAAAAACCTTTATCAGCAGAAAATTGGGGAAAATACTTGCTGGTGTTTCTTGGTGCTGTTTGCAAAAAGTAGGAGGTCTCTGTAATTGGTTGCTGGCATTTGAGCAGCCTGGAAATGGTGCTTTGAAAAGGAAGTGGTATGGCAATGAGCAGCAAATCTCTCCCCCTCTCACGCCGCACTGCATGAAACAGGGAGTCGGCTGTTCCATCCAGAGCAGAGTTCTGTCACTGTTTTCTGGAGGAGGGATCCTCACCAGTGGGAAGAGTCCGTGGGTTTGGAGCTTGGTGGAGAGGAGTTTGTCCCCGTTATGAGTGAGATGGTGGTGGCACTACACTGTCTTTATTAAACGCTGCTAATGCTGAATTGCACGTTATTTAGCTCATTTTGAAGGGATTTATCAACATCTCCTGCCCAGGCCCTTTGCCAGGATGGGATAAAGTGACATTGTCACTACTTCCCGGGAACGTTTATCCCCAGCATTAGCCTGTTTTAACTGAGAGCTGGTGTTTCTGTTGGAGACCCTATCATTTATATCAGTTGAAAACACTTCTCTGGTTGAACTTGCGCTTTCCTGAGTTACTTCAGAACATCTGGGGGATTCTGACCCAGTTATTTACTTGGTGCCAGAGAGCCTCTCCCTGGGAAAGGACACTGACCTTCTGCCCCTAAAACCTGACCCAGGCCAGAACTGACCCAACCCCAGACTGGAATTAGCCATTTCCCTCCTTTTTTAGGGCCCAGCATTCCTGAACATTCCATACCCAGAGCTCAGAGCTGTCTCCTCCTAAGGAGCATCACTGTCCCCATTGGTGTGACAAGGGTGGTGTCACTGCCACTGCCCAGCTGGAGGTTCTGGGACATGAACATCCCATTGGGCTCTGGAGCACTCAGGAGTGTTCTGTGTCTCAGGGAGAGCCTGGGAACTCCCCAGACTGGAGGTTCTGGGACATGAACACCCTGTTGGACTCTGGAGCACTCAGGAGTGTTCTGTGTCTCAGGGAGAGCCTGGGAACTCCCCAGACTGGAGGTTCTGGGACATGAACACCCTGTTGGACTCTGGAGCACTCAGGAGTGTTCTGTGTCTCAGGGAGAGCCTGGGAACTCCCCCGTGCTCTTGGCTGTTCCAGCTCTGGAGTCTTTCAAAGCTCTTTGAGCCCATCATAGCACTTTGTAGGATCTTGGCTCTCAGAGCTCTTTGGGCAGAGGAAAACACCTTTTCAGGGCTCGGGGGGGTTTCTTTCAGGAGACAGCTGGCAAATTGAGAACTTGTAGGAAGCTCCTTTGTTCCCGGTGAGTCACAGGTGGCGAGAGCCTGGAATGGTGGGAGAATACCTGTGTTGTGTCTGTGACTCACTGGGCCCAGCTGGAGCTGCTCTGGCTTTGCTGGGCCAGCAATCACAGCTCCTGCCTTCCTGCACGGCAGGGAATGATGTCCAGTGGGAATGTGGCCCGAGGTGGGAGCCCCTGGCACCTGATGGAAGGGAAAACCGGGATTCCTCTCCATCTTCAGCCACTGCTCAGAATGGCTTTGCTGTGTGAGGGGGAACAATTGAATCTCTCGAGCACAGCCTCTAAAATTGGCAGGGTGGAGTCATTCGGAAGGCAAAAGCAATTACAGAGGGGGTGGAATAACAGCAGAGCTGCAAGGTCGTGTCCTGAGGGACCGGCAGGGGTTTGGGATCAATGGGGAGCTCTTCAGTCAGGGATCAGATGGGAAAAGGGCTGGGTGGAAAATGTCTGGGAGTCACCGATCTGGGAGAACCCAGTGGGGCCAAATGGTCTTTGTTGGGATGTTTTCCCTGGAGACAAAGAAACCTTTGGGACGTGGATAAAAAAGGAGGGAGACCTCGTTTGGGAAGGCTCCAGATGGAGTGGGGATGGGCAAGGGCTAAAGCAGGTCCTCATCTGACCGGAAAAATAATGGGGGGCACAGTATTCTGTGGAATATATTTATATGTCTATAATGTATTTTATTAAAAACAGTGTGTCACTTCAGCTGAAAAAGCAGAAGTCAAGGGGAGATGTGTCAGTGTTTGTGTCTGCACACACAGACCGTGTGTCAGGTGTGGGGTGAAAGGCTTAGTGGGCAAACTGGTTCCTATGCAAATGTTCTGAAATCATCCAGAATGTGACGGTTCTGTCCCAGATCACGTAACAGCACTGGGAGATGGCTCCTGTGGCTCAGCACTCTGGTTCCTGGGCACACCCTGCGTGTCTGGGAACGCTGCTGTGGGTCTGAGCCAGCACTTGGGGGAAATACTCTGATTTCCAGGGCTCTGGGTGCCCTCGCTCTGCTTTGCGTTGGTGCAATGGCCCTGCAGGCCAAAATATTCCACACCTGGCACTGACTCCTGCTTGGAGTCGGGAAGAAAAGGACTTTCTGCATATGATGATGCTAATAATGAGGAGGAGGAGGAAGGTGCAATTGTTTTTCCTTTTGTTAAAATTAGCCATTTTATGTTAATCTACTTTCAGGCTCGAAATATAAACCAAGTATTTTCATTCTTGGTTGCACGTTTTTAGGCTCTGATTGGAACAAAACCACGAGAAAACACGGGTTGTGTTTCAGCCACCCAGTTTTATTGCCGAGACTTGTTTTTGCTGTCAGAAAATGCTCAAATATCTGCCCTGCTAAGGGGCATTGGAGGAGTTTTCTTCTAACAATTCGACAGCACACAAGGTCGGTCTCATCTGAAGTTTTCCATTAAAATGATGAGAAGGAGAGATGGACACAGGAAGGATTCCCTTCATTAAGGTTTTCCTTCTGGATGATGAATCAAGGTGTGAAAAGAGCATTTCTGTGCAGATACAATTAAAGTATCTGTTTGGGCTGCACAATTATATATTGCAAAAAGAGCCTGGGGGGCAAACACATGTTTCACCCAGAAGAATTTACTCCTATTAAATTTCATAAATGGGACTTTTTCTGTCCTTTGAATTCCAAGTGTGCCTTTTTTCTGTGACTAAAATGACCTTTTTCTCTGACATTCTTCCATTTCTTTTTCCATGCCTGCCCACACCCTTCCATTTCTTTCTCCCCCCCAAATTTACAAATATAACTGTAGAAAGTAGATGCTGGTGGGGAGGTCAGAGCTTCCCTGGGTAATTTCTTTATTACTTTACCTACTTATTTTCCAAAGTGATTAAATCAAAAGTTTTATGAGTCACGGGTTGTTCTTTCTTTTACTCCCTGCTCAATCCCCCAGCAATGCTGGGACTCTTTCACACCTGAAAAATAAGTCAGAATATGAAATGCTGCACTGGGAACACCACACTTTTCATTTCAATTATCCCACTACCAGACCTGCACCAAATTACTGTGCCAGGTGCCCCCAGCTACACAATATTTAGCAAACAGATCAGGTGGGAACAAGGCAGAGTGGGGGAAGTTTCCTGTTCTTGGTGTAATGGTCATGAATCTGGATTTATTGAAATTATTTGTGACTTTTTTGTGCTGATTCTTTCATAAAAGCGGTGAGGCTGTGCAAAAGGGGACTCAACAGCTGGAGACTTCTAAGCAGCAGCATAAAAACTGTGTAAAAAGCACAGAGGGATTTGGATTTTTTTTATAAAGTGAATCAGACGAGGTTCTTCCGTGGCATAATAAATCTGAAATAGTAGTGGGTGTTTTGCAGAGTAGAATTTGCACGTGGGCAGGTTACACTTACACACTGGGGGTATTTAAACTCGCGGAGTTACAATTTTTATGTAAAACTTTACTCCAAAGTGACAAAACACCCGGAGCAGAGAAATGCAGAGAGACACTCGGAGATCAGGAATCCCCCAGCCCGCTGCCTTCCTTCTGTAGGAAATGTGCTGGCCCCAGGTGACCGCTGTGTCCCAGCACCAGGCAGCCGAGCGACGGAGCGCTTTGCTGTGCCCCCAGAGGTGCCCGTCCCTGCTGCCCCTCAGCCCCTGCCCGGCGCAGCCCCTCGGGGCAGCTCCAGCCTGGCCGGCTGTGCTGGCCCCATGGCACAGCGGGTTGATCTCGGCCGAGAGCGTGGCCGGGGCATCTCCATCTACTCTCTCCGCTGTTGTTTGGGCTGCTGCTCCACCTTCTCCCGGGGCCGGGCTCGGCACGGAGCTCTCTGCCACACTTGGGGCTCCCAGGTGTTGGCATCTGACCCGTTTGCTTCAAACAGCAGCTCTGGCTGGGTTCAACAGCTCCTGCTCCGGGAGCCTTCCCTGCCTCGGCACAACGTTATTGCAGCATTGGCAATGTTTAGTAAGCAACTACTACAAAGGATTTTCCCTTTAGGCTTTCGGAAATAAATGTATTTGCTGCTCAGAGAAGAGGCTGAAAAATATGATGTATTGTTTTCCTATTGCAAAAATGCTTTTCCAACTTAAATAGCAGGGTGAAGTTGTCTGGAAAATTGCCTTAATTCTTCTTCATGGAATCACAGATTGGTTTGGGTTGCAAGGGCCCTTCAATTAGCTCATCTTGCCAGAGCACCCTGGGCTGGTGGAAGGTGTCCCTGCCCAGGGCAGTGGTGGCACTGGGTGGGCTTTGAGGCCCCTCCCAACCCAAACCAGTCTGGGATTCTGGGATTTCTTTTTTTCTGTAGAATTTAGATCTGATCAGTAGCACTGAGTTTCAGATAAAGACTTCGTGGCACAAAGGGTGGGAGGGGAGAACATTTATAACTGTGGAGAATCATCATAACCCACCTTACACTCGCTTTGTTCTTAATTATCCCAGAACTTTGAGCTCCTCCCAGCACAACCAGGAGCTAAAAACACTGAGAGTCCCCTCTGTCTGTCACTGATGAGGTTGGATGTGGTGCCACTGATGCCCCGTGCTCTGCGTTCCAGGGAAGGGCTGGTTTGGGGTGTGCAAGGAAATCCCTTCCTGTGCCCAGAGCTCTCAGTTCAGAGTGGCATTTCCATTGTACTCGAGGAAACCCAAATCTACAGAGAAGAGGCACCTTCACACAAACCCAGCTGCAGGAGGAGGTGGTACAGAGAAGGGGGCTGAGGGGATGCACTGGGGACAGGGTGGGATTCACCTGTGTGGCCATCAGAGACCTTCCCTTCGTCCTGGCTGGAGACTCCCCACCCTGCCCTGCTCCCGGTGTCCCTGTGTCCCCTGTCCCTCTGCCCTGGGAGACCGAGGGAGACCTCACTGCAGGGACAGCACCCAGGGAATGGATCAGAGCACCCAGCTCTGATCTCTGCTCTGTGGGACCAGGGACAGCACCCAGGGAATGGATCAGAGCACCCAGCTCTGATCTCTGCTCTGGGGGACCAGGGACAGCACCCAGGGAATGGATCAGAGCACCCAGCTCTGATCTCTGCTCTGGGGGACCAGGGACAGCACCCAGGGAAGGGCTGGAGCTGTGCCAGGGCAGGCTCAGGGGGGATCTCAGGGAAAGGCTCTTCCCCCAGAGGGTGGTGGGCACTGCCCAGGCTCCCCAGGGCAGTGGGCACGGCCCCAAGGCTGCCAGAGCTCCAGGAGGGTTGGGATGATGCTCTGGGGCACAGGGGGTGACTCTTGGGGATGGGGCTGTGCAGGGCTGGGGGTTGGACTGGGTGGTCCTGGTGAGTCCTTCCAGCTCGGCATGTCCTGGGGTTCTGTGACCTTTGGGAAATGGCTCAGCCTGGTGCCCTGGGACAAGGGCTCTCTGGCATTTAGTGGGTTCTCATTTAGCAGGTTGCTTCTCTCATTGGTAGGTTCTCCCATTTAGTAGGTTCTGTCCTTTAGGAGGTTCTCTCCTGTAGTAGGAATTGTTGGATTTAGAGTGGATGGTTTCGAGTTAAACACGTGTGGAATGGCAATTCCACCTGTGCCCATCCTCAGCCACATCCAGGTGACAGACTGCTCCTGCCGTGGGCTGTGCACTTTCCCTTGTCCCTCCACATGGGACACCCGTGTTCCTGCAGTGTTCCAGAGGTTCCCTGAAGTCAAGAAGCAGAGTTACCTTGTGCTGCCCTTCCCCTTGAGCCATGAAAAGCTCCCTGCACTGGGAGCTCTTTACTGGTGTCATCAGGAAAACAAAACGATCCTGCACACCCTGCTGCCTCTCCGCTGCCTTTATGGCACATCCAAAGGGGGCTGGATGCTTGCTCCTGAAAGGCTGAGTGCTCCGTGTGTCGCAGGGAATGCCAGTGGTCATTAGTGCTCTGTCACAGTTACATTTTCCTGCTCACCGAGTTCTTTTAGGAGCCACTAATCTTTGCTTTTCCTATGGAAATGCAAGTGCCTATTAGATCCCCCAGTTGTTTCCAGGATTTATGCTTTGTAGCCATATTTGAGACCTTTTCCATGCCTGTCCCTCTTCAGTCCCGTTCAAGCTCGCAGGCTCCATGTTGATGTTTCCTTCCTAGTGTTGGGCTGTGAAACAAATCTTGCCATATTTGTGATATTTCCTAATTCAACATCACCCCCTGCCTGCCTGGGGCAGTTCTCTGATCAGTTTTTCCCTTCCCAAGCCACATCTCTGATAGGACTTATGGCCTTATTGATAGTGAGGTAGAGCAGCTGTCCTGGAGAGCCTGTCCATGGACATCTTCCACACCTTGTAATCTGAACTTCTCCCGGAGAAGAGGAAACCACCCATCCTTCTGCCTGGAACCACGCACAGATATTTCTGCTCTGTCATTCCGAGGTGCTCGTTGCCAGCTCCGACCATTCCCATCCCATCCCTGATACAGATGGTCATTGAGTCAGGACGTTTTTCATCTCAGATTCCTCCTTGCCTTTTCCAAGACATTCCCATTTATCCGCCTGGTTTCTCCTGCAGGGATCCCCCTGGCTGCTGTATGTTCACGCTGCCTTCAGGCCACGCTTCAGCAGAAAGGGAATCAAAAGGACTATGAAATAAGGCCCCTGTGCTGGGAGCAGAATTCTTGAACTCTTGTTTTTTGGCTTAGCTGGCTCAGTCAACTTTTAATCATCAGATATTTCTTAACGCAGTTTCAACTTGGTTCATCCCTGTTAATTATTCAGCACCTTGAATTAGACCTTCTTCCTGCTCTCTGGCAAAGAAAATGGGAAAACAGAGCTAAGACTGCAGTTTCGGTCTCTCTTTACTCATTGTTTGTTCATTCCATGCAGAATTAATCCATAAGAGCATAAAGTGTGAGCTGAATTCCGTAGGGATTTGAATCATATATTGTATATCCTGATGAAATATTGATAATTTTTAGTCAGATTTTAGTATCTTGGGCTGCTTCTCCTCAGTCTTCAGGGTGGTGGAGACACAGATCCAAGTCCTGGAGGATAACCCAAGTCATTTGGCATTGATTTGATAACCCGGTGGAGCCCCATTGCTGGGAGTGGCACCTGGGCATGTGGTGAACGTGGTGGTGGGGCTGGCTGATGGTTGGACTCGATGATTTAAATACTCACCTTGTTCTGAACCTTCTGGGAGTTTCACCCTGAGAGCCAGAACCAGACCTTCTCCATGTGAGTCCTGAACGGAGCTGCTTATGAATGGGAAAAGAGCTCCCAGTGTGATACCAGTAAAGATTTATGGGAATCTTTGGCCAGTTTTATCAGCACATTAATTCCATTCCATTACATCATTCAAGCCATGAATATTTAACTGAGCATTACTCAGAATTGCTCCTTTCCTCGTCCACCTCTATAAAATGACCCCACATAAAAAATAGAATGAAGCTTTCCCTAAGAAAAATACGAGTAATTGCATGGAAGAGCTAAAAATAGCTGATGGAAAATCTCTGTTAATGTTCCACTGGGGACCTTGGCAGTGCTTCGTGTTGTGACGGAACCCCAATTAATGGGAATTAATCTGCCCCCACGTCAGTGTTAGTTTATGGATTGATCCAGTAGGTTGGGAAAGAACGATGAAACCAGGGCTGGGACACACCTGGGTTGAGACACACCTGGGCTGGGACACATCTGGGCTGGGACACACCTGGGCTGGGACACACCTGGGCTGGGACACATCTGGGCTGGGACACATCTGGGCTGGGACACACCTGGGCTGGGACACATCTGGGCTGGGACACACCTGGGCTGGGACACACCCGGGCCTCCTGCTGGGTGTTCCCAGAGCTCCCAGGGAGCAGCAGGAATCCCGTATTTTACTGGGCTTGAAGCCCTGCTGCCCCTGCTCCTGCACAGCAGCACTTCTGGGGCTGGGCACGTTATTTGCCCGTTTGAGCACCCGGAGCGGAGCTTTGCCGGCAGTGAAAGCCCAGCCCAAGCCCAGAAGCACTTGGTATTTCAGGGCACAGCAATTAAGGCTGTGCTAATTCTTTGATTAGGATCTGCTGACCTTACGAGGCCTCTGAAATGCCTCTCGTAGTCCACACTCAGTGACTTCATTAATTATTTTTATCCTCTCTTTTTACCAAACCCAGTGTGGAGTTCAGACCACTTTGGTCTGCCGGGGCTTAAAGAGAAACTTGCTCCAGTGGGAAAACCCCCTTCCAGTTTTGTCATGGAAACAAAGGCAGGGATTGATTTATTAACTTTGAACTTCATTGAATTTGAAGCTCAGAGCAGCCCAGGGCCTGGCCCAGGCCTTGAGGGGTCAAACCACTCTCGAGTTACAAAAACAGTGATCACAAATGTATAAATCTGCCTCAAAAAGCCACTTTTAACATTCTATTTCATTTCAATCACTTACAAATATAAAAGGAGACATTTTCCCTGAGAAACCACACAAAATTCTACCAGGATTCTGTTTGTACTAAAATAACAGTTTGTTTTTAATTCAAGAACTTTAATTAGTGTCTCAAGGATGGAATATATTGTTCAAATTTGCATCAGCAGCATCAAACCGGTGTCATTCTTTTTACCAGGACAGTGTCATCGCAGCCTCATTTTTATCCAAACAAACCCTGAGTGACACTTTGCAAGTTAAAATCTCACCTGAGGTATTTCCTGATCTCCTGCAGGTCGATGCACAAACTGACCCAGCTGGAGAGGCTCGATCTGGGCAATAATGAGTTCTCGGAACTGGTAAGAAATGCACCTTCCCTGGAGAGCTGTGGGTTTGGGTGCTCTGGGGAGGCTCCGCTGCGCTGTGGCCGTGGCTGGGGGACACGTGGCTTTGTGGCACACGAGGCTCCTCAGGGGGGTGTTGGTGCCAGAAGAGGCTTCACCTCCATCGGCAGCTCAGGCCAAGGCCACGGGGGGTTCTCCCTCTGGGCAGGTTGTCACCCCTGGGCTGCTTCGCTGGGGCTGAACTGAGCCTCTCGTGGGAAATCCGTGTGTCAGTTATGTATTCATCTCTTAATATCCCTTGTTATATCACTGATGGGCCAAACATCAGAAATTGCTATTAGCGAGTGTTAGGAATTGCTGTGAGCAATTATCAGAGCAGCTGTGGCTGCCCCTGGATCCCTGGAAGTGTCCAAGGCCGGGTTGGCACCCTGGGCTGGTGGAAGGTGGCACCGGGTGGGCTTTGAGGTCCCTCCCGACCCGAACCACTCGGGCACTCTGTGATTCCAGCAGAAGTAAGTTTTGGACTCCAAAGGAGTTTCTGTCCCTAACTGCCCCCCAAGATGGGAATTAAGTTCAGTGAGATTCAAAGCTTCTGAGATCCAAAGTTTTGGGAATTTTCCCTTGTGTCAGTGTGGCCGATAATGGAGCTGCTGTTCCCTCTGGGGGTGTTTGTAGCACAGGGGCAGGAGCGGGCACAGCCGCAGTGTGAGGGTTCAGGTGAGCTTTGGAGCGTGCCTGTTGGGAAGGATCAGCCCCTGCCTGCGTCTGCAGGAGCTGGGAATGTGTCAGAGCAGCACAACTCAGCACGGCTGCTCTCCCGTCCTCTCTGGGACCCGCAGTGCCAGGGGTACCCAGGAGAGCCTGGCAGGACAGGGAGAGCTGCTCCCCAGAGCCCTGGGGGAACAGGAGCAGGGATTACCGGCCTACAGGGGTGACATTTCCTGCAGCTTTAGTTCAAACTGAGAAAATCCCCCTGCAAACAGCTGTGGAAATGACACCTGGCAGCGGGGAGCTGTAGCCAAGTTTTACATCTGTTTTATGGGCGGCCGAGCTGCTCCTCCTGCCGTGGCTCCAGCCCGGGCAGAGCCGGCTCCTTTCCTCTGGGCAGGGGGAATGCAGGGGTGACTCAGGCTTCTCATTACAGTTTGTACACAGGTAAACACAGTGACGTTTTCAGCAGAGGTGTGTGGAGTTTTAATGGCAGGAAATACACGTGTGCTGGGTTCTGAGTGTCTCCTTTGGGGGGGTTGGATTTGTAGTCTGTGTTTTGAAAGACTTGGACAACATTGTGCTTTTATCCACTGTAGCAGAGCGAGCCCAAGAGTGACAAACCAGGACAGGGGGGCCCATCCTGCTGCCAGGACCAGCCTCCTTGAGTTGGCTCATTTTTAGGAAGCTGGTCCACAAAGGTGGGAACCAGAATCAAAAGCCAGGAGCAAAATGGGCCAAGAGGCAAAGGAACACCAGAAATGTCACAATAATGGTAAACTCTAATCCATGCTCCAGGAATTTCACATCAAACTATGTCCAGCACAGGAATAGGCTGTTCCCTCTGAGCAAGGTGTCTGTTAATGAGAGGAATTTGAAAGCAAATTAAAGTTGAGAGGGGAAATTATGATTATCCATAATGACCTGAGTCAGTGAACACTCCGGAGGGATAAAGAAACATTAATCAGCACAGGAACAAATAGTATAAAATGACCATTAATCAGTTTAGCCTGGAAATGAGAAGTGGGTTTAATCATTAAAGGACAACAGAATTTCACTAGAATTAGCAGAGGCAAAATAAATCATCTTTAAAATGTTAACTAATAGGTTTTTAATGGAAACACTCCATGTGGCAACGTGGAGAACTGAGGGATTGAGCTCTGCTGCTGAGCAGGTTTATTGGTACCCGATGAGGCTTCAGGAGCTGCTCCCACCTGGAGAAGTGAAAAATCGCATTTCTTAGGGGAATGACAACACTCCGAAGCACTCCGCTCACCTGGGATAATGAGAGGTCTCTCCTGGGATGCTGGGCAGGGATATCTGTTCTGGCTGTGCTGGGCTAATTCCAGGGCAGTTGTCCCCAGGCCTCTGAAGTGCTGGAGCCCCGTCCAGTCAGGACCACATGGAATATTTAGTGCCAGTTTGCGGTCTGAAGAAAATCTCTGCAACTCGACAGAGGAAAGGCAGGCTGAGAGCCTTGGTGTGCTGTGGGAGTGTTTCTTGGGAAGGGAAACACCGCCTGGGCTGAGAGCTGGGAGCAGAGTTACTGGGAGCAGAGTTACTGGGAGCAGAGTTACTGGGAGCAGCTGGGAGCGGAGGACTCCGGGTTCTCCCGGCTCCAAGGAGTGAGAAGTGACCTGGGAGTTGGCTGGTTCCGCTGCCCTCCCTGGGCTCCTGCAGTGCTGGACAGGGCACAGCGGGGAAGGTCCCAGGCTCTGGCCGGGGTGTCACCCCTGCAGGGACAGCTGCACGTGTCACCCCTCCTGACAAGTCCTCTTTGTCTCGTCGCTTTTCCAAAGGGGCCGTAAATGTTACGGGGTTTGCAGAAGAGCACCAGGGCTCCAGTTAAACGGAGAGAGTGTTCTTGCCATTAAATACCTGAAAAGCTGGTGTGGGCTATGAGAAAACAAAGGAAAGAGGAGAGGGAATCTTTGTTTTACGCAAATATTGCTTCAGATTTAACTAAAAAAAATGCTGTTATATTTAACCGTCCATAATTATCTCTTTTTTCCTCAGCCTGAGGTTCTTGAACAAATTCAGAATCTCAAGGAGTTGTGGATGGACAACAATTCTTTGCAAGTGCTGCCTGGGGTATGGACATTTATTCTTTGTAATGGAATTATTTGTGATACAAGGACCTACTTACCTGGCAGGAAATGTGCATTTTCTTGGCTGGGGGCTCATCCTCCTTCACAGAATCATTACCAATTATCCAGAAATAAGAGTTATGTGATAATGTCTACATTTCAACACAAAAGCTTCACCTCCTTGGTGGGGCTTCCAGTCAGAGGTGGATTTTGAGCGAATATCCCTTGGATCCACATCCAAGTGGAGAAATAATATAACTGTATGACCAGGAACTCAAATTTCCAGCAGATTTAATGAATCTGGAACACATTAGTTAGAAACAGAATTCATGTGATAACATCTAAATATTCAACCCAGAAAAGATTCATCGGTGAGATGGGAATTGTGGGTGAATATCCCTTGGATGTGTATCCAGATGGGGAATTAATGCAGCTGGGTGGCCAGGAGCTCCACCTTGCAGCAGATTTGATGGAGCCGGAGCACACTAATTAGCGGGGGGTGTTTGATGTGGTGCAGCTGCTGGAGGGGAGGCTGAGCCCTCCCTGGCCCTGCCTCTGCTGGAGGTGCTGCGGGCCGGTGTTTGTGTCTGATCCGCTTGCACAGGGAGTGTGTCTGCCCGAGTGACTCTTCCTCACGTGCTATTAAGTCTATAGGGAAGCTAAAGCAGCTCGTGTACCTGGATGTGTCCAAGAACAGGATCGAGACTGTGGACTTGGACATCTCGGGGTGCGAAGGGCTCGAGGACCTCCTGCTGTCGTCCAACATGTTGCAGCAGCTGCCGGACTCCATCGGTGAGCAGAGCTCGGGGATTCTGAGAATTTGGTGTATTTTGTATTATATGTGGGTTTAGGATCGTGGCATGAGGAATCACAGTAAATCCCAAGGGATTCAATGGACCATCTGTGTGTGGACAGTCCCTGAAGCCCATTTTGTAAAGTCAGGAGCAAAACTCCAGGGGTAGAAGGTACTGATTATGCTGGTTTGCTGTTTTAAGGAGAACGGGCAAAGAAGGCTGTCACTGGTCTAAATTTGGAAGGAAAGTATGAGAGTGATGGGGGCAATTGCTGCTCTGAGTTACAGAATAAAAAGGAAATAGAAAGGAAATCATTCAAACTATTCATTTTCTTTCTGTGACTGTTTTACATGCACAGAATTCCGGAGTTATTCAGGATGCAGAGCCATTCTGGAAGCCAAGTGCTGTAGGCACATCTGGAGCTTTCCTTTCAAGCTTGATCCCTCCTATCTTCTTTTCCCTTTCCCTTTGGACATGCAACTGTTAAATCCCCCAACTTCCAACCATCCTAGCCCAGATTGCAAGGAGTGTTGCTGATGGACAGTGCTGGGTGTCTCCTGCTCTCTGCCATGCTGGGTCCCCCCTCCCTCCCTCCCTCCTTGCAGGGGCTCTGCTGCCTGGGCTGGCTTTGCAGAGGGAACTTCTCTGGGCACCAGGAAGAAATCCTTTGGCAATGGCACACTCTCCCACTCGGACAGATTCAGTTCCCATTCCCAAAGTCCTGCTGCTGGGTGGGCACAGAGTTAGCAGGAGTAAAGCATTTGGGAGGAAATAAACGGCCATTTATAGTTATTTCTTTATATATTTAATAGTCCTCTCTAAGAAAGAGTCTTTTTCAGAGGAGAACTTGCTGAAATTCTCTTTGGTGGAACTTTGTCTCTTACATGAAAATCTTGTTGACATTTCTTGGAACGTGTTGGGCTTTAAAATGTTTTTAGCAAAAATGGAATAGAAATGAGTGCCTGGTGTCCCTTTTAATTCTATTTTTCAGTTGCTTCAGCTTCCATATGGTCACATACTGTTTCTCTCTATATTATTAATTTATTAATAATATATTTAATTTATATTCGTAATTGGTTTATAATATCTTTATAAGGTTAATTTATATTATTCCGAAGAATTAATTACAAATAAACATTGAGAAAATGCTATTTGAGTATATCCAGAATTCTGTCAGGGCAAACCCAGCTTTTAAAACATTAAGAACTTCCAGGAAGTGAAGGTCTGGCCCAAGCTCTGTTTCCAGCCCTGTAAAACAGTGTTTTCCCCATTTTTTCTGCCTTGTTTTTGTTCCACACTGGGAATGCTGCAGTTCTTGGGAAGTATTACTGGGATATTTGATCCTTGCTTTCATGGGCAGAGTTAAGCCCACCTGGCCTGGGTTTGTGGCTGCCCCTCCTTTCAGGAGGCTCCAGAAACACCACATTCCCTGGAGATGGCTCAGGAATTGCCTCCAGGCAATAGGACTGGCATTGGATTCATTAATAAGGAAAAAAAATCATTAATAAAGAAAATTATCTCTTGAGGCATTAATAGAGAATTAGTGGAGATACTCTTCTGTTTATTGCTCTTTATTTTTATAAAGATATCGTTCTTTTATTAGTATTTATATTCTTATCTATTTTACATTGTTTTTCAAGGCCACAACAATACACTTATTCTTCCTCTTGCAGTCCAGCTCAGCATTTAATCAGGCCTTTATTTTGCTTAAAGGTGTCCTAGACACTGATACTCTCTCCAACCCAGCTCTGAGCCGTTCACAGTTAGAAACTGCTGGGTTTTGGCACGGGGGAGATGACAGCAAATACTGATGTTTGTTATTTCTGCCCTGCTCTGCAGGGCTGCTGAAGAGACTGACGACCCTGAAGGTGGATGACAACCAGCTCACGATTCTGCCCAACGCCATTGGCAAGTGAGTGGGACATGGGGTGGTTTTCAACACTCACCGACCTGTGCTTTCCCTGCTGCTTTTTTCAAATGGAAAACAAGGCAGAGGTACCCTGCATTATAAAATAATTCCGATTTTACAAGGAAATTTTCAAATGATTTCAAACTGCTGCCTAACAGCCGTTTGGAGCACCACTGCTGTGGATTTGCACTGGCGTGAGCGATGAAAAGGCAAAACATCCCAAATTTTCCAAGAAAAAAGCTACTTTTCTGTGTGAATCACTCGCAATTTAGATGATTAGAGCAGCAAAAGTAGGAGGAACAGGAGGATTTGGGGAATATGTCTGTTCCCATGGCAACGGGCAGGCCGGTGTGGGAAGGAGATGCAGCAACCCTGTTCTTGTGGAGACTTCCTAAAATATTCCAGTGACCTCAATGGAGAAGCCACGAGGATTTCCTGGGAATGGGGCAGGGTCCTGTCACCGGTTCCCTCCTGCTCTCCCGGCTCAGGGGACACCATCCCTGCCTTGTCCTGCTCTGCCTCTGGAGCTCCTTGCCCCCAGACTCTGCCACCCTTGGGCTGATGCCAGGCTGTTTCCAGGACGGAGTCAGGCCGTGGTTGGTGCCCTTCCCCATGGCACGTGTCCCTTCGTGCAGACGGTCTCTGTAACACTGCTGGTTTTGTAGAGCGCTTCCTGCCCTACCTGTTCTGCCCCTGAAACTCTGTATAAACTGATATTTGGGAAAAAAACCAAGTGAGGATTCCTTGTCCCTGGCTGCCTTCCCCAGAGTTTCCATCCTGCCCCTGGCACAAGGGCTGGTGCCGCAGGGACAGAGCTGTGCCAGGGAGGCCAGGCTGGGCATCAGGAGGTCGATGTGCCGCACACGTCCTGTAGCGACCATTCCATGGAATCGCAGCCTGGCGTGGCTTGGAGGGACCCCAAAGCCCACCCAGTGCCATGGGCAGGGACACCTCCCACCAGCCCAGGGTGCTCCAAGCCCCGTCCAGCCTGGCCCTGGACGCTCCCAGGGATCCGGGGGCAGCCGCAGCTGCTCTGGGCAGTGTGGGAATGTGCTCCCAGCGTTCCTGCCAGGCCGGTGCCCGTGCTGTGCGCACCCCGAGGGCCCCCCAGGCTGTTCCCCCCATCCCCAGCCCTGCAGGGCCGCTCATGGTGTTCCCCGCTTGCAGTTTGTCCCTGCTGGAGGAATTCGACTGCAGCTGCAACGAGCTGGAGGCGCTGCCCTCCACCATCGGGTACCTGCACAACCTGCGCACCTTGGCCGTGGACGAGAACTTCCTGCCGGAGCTGCCCAGGGAGGTGAGCGGGGGGCAGAGTCCGGGGCAGCCCAAGCCTGGTCAGCCCTGAAGCAATGGCCGGGGGGAGCCCTGATGTGCTCAGTGGTAAAACTGAGGAGTAAAGGAAGAAACTGGGAATGTCCTTGTGGAGAGCAGAGTAACCCGGGATCCCCGAGGGGGCTGTTTTCTGACGGAGTCTCTATTTTCTGCTCTTTGGCCCTTCCACTAAAGCCCCAGCTCAGCCGCTGCTGCCGTGAGAAGTGATGCTGAATGTCACCAGAGTCAGGGCTCTCACCTTTGGCCTCTTCTTCCCGCAGATTGGAAGCTGTAAAAACGTCACAGTGATGTCCCTGCGCTCCAACAAGCTGGAATTCCTTCCTGATGAGATTGGGCAGATGCAGAAGCTGAGGGTGTTAAACCTGAGTGATAACAGGTACAGTTGACATCAGTTTTTTTAAGCCAATTTAAGCATTCATTTTTTTAAGAAAAATTAAACTATTCTTTTTAGGTATTTTTTTAAATTGCATTTCTATACAGTGTGTTTTAAAATAGAAGTATATAGAGAGAATTGTATTAAAAAATAATGTGATTGCAATTTACTTTATTTAAACTACAAGGAAAGGATCCTGAGAGGTTTTTTTAATCTTTATGGTTTGGTCTTAATTCCAGCGGCACTAAACAAAAAGTGAAATGGGACCAAGCTCTGGGTCTTGGTGTGGTCTTTTCAGTAGGTTAAAAGCCATTTGCTTCTTTTATGGCCTGCTGTTTCCATGCAGAAATGTGATATGTGGCTTTAAAATTGCTCATAGGTTTGTACTATTTAATGATTAAAAAATCTGATCTGTAGGGAACTTCGTGAGATTTACCCATGAGTGAAACCCAGGTTTTCGGGGCAGTGCCACCGGTGGGGGTGAATTCCATCTCCTCCCCACTCATTGCCCTCCCCACTCAGTCAAAACCAGGGGAAGGGCTTCCCGCCCCTGGGTCTCCTTTGCTTTCACAGTTTCATTGTTGAGATAAAAATATGGTGAGCATAAAATATAAACCATAAAACGAAGTCTGTAAAAACCCTGTCATGTATTTATTTAAAATCACTTGTTTAATTCAGTTTATTTTCTACATTGCAACTGTGTGTCATAAGATCCATCGTGGCTGGACCAGAAGGGAGAGTTAAACTTGAGTGTGGTTTGTGCTGGGACTCTCCAAATCCCAGAATCAGGAGATGGCTTCAGGCTGTGCCGGGGGAGGTCGCGCTGGGTATTAGGGGAGACTTCTTGGTGGCAAGGGTGGTCAGGTTTGGAAGGGGCTGCCCAGGGCAGGGGTGGATCCCCATCCCTGGGGGATTGACAAGCTCCCACACAGCCTGGGGGAGCCGGGAGCACGCACAGCTCTGCAGAACAGCCCCGCTGCGATGGGAACGGCCTCTGAATTCCATAAGGGAGACGCTTCCAAGGCTTTGCTGCGTGGAGACAGCGGTGCAGTGCTTGTGAGGGGCTCATGTCCCACAGATACACGGGGGTGTGAAGGACGCTGCAGCAATGGTGCTGTGCTGGTGGAGGCACAGAGCGTTTGCCACAGCAGCTCGTGGCAAAGGAGCACCTGGTTCTCCTGAGCCTGGAGCTGACGTGTCCTTGAGAGCCTTTGTTTCCCCACGGTGGGGTTGGCTGACTCAGGAAAAGGGCTTTTCGTCTTTCCTTTTTGCCAAGCCACATTTAGGTGTTGTCTCTAAGGCCCTCTGCTCGGTCCGTCTCTCCCACCTCCCTCCAGCTCCTTCAGCTCTGGACAAAAGCTGGGAGAACATGAGGCAGGCTGTGTGTTGGGACAGAGCAGGGTCAGGTGGGATATTGGGAAGGTGGGCAGGCCCTGGCACAGAGTGCCCAGAGAAGCTGTGGCTGCCCCTGGATCCCTGGAAGTGTCCGAGACCAGGCTGGAGCACCCTGGGCTGGTGGAAGGTGTCCCTGCCCATGGCAGGGGTGGATGGGATGGGCTTTGAGGTCCTCCCAACCCAAAGCAGTGTGGGATTCCAGGAGGACTGAGCAGTGAACCTGCCCCAGACAGGATGAGTTGGGGGGAAAACATGAACGAATGTTCCACAAACATCTCGATGTCGTTTCGCGTTCCCACATTCAGATCACTTTTAGGAAATGTGTTCAAATGTCTAATTAAAATGCTATTTTTTTTACTGTTTCATTTAATTTTGTCATTTAGGTTCACCATGAATATTTATGTTATTTTAATCTTTTGTCTGGCATTTCGACAAAAGTGAATTTTCCATGATCTCAGAGCGGTTCTGTTCCAAATCTCCAGTGTCCAGTGAAAGGAGTCCTGGGAGCTGCACTGAGTCTTCCCTCCAGGTCTCCCTGGCACCAAGGGTTTTTCTGCTTTCTGAGTTAGAGGTGTCATTTTGGCTGCATTTTGCCAAGGCAAAGTGTCAGTGTCTCCTCAGTACCTGAGGGTGTGATGGCAGCACTTTAGATTCCAAATGTCACCCTTAATGTGGATTGCCCTTAATGAAAAACTGTATTTTAGTAGAAAACAAGAGAAAAAAGCTATGAAATTGTAGCCATTGCAGCACTCTCAGGACAAACATCCTGCAGACAAATCTTTGAACAAACGATTGTAGAAGTGAAGGATTCACATTGTTCCATTATTATCTTTCGCAGACTGAAGAATTTACCCTTCACTTTTACCAAACTCAAAGAACTTGCAGCTCTGTGGCTTTCTGACAACCAGGTAATGCCTTCAGTGTTCATATTTTCCTTGTTCAAGGGGTCATGGCAAGGGCTGTAAATGAAACCTGTCATTTAATCCCTGGTTGCAGCAGAGCTTTGGAAGTGTTTTCTCCCAGCCCAGCCTTGTACTCTGACATCAAGCTGTAGGTCCTGCTGGCTGTCCTGTATTGACTAGGAGAAACCACCTTGGCAGGATTTGTTTCACCTGGATAAGCTCCTCTGTCCTTACAAAAGTAGGAAATAAAGGGCAAAAGTAGCAAGAGAATAGTTTTTAAACAGAAATTCAATTTCTAAGGCTTTGTTACCAACCTTGTTAGTGGTTTGTCCCATCAGTAACAACCTGGCTGCCTCTGTTCTTGTCTTCCTTTTCCCTTTTCCCGTCCATTCTCCCATTCCTGGGGATTTTAAACTCCATAAAGCCAAAGGCAGTTTGAATGTGTCAAAGATGCACAGGACCCCCAAGTCTTGGTTTGGAGAAAACTCACTTGTGTCCCTTTTAAATCTGAGAGTGCCTTTCTTTGTCTGAGAGCTTTGGTTTTAACTAGAGAGTCTTTAGGGTTCTATTTTAAAGCAAATTATGTAACATGAACACTGAGAAATGCAACAGTTCAACCAGCAGCTGAGCACTAAAATAAGTCTGAAATGTACATTTACTTTTATAGCTGAGCCAAAAATGTGAAAGCTGAAGGGAGGGGTAATAGAAAATTATGATTAAATTTTAATGTGTTAAATTAGGATTCTTGGGTTTTTTCACTCTAATTTCCATTAAAGAACCAACATTGCATGGCTGCTCAGCCCAGCACAGAACAGCCACTTCCTTTCAAATAGACAACGTTTTCCAGCATTTGGGCTTTGGTGTAGGATGGATTAATTTCCATTCCATGGAGCGTGACAGTCACTCCTGGTGTCACATTAGAATAAATCAATAGTAAAACCTCATTAGCTGAGGTAAAACACAACATCTGAACTCAGAGCATTCTGTGTATGTTCTCCAGTATCTTGCACCAGGTTTACTCTCAGAATAGGCAACTACTGTGAATTTACTCCTCCATCATTAATTAACTCCTCGTTAGCTCTGGCTTAAACTGGATCCCAGCCGTGGTTGGGTTTTTTTACATAAAATGTAAAAAAAAAAACCAAATTAAAAAAATAAAAGAGATAAAATCATCTGATGAGATTTAAATCATATTTTACCTTTAAAATTAACAGCACTCTCATTAATAGCTATTTAACATCCCATTTAAATCTTCTTGGAAATTCCTGAGTTTTATTTGTAGTATTTTTCCCAGCTGGGAGTTTTTCTCAATCCTCTAACTGGAGACAGAGGACTCTGCTGTGGGTTAACTGGGCAGGGACAGAGCTGTGCCCTGACCCTCCTCCTGCCTCAGCTTGGAGCATCCCGTCCCTATTGCCGGTGTGCTGCTCATCCTGGTGGGAATGACAGGAGCTGCAGAGGGGGAATGGGAGAGGGGACTGGGAATGACAGGAGCTGCAGAGGGGAGCAGTGGGAATGGGGACTGGGAATGACAGGAGCTGCAGAGGGGAGCAGTGGGAATGGGGACTGGGAATGACAGGAGCTGCAGAGGGGAGCAGTGGGAATGGGGACTGGGAATGACAGGAGCTGCAGAGGGGAGCAATGGAAGGACAGGCATTTCCACCTCTTCTTTTAGTTCGTAGGGAGTTTCTCTTCACACCGAACTGCAGCTCCCCTTGTATTGCCGTTTGTCAGCAGCTGAATCCCACGTCAGCTCCCACCCTGAGTAACTGGTGTGGTTTCCCTCTGCAGTCCAAGGCTCTCATCCCGCTGCAGACGGAGGCACATCCCGAAACCAAGCAGAGAGTGCTCACCAACTACATGTTCCCCCAGCAGCCCCGCAGTGACGAAGGTAAAAGAGCAGCCCTGCCCACAAGGCAGGAGTGGGGCTTGAGCAGAGGCAGGAGGAAGCCCAGAGGGAGGGTTCCAGTGTGGCTCCGTGTGTCTGGTCACACCAAGCCCGTGGGACACACGGGCATCCCTGTTTTGGCACCCACAGAGCAATCCTGTCCTTCTCAGGCCATCAGATTGCTGTTTGCTAAAGCGCTTTGATCTGCAGAGTGGCTTTGCAGAAGCCATTTGGGTCTGGGGGCTGGCACAGAGGGACCTGTGGGCTCTGCCTCTTGGCCAGACTGGCCCCACCTGGGAGCTGGGGAGGGCCGGCCCCTCGTGGGGGCTCAGGGGTCCCAGCCTGGCTGAATTCAGGCTCCTCACACCACAGCAGTGAATTGGAGTGTCCGTGCTGCCCCTCTGCCCCAGGGCTGCCCCAAAGCCCTATTGCTTTCCATCACTCCCATCCCAGTTTTTACAACAACTCTGGCCTGCTTTCTCACCTCCCGCTCCCGTTGCCCCCCTGGAGCTCTCAAACAATACCCCGAGGTGACGTGGTCAGCTCAGGAAAGCCTCTTTAGATCCTTTCCATGTGTGGTGCCAACTGCTGGCTCCTGTGCCCGTCCCTGCAGACTTCCAGTCGGACAGTGACAGTTTCAACCCCACGCTGTGGGAGGAGCAGAGGCAGCAGCGCATGACTGTGGCCTTTGAGTTTGAGGACAAGAAGGAAGAGGAGGAAAACCCAGGGAAAGTGAAGGTAAGTTCCCTTCGGTCTATTCTGGTACTCACATTTTTGGGACAGGGTCCAATATGCAGGTCTCAATTTGAAGTGTTTTTGTGTTCTAAATGCCCATAACCCTGTTCCTGTTGGGGTTCCAGCTGTGACAACCGTTCTGTCACAAACCAGAATTAACACAGAATGTTGGGAGGCTTTGGATTATTGTCCAACCACCTAGTGCTTTAGAAGATGAGGGGGCAGCAGAGCATGAGGAAGAGTTTGACACTAAAATATATCCAAGGTTGGATGGGGCTTGGAACAACCTGGGCTAGTGGAAGGTGTCCCTGCCCATGGCAGGGAGGAGGTGGGACTGGATGGGATCTGTGTAGGTGCCCCCAGAGGAGCTAAAAGCTCATTGATGGAACCTTCCGAGAACTTCAGGTGAGTCCCTCCCCTGGGTTGCGACAGGTCTTGGGGAGGTTTCAACATGTACATTTTTAGCAGTTCCACCAGACCTTTAAGGGAAAAATGTGCAGGTTAATTTAAATTCTCTCCAGGCAGTAACCACCAACACTGCAGCATTTATAGCAGCAGAGATTATACACAGATTTCCCTTTTTATCTCTCAGAGCTAAAACTGAACTCTCAGCCAAACATATGTTAAGAGAGATTTTCTAATTGGAATTGTTCAATAACTTTTTCCATCAAGAGTTTTGAACTTTGAGAATTCTCTCTTTGGGGTCGGGCTGCTTCTGATGTAGCATTAAACCCCCAGGAATTGTGCTGACAGGGAATTCAGATTTCCTCTGTGATGATAACTCTGGATCAGTGAGGAAATATCTGCATTCCAGTGCTCTCCCTCCCACAGCTGCCAGGAGTTCTGCTGTTCAATACTAATACTCACGGGGACGGGAAACTGCTGAAATCCCTGTCTAGGACTTGTCTGGCTCATCCAAGTCTTCCAGTTGATTTTCCCTGACTAGTTTTTCCTGAGGATTTGCTGGGACTTGGCTTTGGGCCATGAATGGCTCAGACCTGCCCCTTAGACCGTGCTCTGAGTGCTGGGACAGAGCAGCTGCCTGATTAGGCCACCACAAACACCATTTCTTTCAACCTAAATCACCTCGAGCTTCAGGGCTGCTTTCCAGCCTCAATTTCTCTTCTGTTGGAACTCTTTACTAACATATGACACCCCAGCCATGTATCTGAACCTTTGCTGTTCATGTCAGAACCTCCCTCTCTAATGCTCATTCCCCTGTGGTTCAGATTTCTCTGCCAGTGTTTGATATAGTTTTATTTTCCAAATCAATCATGCTTTTCCCTCTGAAATATTCCTACTGACAGGCCATTTTCATTGAAATCCCAAATTACATTTTTCCCACTCCTAAAACAACCTTCTTTTCTTACCTCACCTGCACAGTGAGGTAAAAGCTGCCTTGTGGTAAATGACTCCAAATACTTTATCACGTGGTAAATGTGGAGTGGTTGCACGTTTCACAGCCTTGGAGTTCTGCTGATGCACAGATTGCTCTGGGAAACGTGGAAATTTAAAATGGGGGGGTTTCTGGAAAATCTGTAGGTCTGTCAGTCAGTTAAAGCACTTTTCTCCCTCTCGGGTGGTTTGAGTCTGTTCTCGGGTGTAGGAGAGGAGTAGGATGCACTCGAGTGCCTGTGGGAACATCATCCATCTCTGAGAGCAAATGGCTCCCAGGGGATCAGCTCCTGCTCCCAGCTGCCACCCATAATTCAGATTAATTGAGAACATAAAAAGGAGATCGTTAATGCTGCATTTCCCCCAGCGTTGTTTGGGGAAGGGGGATTGAATATGTCAGCACTCTGTGGCAAAGCGCAGGATTGGCATACAACACTGTCCCAGGGTAAAAGCTGGTGGGGAACCATCCCCAGCCGTTACTTTACGTCCCTGGAATTCCATATAGGCTGAGACAGGGTAACTGAGCACGTTTCAGTCCCAAACCCCGTGCAGGTATCTCTGCGTGCCACCTCAAATTACCCGGGATCGCCCGGGATCCTCGGGATGTGCCCCGACGCCCCAGCAGCGTACCCGTGCTCCGGTTTGCATGCTGTTTGCACTTCGTGTATTCGGGCTTTAACTCTCTTTGTGAACGTCCAGGTTGAAATAAACCTCAAGCGTTACCCCACTCCCTACCCCGAGGACTTAAAGAACATGGTGAAGTCCGTGCAGAACCTGGTGGGCAAGCCCAGCCACGCAGCGCGGCCCGAGGGCTCGGTGCCCGCCACCAGCGACCCGGCCGGCAAGGACAAGTACGAGCACAAGTGGCCCCTGGCACCCAAGGAGATCTCCGTGGAGGTAACGCGGGGCTGCTCGCCCTCCCCACAGCCCCTCTGCCCGCAGTCCCCACGGCACGGCCGGGCTCCCGCTGCCACCTGCGAAGGTCCTTCGCTCCTCGGCTGGGTTGCTGTTCTCCCTCGGTGCTGCTGGATTTTGGGTTGGCACCCACCTAGGCGTGAATTCTGCCGTGGATTTAGGCGGTCATGATGATACGAGCCTTGCGCGTGAGCGGGGACAGGACCCGAGCACCGTCTCCATCTCAGCCTTCAGTCAGTGCGGTCCCGGCTGCGGGCTGTCCGTGGCCAAGCACTCGGTTGTGTCTGGCCCTGCTGGGCCTGCAGGTTCTGCCCCCTGTTAGGAGGAGACACCCCATTAACCTTGTCCAGAGCTAATGAAGCAGCAGGAGAGCTTCTCCCCCTGCAGGGAGCTTTGGATCGGGGTTCCCTGAGCAGTGCCTTCCCAGGAGCTGCAGAATCCAGCTCTCGGAGTATTTGCCAGCAGCGGGTCAGCACAAACAGGGACAAAGTTCCGTTCCAGGATGAATACAGTCATTTAGGAAGCCAAATTCCTAACTCCTGCTGTTACCAAGAGCAAGGACCGGATCTCATGTCGCCATGGACACCCTGGCTGTGTGCAGGCACCCTTCAGAAATAAGGGAAATCTCTTCCCCTGAGAGTTCATAACCTCGGACAGGGCTACAGGAATGCCAGCATTCCTGAAAATATTTACAAAGCCTCAATGTTGAAAAGAAAGAAACCAGGGAAAAGATTCACGTTCTTTTTCACTCCTTTGTTGTCTAACCATTAGGAGAAACTCACTGCCCTTGAAATGTCCCTGTGTCTGGCTTGTTGTGTGTGCAGGAATTGTTCTTCCTAAATCGTCCATGTCTTTAACACAAATGGGCTCTCCTTACCTATTCAGCTGTGGCTGTTCTGTCAGTGCTGTGTGTTTTATTTGCAGCTAAACATTTTCGTTTCTTACAAAATTAAGCACCAAAAGTTTTCCCTTCAAGATGCTTCAGAAGACTTCCTTCAAATCTAGGCACAGTTTCAATCAGCACTAAAATGTTTCAGTTAAATATTTCTTTTAAAGTAAAATATTTCAGTAAAATCAGTCATGTTTTCATCGAAATCTGAGATCATAAATTCCACCCTTATTCCCTTTTGCTCATTAAGTTCTTACTCTGTAAATCTGGGCTTTGAACCGCTTGGGCCAGGAGCCTTGGTGTGTTCTACTCTTGTTGCTGAATATATAGAATTCGTTTTGTGTTATCTAGGTTTTGAACTCGAATCTTCTTCACAGCTTTCTGCTGTGCCATCCACTCATGGCAGTGCAGTTTCCTGCTCCACTGGCTGCCCCAGGCGGCTGCTGCCAGTGCAGTTCCCACGGGGCACTGGAGAGGGGCTTCGTCCTCTGCTGCTGCACCGAGGAGGGGGGCTCCTCATGTCTGAGTTCCCCAGGACATGGTCAAGACTGGTAACACAACTATTTCATCAGGTGGAGAACAGAAACGGGGTGTTCTTGTCCCTCCTTGGACACCCAACAGACACCGGGAGGGTGTTTTGGCTCCAAGCAGGGAGCTGTAAATACTTTTTCCTCTCTTTGGCTTCCTGCAGGAGGGTAAAGACAGGGGAAACTGTAGGAGAAGTGTAATGATTTTGTGAACAATACTGGCCTGATTTCAGTTGTAACACATTAAATAAACCATAATTAAGCTCCGTTTGCTTTTCAGATAATTAGGAGACAGGATTTCAAGCCTCAAGTTAAAAGACAGTGTGAAATTGCAGGTGTGTTCTGGTAGAGCTAAAGGCTGAAGGCGGTTTCCAGTACCAAGGTAATTGAATTTCAGGTGCAATGCTCACTGCTCATCCTCAGACACCAGAGAAGGTGCTTTCTGTTCTGATCTCTTTTGGGTTTTCTTGCAATTAATGTACACATGTCTCTTCCCGGAGCTGTTTCTAAAGAATTAAAGGGGGCATATGGAATGAGTAACCAGCTGTATTTCAAATCCCCTGCACCTTCACTTATAACAAGCAAACCATGTCTTGATTAATCAGCAATTAAAACAAACCTCTTCATTGTTCTAGGTCATTTTGAAACGTGAGTTTTGGGCAAATAGGCGTCTGGGGTAACTTTGTGCTACCTTTCCATGAGAAACAGTGAGCAATACCACAAATCAGCAGTTGAGGTCTTTATAGTTCAAATCAAGAATGTTCTAAGAATATCCAACTTCTCAGGGCGCCCAGAGAAGCTGTGGCTGCCCCAGCCCTGGAGGTGTCCAAGGCCAGGTTAGAGCACCTTGGGCCAGTGGGAGGTGTCCCTGCCCATGGCAGGGGTGGCACTGGATGGGCTTTGAGGTCTCTCCTAACCCAAATCAGTCTGGGATTCTATGGAATGAGAAATACTTCGATATGAGGAAGTGTTTCCTAGTCCAAACTAGAGCATTCCCCTTTGTGCTGGTTCTGTGGGTAAAGGAGAGGTGGGTTTTCCCTGAGTCATTGCTGCAGAGGCACAAACTTGTGCTCACAGCTGGGGAAACACCACCTGGGCTCTGCTGGATCTTCCGGGGTCTTCGTCTCCTCCCAGCCACAACAGGACCTCCATCCCTCCAGCTTCTGACTCTGTTGCCTTGTGGGGTTGAGTTGGGGGTGGTTTTTTTGTGTGGACAGGGGTGGAAAAGACTGTTCTTTTTCTTTTAGTCTGATCTCCTTTGTTCTGTATTCTTCATCAAAATTTCAGCAAAGTCTGGAATGAGAAACGTTGGCCTTAATCCATGTATGCCTTTGCTTCTCCATGCCTCCGTGTCCCCTTGTCATCCCTCACGCTGGCCCAGCCCTCCCCAGTTTGGAGGTGCTGCCACCCCTCTGTTCCTCTGGGGCAGATCCGTCATTGATGGCCCCCCACTCCTCGTCCCTTCCCTGGGCTGCTCCATGCAGAGCCTTCAGATTCTTTGCAAGGACACTCCAAGAGTTTGGTCTTATCAAAAAATTCCATCTCTCTGGGTTACAATTCAATGTTCTTGTGTTCTCAGCCTGAATTCTGGGTGCTGTTTCTCTTTCTCATGTGTTTTAATGGGTTTTACCATGTATTTTCTCCTGGCAAACAGCTCACCACAGCTTTCTGTCCTCCTCCTGGATGTCTCTGGTTAGTCCTGAGGAGTAACTTCTGGCACACAATTGCCTTTATCTCCTTCCTTTCTTCTTGCAATTGCTCCTATTCACAATAGCTGTGAGTTTTTTTCCTATTAGTGACCTTTTTGTTCTTGAGCTTGTAGGAAAAAGGTCCTCTTAAAGAGAGTGGCATTAAATGGAATATGATTGGGGATTTTTACATCATCTTTCACATTCACAGCATATCCACAAATGCCAGACCGGGTCTTACAGAAGTGCATTGATTTTTATGGGAATATCTGGATTAGGGGCTAAAAAGCAAATCCTATAACACAGAAAACTTCATAAAATCATGCGCCTGCAATAAACCCCTGTGTCCATCGTCGTGTCAAAAACGGGCCTGGTGGTTCTCACAGCAGGGGTTATAACTTATAACTTTTGGAAGTCTCATGGCCCAGTGTCGGGATTCGAGGTTCGAGACAAAGAGAACAAAGAACCCCCAACGCGTCCCCTGTCTGAGGCAGAGACCGCTCAGGAGTCACCCGTGGAAGCCCCGGAGAGGGAGGAGAAAGCGGAGGGTACCCAGAGCTGCGAGGTACAGCCAGCCCGGTGCCGGGCTCCCGGGGGCACTGTCACACCCTGCCGTGCCGGGCACTGCTGCTTCTCAGCCCGGAGCTGGCTGCGCACTCTTTGTCACCCTGCACCGGGGAGCGTGTGCCCGTCACCGCGTCACCCGCGGAACAGCGGGCAGGGTCACACAGCCTGGGCTGTGCCACACCGTGCCGGCGTCAGTCCCGAGGGGGCTGCCTGGTTCTGCTGCTGGGGGAAGCTCCTGCCTCCAGGAGGACACGGAGTGCAGGAGGAGTAAAGTAGCTGTTGTGCAAACAGAATTATATTCCTCGAGGTTAAGTCATGTGGCAAAGGCTCCTGCGAATCTCTGTTACTACAAGAAGTACTTAATGGAGAGGAAACCTCTCAAAGTTTCCTCCTGATGAGTAAAAGCAAGAACATTTTAAAATATTGGAGCATTTTACTTTTTGACAGTGGCTCAAATGCTCATCCTGTCCCACACCTCTTTCACACAAGAAATATGAACTCAGCGAGTGTGTTTGGTTTGGGTTCTCCAGTCTAAATTGTTTAATTATTACCTCTCCTTATTGACTTCACTCTGCAAAGCCACTGGAGAACCTTTGCCAGCAACATGCGCAGAGATCCCCATAGTGTCTCCGTTAGTGTAAGTTCCCTCCTAAACCTATTTCTTCTGACCATTTCCATCCTCATTTATGGTATTAATTATTGATTTTCCCCTAATATCCCTCTAGAACTTCCTCTGTTTTACTACATACTCTCCTCCTCCATCCTCCTTATGCAATGACAGCTCCTCCTCCCACGAGGATCCTGGTGCCATTGGCTCAGCTTTCCATCTCCACCAGTTCCCTTTCCATGATTTTTCCTGGGCTGGGCACCACCCTCCGAGTGGGTTTCCCACGCTGCCCATCCTTCAGGCTCCCTCTGCTCGGGTGCCTTGCCAAGGGCAGGGTGCCAGTGGCATCCCTGCAGCACGTGTCACCCCCTGCCTGTGTGCCTGGGACACCGCCCTCAGCTCTGGACTTCCCCCGGGGGTAAGAGCTGCCCCAAAACTCCTCTTTGTGACTTCATTCCCTTCTATCTATCTTAGAAACATAAATGCCCTCATTTAAAATATCTCTTCCTGAGGCTGCATCCCACTCCCCTTCCACGTTTTTCCATGTTATTTTCACTATCTATCCCGTTGCAGGGCAGCCTTTGAAGGGCAGGATGTGCTGAACTCTCAGGGAGAAGTTTATTAAAACCAAATCATTTGAATTTAGCCACAAACCCTTTAGAGACAAAGCCCTTTTAATTAAATATAGCTACAGGGGCAGCTGAGTCTGTGCAGGGACTTGTGCCACGAATAACTGAACGGTTTCCTCCTGAAATAACAATTGTTTACTCCCCATTTGTGTTTGTTTCTACTGGCAGCTTGTTTTTGTGACCTTGACTTCATCCAAAATGTTTACGTGGCCTTGATGTATCTCACAAGTTCCATCTGTTTTGTCCACATGCCACGAACCAGCACATCACCATAATTTAGAGGAGTATTTCTGGAGGACTAATTAGAACTTCCAGCTGACAAATGAGCATGATTAGACACTGCCCATGTGTGGGGTTGGTGTGCTGTGAGGGGCAGGCTGGGAAATGCTTGTGCCTTGCAGTTTGAAGTGCATTCTGTCTCCCGTGCTTACTCTTGGTTATTCTGTTCCTCAGGATGCCTTTGGACATCCTGCCAGTGAGATGAGGATAGGGGAGCTTCGTCCTTCCATGCCTGAGACTCCGCTCTACCCCCCCAAACTCGTCCTGCTGGGTAAAGACAAGAAAGGTACTGACTTCATTGGGACGGAAACGTGTGTGATGTGCACGGAGGGCTGTTAAACTTGAGATGCTCTGCCCTTGCCTCTGATTTTAAAACAAATCCCATGCATATTTGTGCACACGTGTGTGTATATATGTATATATATATGTATATATATATCTCCCCATAGTTTCAGTTGAAAATGTGTTTTTCTGCAGTTTGGTTCTCAGATGCCACGCCCTGAGAGCGTTTGCTGTGTTTTGTTTCAGAGTCGACAGATGAGTCTGAAGCAGATAAGATCCATTGTCTGAATAACAGCGTTTCCTCAGGCACTTACTCAGACTATTCCCCTTCCCAGGCTTCCTCAGGCTCCTCCAACGCGCACGTAAAAATGGGCTCCCTGCAGACCACGGCTAAAGAAGCAGTGAATAACTCTCTGTGGGGGAACAGGTGTGACCATCTTCCTTGGCACGGCTTCTGCTTGCCTTTTCTCTTGTCACGTGCACCCAAATGGCCATGGCAATGGGTGAAGGCTTTTTGTTTCAAAATTCCACGTTTTTCCCCCGTTTGCGCGTAGCCGCTCCCAGGCCAGGCTGTGCAGAGCTGGCCACCCCTCCGTGCTCTGCAAACACCAGGAATTCCACAGCCGGGGGTCAGCTCCGTGCTCTCCCCAGGCATTAGAGCTCCTGGAAGCCGAGTGCAGCTGGCTGCAGTCTGTGTCCCATTGGTGCTGGCCCGGCCTCCCTCTGCCCTGGACTCCAAGAACGGCGTGGAAACTTCCTTGGGAAGCTGTGATCAGCCGTCAGCAGCCTGAGGACACCCTGGTACCACACCAGGAGCACCCTGCCCTGTCTGTCCCTGCCCGAATTCACCCCACGGGGTGCCCTCCACAGTTAAAGAGGGGCCAGAGCCTGCTCAGTGGGTGACAACAGGCACAGACTGCACCTGCTGTCGCTGGGTAAAAAGAAAGCAATGCAAGTGTGAAACCCCTCCCGTGGCACTGCCAGGTTGGTTTTGCAGCAGGAGAATGTGTTCAGCTGCATTTCTGTGAGCACAGCACGGAGCCAGCCAGCCTGGCACCAACCTCGTAGGTTCTCCGTGTGGGCACTGACAGAATCTGTGCTCCAGGGCAAAATCCTGCTGCCACCTTCATGGCACGAGGTCCTTGTGTCACAGCACGGTCCCAAAGCCAGAGCAGACATGGGGGAGTGCTAAATTGCTTTAAGCTTTTAGAGAACTTCCAAGGGAGGCAAAGGAGATGGTTCAGGGCCTAGAGGGGAAGGTGTGAGGACACTGAGGGCACTTGGTGTGTCCAGCTGGAGAAGAGGAGACCGAGGGGAGACCTCACTGCAGGGACACCTTCCTGGGGAGGGGCAGAGGAGGGGCAGGCTCTGATCTCTGCTCTGTGGGACCAGGGACAGCACCCAGGGAATGGATCAGAGCACCCAGCTCTGATCTCTGCTCTGTGGGAGCAGGGACAGCACCCAGGGAATGGATCAGAGCACCCAGCTCTGATCTCTGCTCTGTGGGACCAGGGACAGCACCCAGGGAAGGGCTGGGGCTGTGCCAGGGCAGGCTCAGGGGGGATCTCAGGGAAAGGCTCTTCCCCCAGAGGGTGGTGGGCACTGCCCAGGCTCCCCAGGGCAGTGGGCACGGCCCCAAGGCTGCCAGAGCTCCAGGAGGGTTGGGATGATGCTCTGGGGCACAGGGGGTGACTCTTGGGGATGGGGCTGTGCAGGGCTGGGGGTCGGACTGGATGGTCCTGGTGGGTCCTTCCAGCTCAGCATATCCTGGGGTTCTGTGACAGTGCCGTCGTTGTGGTGACGGTTCACGTGCTGTGAGAGAGGGCATTTTATCTTGTTCCCTTCTCCGTTGCCCTTGCAGGCTGGCCCAGTCGTTCCCACAGCCCCTGGAGACCAAGCCATTGCTGAGCCAGCGAGAGTCGGCCCCGGCCGGGAACCTGCCGGCGCGGCCGGAGCGGCGCCCGCTGAGCGACACGTTCGCGGAGGGCTGGCCCGACGGCTCCCACTACGACAACACGGGGTTCGTGGCCGAGGAGAGCGCGGTGGAGAACCCCAGCGCCAACCCCCTGCTCAGCACCAAATCCCGGAGCTCGTCGGCGCACGGGCGCAGGCCGCTGATCCGGCAGGACAGGATCGTTGGCATCCCCCTGGAGCTGGAGCAGCCTTCGCTCAGAAACACACACGAATCTGAAGTGCCTCCTCCCAATCCTTGGCAAAATTGGACCAGAACCCCCAGTCCTTTTGAAGACAGGACAGCTTTTCCTTCCAAACTGGAAAGCACCCCCACCACCAGCCCTTTGCCTGAGCGCAAAGACCACGTCAAAGAGTCTCCCGAAATGACGAGCACTTTCCCGCCGGGAATAGCGTGGGAATATCACGACTCGAACGCCAACAGAAGCCTCACGAACGTCTTTTCCCATATCCACTGTCGCCCGGATCCTTCCAAAAACGTCATTTCCATCAGCAAGAGCACGGAGCGGCTTTCCCCGATGCTGCGGGATTTAAAAACGAACAAGTTTAAGAAGTCGCAGAGTATCGATGAGATAGACATCGGTACGTACAAGGTGTACAACATCCCCCTGGAAAACTATGCATCCGGGAACGACACCGTGGGGCCCCACGAGAGGGTGGACAAGCTGCTGGGCGCGGAGCACGGCATGCTGAGCATGTCCCGCAGCCAGTCCGTGCCCATGCTGGACGACGAGCTGCTCGCCTACGGCAGCGTCAAGGTGCAGCCGCAGCAGAAACCGCCCGTCACCAAGAAGGTCTACCAGTTCGACCAAAGCTTCAACCCGCAGGGCGCCGTGGAGCTCACGGCCGACAAGAGGCTCCTGCCGCCCTTCCAGCTCAACGCCGAGTACCTGCCGCCGGCGCCCAAGGCGCTGCCGC